>CAUOFW020009168.1:445050-485050 GCA_963454935.2 Ilex paraguariensis | reverse complement strand
CCGTTATATAACCCAGTGCGTAGGACATATAAAACCCGTTGTTTTGGTGATTAGGGTTAATATGGTGGATTGTACAATCGCTCTCTGTATTCAACTCTCTCAATAGTGAAATCCCTGCAGTTTCGTGGACGTAGGCAAATTGTCGAACCACGTAAAATCTGTGTCTGGTTCTTTCTTGTTTCTTATTGCTTTATATTCTTGATTTGTTCTTCGATTGTGTGTGTTTGTTAGTGAATTTAAATTGTTGTTAAATCCCAACATTGACTCCGTTGAATCGATCAAAACGTTTGCTAGTTAACCCTGAGCCGAGCGATATTCGTGAACCACATGTATCCGTGACTAAATAGTCTGCCATGTCGTGCAATGTGTAGAAAATAAAATAAAAGGGAACCCCTCATGTTCTTGAAACATTTTAGTGAACATAAAGTTGAGAATGCCCTGTTTTCTTCACTAGCAGCTCCATTTTAGTGAACATAAAGATTCTTTTCCTCATCTTTTGTTACAATAGAGGTATAAAAAACAAGTAAAGGAAAAAAAATAGGAAAGAGAATTGGTAAGAAATTCTATCAGTAACAAAAGAAAATTCCTCATGACTCATGAGACGTGTACAATAGCTACATACCACAATACAAGACATATACATTAGAAAGATATCTGCTGATACATGTTAAAAACACATTGAAATACATGAACAAACTATACGTGCTGAAAGAAAGAAAAGAAATATTTGAACAAACGATATTACTCACTGTCAACCTATGAAACTGTAGGCGGTTATGCCTCAACTCCGTGTGACAATTATGATGATTAAACAGCAACTAGTAAGACTGTGAGTGAATGATTTTGACGGTCTTGACAATTGGAATCTGGAGCCTCAAACTGTGTTATAGTACAGGGAAGATAGTTTTCCATCAAATTTGGAAACCAAGTGATGAACAGATAATGTACAGTAACGTTTCCCCTGCCTTGCGATGCAAATGTCAACGATTTTCTTAAACATGCAGTCTTCTTGGATCTGTGGCTGCTTCACAAACTCAGCTAAAGGCATCCACTGCATGGTGACAAAAAGGAAATCACTCAGAGAAGTATAAATTGATAATGCAGATCTCTCATGCTTCTAATTATGATCAGAGGTGGGACACAAAGTGATGAGGTAGATCACTATGGTAGTTTGAAGACAAAGGTCTAAGGTGCTTGCATGTGAGATGGCAAGAAAGAATTCAAAACTGGCACTAACCATCTTAGCTCCAATTAGTCATCAAATTTCGATCTATTTGTACAGAATATTTTCCCCAGCCACAAAATGGAGCTATTTCCAGAGGATCTAAATTTCTGTCTAGGAAAATGTCATGTTCTAGAATAGATAATGTATATCTATACAGTAAAATTGCTAATGTTAACATTTGAATGATCTTATGTCAAAGACTTGGGTAGCAGATAGATGCCAGTTTGTTTTGTGAGGCTTTCTTACCTTGGCTGCTTGAATTTCGAGGTCATCAACCATGATCTGAGTTGACAGAGGTCTCAACATGTAAATGAAGAACAAATCTGACTTTTCGAAAGCCACATTGTGAGCATGCCTGGAATTGGATATATATGAGAAGGATTCAAGAAAACAATGGTTTAGGTTTAAGAGTTGGAGATTAGCAAAACCCGTAATCATGTCATTTGACTTAGCGAAAAATCTATGTACAAGGCTAAATTTTTTGGCTATGCAGTATGATTTGGACTTCAATAGCTAGCCATGCCATAATTCTGTTTCCCTTTCTATATTAGCTGGAAGCATCAATTTTTTTTCACTTTTTCAACATTACTTCCAATAAATTCAAGCTAACTAAATAAAAACATGTAAATCTTCATTTGAATGAGGCCCAAAAGCAGGCGCAAAACCGGCATTGAGCCATACCTAGTGAACCTGGATAAGGTACAAAAAGTGTATGACTGAGACAGTGGAAGGTTATCAATCCAGTTACTGGTTAAGCATTTCCCTCGATTGAGATGATAATGTAGTTATAACATGTCAAGAACTTCTATACACACTTAGCTCATTTGGATTAAGGCTTATGAGTATGAAATGCCACATAATATACCTGAAAGCTATAACTTCCACAAATTCAGTGTCGATCTGAAACATAAAACAAATAATAGTCAAATTCACCATGAAGTTTTACACATGTTAACCATCTTAGAAGGTATGGAGCTCTTACACCAGTTTCCTCCTTAACTTCTCTTACAGCTCCCGTAAAGATCTCCTCTGACTGATCAATAGAATACATGGTAAAATAAGTTCAAAGTAAAACACGGACAGTTTTTGACATTATGATATTTAGGATATTGGAGATCGAAATGAAACAGTGTACCTCATGAATAAAACCAGTTGGTATTTTCCAAAGGCCAACAGGTTCTGGGGCACAGTATTTCTCTTGTACAACAAGCACCTATGTGATTTCATCAGAAATCTTGATATCAGAATTATAGAATTCTCCAGGAAAATGTTAATGTTTAGGGTAAGAAAATCAAAGTAGATAACAAAAGTGATTATGATGAAATGGCTTGTAGGAGGTTTCTGAGGTGGAAGGTATGTCAAACTGCTGGAACTGTGAAAGCTCTAGAGAATTTAATATCAGTAATCATCCTCTATGGTAATGCAAACCATAGAAGTCACACACACGAGAGTAATTTCCGCACTTATCTAAACGAAAATGAATAGGAAGACGATAATTTCAGATCTGCCAGCACTATTAGTGGACTGCAGCCACAGTAGAGAGAAAACTATGTCCTTCAAAACATGGTCACCAAATAAAAGCGTGAATCTAGTTTAATTAGTCTAAACGAAGAACCTCCTAAGCTTTGCAGATTTGATGCATTCTTTTTCATGTGATGTAAACACAGGCAAGCATACCTTATTTTTGTCATTGATAACAATACCCCCAACCCCAACTTGATGAGAAGCATTAGCAGGAAGCATGCTAGGTCCTTCAGGAATCCAATACGTCATCATGACGTATCCTACTTCAGCATGGTGGTACCGAAATCCTTCCCATAGAGAAATAACAATGCCAAACAGTGGAAGAGTTGGTATTCAGTGCCAATGAATCTTGCAGATATACGATTTTGGTTATGTAATTAACGAGCCCTTACATCGTTTAAATGGAGAAGGTTCAAATAAAAGTTTAGGGTTAATTATAAAATGCCCCCTTAAACTTTCAGTCTTATTTCAATTAGATCCCTCTTGTTTAAAATTGAATAATTTGCCCCCTTCAAGTTCCAAAATAACCAACTTGATTGATAAATTAGAAAAAAATTTTAAAATTACTTTTATACCCTTAGCCTTTATTCATCTCCATTTGCTTTCCTTTCTTTTTGCCCAATTTGTCAAATTGAGCCAAAAACTCCAATGCCACGAGTCACAAACCCTAATTGAGCCAAAAGCTCCAATGCCACCGGCCACAAACCACCACAACCACCTAGCTATAACCCACTGTAGGCACCACCCAACCACTCAGCCATAAACCACCTTAGCCATCAACCATCATAGCCACCAGCCATAATCAACTAATCAACTTGGACATAACTACACAAATTCTCTCTTTCTCTAGATGGCTGATGCCCAATAGAAGATAAATTTCTTTTAGGGTTGGAGTTGTTGGGGGCTACTGCTAGGGGTGGGTTTCAGTTTCACTAGTTGAGGGACGGGAAAGTAGTTGTTCGGGAGTGGGGTGTATTTGTAAGAGGGGTTCAGTTTCACAGGAGAGATAGGGAGTTGAGGGAAGGATGAGGTTTCACTGGAGGAGGAATTTCAATTGTTCAGGTGGGGGTGGGTTTCGGTTTCAATTTCAATGGAAGGCGAGGGAGTTAAATTTTTCACTAGAGAAATCGTCGGCTTTTTGTGTGAATTGTACATTTTTTTTCTTTTGATTTTTATTTTTACATAAAATATTAAGATAAGGATAGTTGTGAGTTTTTGATTAATTTAAGTCATTTTTAACGATGGTCAACTAACGGTAAGAGTTAATTAAAAATTATTCAAACATTAAAAGGGCAAATTATTCAAGTTTAAACCATAGAGACCTGTTTGAAACAAAACTCAAAGTTCAAGGGGACATTTTGCAATTAACGCAAAAGTTTATCATACAGCTAGTTCAATCTGAAAGGGTTAGATAAATACAGGCACATTCAAATCAAGGCTGTGGAGGTTAAACCTTTACTGCAACAGGAACAAACTGGGATTTTTCAAGTGGCAGCCTAAGCCAAACTCCCTTTTTTCCCTGCACTCTTCATGTAAATACCATGAATGCAAACTTGTATTCACTCTTTCATCAGTTAATTGAGGTCTTACATGGGAAAAGGGAAACTACCTTACTTTTCCAGTGAGACAGAGCTGAACGGAGTTTGGAAGCAAACACAATTGGATTGGATGGTAAACTTTCTGAATTAATAATAACTCCCCCATACTCATCATCAACTGCTTCAAGTACCTGCGTTTCTACAAAACACATACTTGAACTTGCACCATCTGTTCCATTGATTTGATGTAAAAAGCATTTGAGAGCAATTCTTTCTTGGCCAACTGAGCTAATAGCATTTTCTGGAGTAGTTGAATAGGAAGCCTTGGGAGGAATGTCTGAATACAAAATCCAAAAAAAGAAAAAAACAAATTGAAAGAACATTACAGCAGTTGTTAGAACTCAGAGCTGACAAAGAGATAAGCTCCTGATTTACTAACATAACAAGCCAATGGCATAGATTCTTGTCCAACAAGAGAGAAAAAAAAAATTGCAAGAACATTCTTTCTGCCTACCAACTACCCATTTTTCATTTGCCCATTATTTTTTGGCCATTCCTTTTCCACTCAACAATCAGAAAACAATTTAAGCTTGCAGAATCCAAAGGAGAACTGTGGCTGATTGCTCAAATTAAAGATTTCCAATAGCTCTAAGCAAGACTACACAAGCTTAAATTTTCTCAAACAGATGGAAAGCAATTACTTCTCTGCTTGGTTGCTAATAAGATGCAGGAAAATATATAGAAAACTAAGGATGTTTACCACAACATGGAAGACAAGCCATTGTTATAACTTGTAAGAGCATATTCAATTGTTACTCTTTTTTAAACCAAAATTTAAATTTGGGTAAAAATTCCTAAAAATTTTCTCCAATACTAAACTCATATTCACATCAAATCAAGGGGACTCAATTTTTTACTCAAATAAAGAGAGACCCAAATTCATATCCAAATATTTAATGGTGATATTTCACCATTTTTTAAAAATTTAATGGTCATATTTTATCCTCTTTTAAATTTGAAGTTGTCTTTATTTAAATTTGGATTTCTCTTTTTTTTTTTTAAAATTTGAGTTTCTGTATTGGAGAGGTATATACCAAATCAAACTTTGTACCTCATTTTTTACTCAAATTTGGGTAAGAGTTTGAGTTTCCATTGGAGATGGAGCATCTCCAATTTTTACCCTTTTTTGAACCTAAATTTAAATTTAGATAAAAAAAACTCTTAAAAACCTTCCCTAATATTAGACTCATGTCCATATCGGGAGACTCATTTTTTTGCTCAAATTGAGGGAGAGTCAAATTCATATCCAAATCTTTAATTGTGAGATTTTATCCTCCTTTAAAAATTCAATAGTTATATTTTATTCTTTTTTAAATTTAAATTTGTCTTCATTTAAATTTAAATTTTCTTTCTTTTAAATTTGTGTTTCAGATGTCTAAACAAAATGAAGTTTTTTACCTTTTTTTTTAACTCAAATTTGAGTAAGAGTTTGAGTTTGGATTGTAGATATTCTAAGTGACAAAATTTTCGTTCCTTTTCCCACATTACTAGCTTCCTTGCCAAAGAAAATGGAAATGAGAGAGAGAGAGAGAGAGAGAGAGAGAGAGAGAGAGAGAGAGAGAGAGAGAGAGAGAGAGAGAGAGAGAGAGAGAGAGAGAGAACTATGATTCCAGTTTTAGGAGCAGAAAATTACCCTTGTAAGAAGAGAGCTGTGGAGAGACTTTGACGCCAATCGCATTCCATTTCACAAAAGGGCTCGAAAACGTCATTCTCTCTGAGCACTTAGACACAGATAGCAACTTCGAATCAAAAAATTTCAGCTCCATTAAATGACACCTATCAAATCCCAAGTATTTTTTCGAAATTGCCACAATTTGACAATCCAGTGAAATCAATCCTCTCATTATATATATGAGTAGCCCACATTATAATGCACAATAATTGCCAAAAATTCCTTGTAAAAATTCTTTTTAAGAACAAGAAGTCAAGAATATTCTGGGGATGCTTCGCCTTTCGGTGTTAACTAAACATTACTCGACTAAGTAAAGGGTAAAAAGTGACAAACATACAAAAACAAACAACAAAAATCCAAGACAAAGAAGCAAAGGGATTGTTTGTAGTTTTGAAAATAAACACAGATGGAGACAACCCATTAATGCCATGATTAAGCTCCAGAATTATCCTAAAAGTTTAAAGAAAGTTAACGGGTGTGTTGCTTTAACTTGAGTTAGTTTAAAGAAATATCTCATAACGAATAAGGATGACTGACCCTTAAAAACTGTAAAAAGTATCAAACCTGAGACATTTTACTTATAAGACTGGACCACTTAACCACCCACCCCTAAAGGTTGCTTCTTAAAAGGTGACAACCTAGAAGAAATCAACAAAACAAAAAAATCTTTTTATTCTTTTAGTGTTAAAAACAAAATCTTTTGTATTTAGTCACCTTCAAATTTTAAAATGAATTAAATTTCAAATCTTATTGTGTAAAAGGGTTGAATTTAAATAACTCTACTCGAATAGATTTAACTTTGGTTGAATAAATTCTATCTTCTCGAGAGATGAATAACCTAAAATTTATTAGCATTCTAGACCTTGAGCACAATGATAGGTCATATACACTTCTTTTTTTTCTCCTCTAATATATTTGCCAAATTTAGACTTATTTTGCTTAATCTTATGTTTTCTCAATAAGTAATATGATCTACAACCTTTAAGAGATTTTTATTAAAAAATTTGATTGTAAGTTAAGAGTTTTAATTTTTTAAAACATTTACCAAGAAATTAAACTTGATCCGGCCTAGATTAATAGACTCAAAAGCCTATATAGGCCCAAGTCCATACATCTTAAAAGGGCTTCCCCCCAAAGCCCATTAATTTTAGGAAAATTTGGAGGTTGGTTCTCTTATATAGATTTGTTTGGATTTAAGTTCGTCAAAGAAATTTATTTGTTATGAAATCCATTTTTTATTAATTTTACTATATTATCCTTTCGCTTTAGAAGTAAAATAAAATTAAAAATTAAAAATTCCTAAATCTTAGGAGTTTGATTAACATTAAAATCTTTTCTCTCTCATATCTATCTATATCCATATATATATAGTAACATTCAAATACAAAAAAAAGTTTTTATTTGGACACAAAAAATAATATATTTAAACACAAAAAAAATAGTAAAATTTAAACATAAAAAAATTGAAATATTCAATATTAATATTTTTTAAAAAAATAACAGTAACATGTTCAACAAAAATAGTAACTTGCTAAACAAAAATTGTAACATACTTAACAATAAATATTTCTCTTAAATTTAAACGCAAAAAATAATACCATTCAAATACAAAAAATAGTCATATTTAAAAATAAAAAAATAGTAACATTGAATATTAATATTTAGAAAAATAATAGTAGTAACATGCTCAACAAAAATAGTAACATGTTCAAAATAATAGTAACATAAACAATAACACACTCAACAAAAAAAGTAACATAAATAATAACATACTCAACAAAAGCAGTACCATGAATTTAAATTTTACTATTTAAATTCATAGTAATATGTTGATGTAAACAATATTGCACAAAGTTTACCCCAAAAGATGGTAAAATTGAGAGCGACGAGAATGAAAAACAATATTGAATTTGAACTTGACAAACAAGAGACGACTATAAAATTTGCAAGGGTCTATCTTTTCTGATTAAACGAATTGGATTGAGATCGAGCCAAAGACTTATTTATAGACAATGATCGGAAGTTTTCCGCCTCAGATGACGAACTGGCACACAAAGAGGAAGATAAAGATGCAGAAACAATTGAATTTGCTCTGAGTTTTTGAATTTTACTTTCAGACAAATCTAGGTTTATTGATTTATTAGTTAAAACTTCCGAAATCGAATCAATCTTCGATGGCAAAGTGATAAGTTGATAAATCCTTCTATCACGAACTCTCTTTTTTTTGCAAAAACAATAAAAAATTTATCAAGTTTTTTGAAAAGTCTTCAAACCATTAAAGTATAATATATATATATATAAAGAGAGAGAGATAGAGAGAGAGAGAGTTTTGAATTTAAATTTTAAATTTATAATAGAGATTTTATTGACATATTTTAATTGACATTGAATTAAACAATAAAAAATTTATCAAGTTTTTTGAAAAGTCTTCAAACCATTAAAGTATAATATATATATATATAAAGAGAGAGAGATAGAGAGAGAGAGAGTTTTGAATTTAAATTTTAAATTTATAATAGAGATTTTATTGACATATTTTAATTGACATTGAATTAAACAATAAAAAATTTATCAAGTTTTTTGAAAAGTCTTCAAACCATTAAAGTATAATATATATATATATAAAGAGAGAGAGATAGAGAGAGAGAGAGTTTTGAATTTAAATTTTAAATTTATAATAGAGATTTTATTGACATATTTTAATTGACATTGAATTAAACAATAAAAAATTTATCAAGTTTTTTGAAAAGTCTTCAAACCATTAAAGTATAATATATATATATATAAAGAGAGAGAGATAGAGAGAGAGAGAGTTTTGAATTTAAATTTTAAATTTATAATAGAGATTTTATTGACATATTTTAATTGACATTGAATTAAAGGATAACAATTTTCAAAATAAAAAATTAATTTAACTTCTTTTCAAAGAAAGGTATGTTTGAAATAAAAAAAAGTGGACTTAAATCATTACATATACTTTTAAACATGGACTTAGTTCTTTATAAGTTTCTTTGCAGGACTTATCTCCAAACAAGGTACATCTAGGGAGACTCACTTCTAATTTTCACTTAATTTTAAATGGATGTTGCATATGTTTGTTGGCATCGGGCCTCCAAAAGGGTATTTATTCGTAGGACTCTATCGTGTTGGATGAGACAGACTTATACTTTTAGTGGGTTCATATAAAAAATCATTCTACTCATACCTGATTCGTTAATAAATTTATATCTAACGATGCGTATTATATTAGATTCGTATTGTGTATGAATCATATACAATTGGTATATAAATAAGTCATGTATTTTTTTTTTATTAGTGTCACTCATATCCAATTTGTTTTTTAATTATATCATGTTAAGTTTACTCGTTTATGAAACAGGAGGCTTAGAAGACCCAAATTCTCAAAAATTTGTGTAATATTAATAGATCATGTCATATTTAGATGCCCTCGTCCCAAGTTGTCTTTCTCACTTCAGTGTCTTCCATGAAGAAGATTACGGTACCAAAAAAAAATTGTACAAGTTTTGTGAATTTTTTTTTATAAATTTTTAGGATAATTTGTAATTTTTGGGTTATTTTTAGATTTTTAAGATAAATCTCAAGGTAACTTTAAAAGTTATGAATAACCCCAAAAAATTATAAAATGACATAAAAACTAATAATTTTCTTTTGTTATAAATAAATTTAAAAGCTTAAATCTCAACTCATTAAACTTATGGGTGCCCATGGCCGGTTTACCCATAGGTCTCATTACCTGACAAAAAAAGAGTTTGAAATCTGATAGACCTTATAGTTGTTCGCCTGAACCCAAGCTCAATATCTTTAAAAAGAGGACTTGGACCTACCCTCAAATCCATTATTTGACCCGAAACCTGACTCAATTGTCCGCCTGCAAAAACTGATTAAAACTAAGCCCAAGAACCCACCTGCCCAGCCAGTCCACCCTTCATTGGAAAAAAGTTAGACTATTGAATTTGAAACTTTGAAATAAGTCCCTCAATACTGGAATTTGAAGTTTTAGAAATTTAGATACTATAAATAATGTATTTTTTTTTTCATGTATTAAGCATATAAGTTTTAAAAGGCAGAGTTGTATAAATTATATATAGGTGGGAGGTGCTAACCTAGTTGAAATGTACTTATTCTATTGTGATGCAGTTCCTGCCCTATTTGTAAATTAAATTATTAATTATTTACTTTTTTGTCTATGTTGACTCTACTTTTAATTCAAATATATTATGTGCAAAAATATTAAGTTAAAAAATATTCATTATTTTTAAATGAAGTTGTATATAAAAAAGTCCATTAGCAAGCCCATCTAATAGGCTTGCGGGTTGAGCTGTTGGTAGCATACCACCCGATAATTCACTTGGCTAAAAACTTGGGCTTACCATACCTAGACCCAACCCAAAAAAGAATTTGCGGGCTTTTGATTGAGTTATATATGGAAGCCTTTGATTGAGTTATATAAGGAAACCGTTTATTAAATATTATGATAATTAACGGAAGTTTTATATAAAAGTTATATATTCTGATAATTATATATGAAAGTTTGATATACGAATAAATCATTGGTCTATTAAATCAAAATCAAATCACAAAATTTTCTTAACAATTCAAAATTTTATTAACATTAGTGTTACTATAGTGACACGAATGAGATTCTTTTTCTTAAAATACTCAATACTAAAAATGAAGAATTCTACCATTTCAAATAATAACACAAATCCAACCTCAATTTTCACTTACACTACCAATTACAAACTTTTAGACGTATATTATGTAACATATACATTTAATTTTCACAGTAACATCAAAGGTTTGTACTCAATAACATATCAATTTTTACAAAATACAAGGCAATAGAATTTTCACAATAACATCAATTTTTGAAAGATTATAGTAAAAATACGATCCACAAATTAAAAATTTATAAAATTTCTAGTAGTAACACACCATTGACCGGTGAATTATGACACTCAACACTTATCAAGAACATCAAGACATCGAAATTCTGAAATCTATTTTTCAGTTATCACACAGTAATATGATCTATTTCACAGACACACAACTAAGGTATTTCGAATGTTTTGCACAACAAAGAAAACAATAAAATCAAATTATATAACACTTTAATTTAGTAATAATAAATCTCAAATTTTAAATTAAGAATGTAAAAAAAAACACAGATAGTTTGAACTATATATTACATAGAAGTTTTTTAAAACTCTACATTGAATATCAACTTTCATGTAAAATCACATACCTTAACTCTATTTCTGAATCCCAAAATTGTGAAGATGTTGTGAAGGCAAAAAATTAACTGTAACTTTGTCAATAAATTCTACAATAAAATTGAAGAGTAAAATCGAAATTGAGGTTTAGTTTGTATTACTATTTGAAATGGTAGAATTATTCATTTTGAGTTTTGAGTATTTTAAGGAAAACAATTACATTCATGTCACTATAGTGACATTAGTATCCCTATAATAACACTAATGTTAAAAAAAATTTGAATTGTTAAGGACATTTTGTGATATAATTTTTACTTGATAGGCCAATGATTTATTCATACATCAAGTTATCATATATAACTATCAGAATATATAAATTTCATATAAAATTTATGTTAATTATCATAATATTTAATAAACAATTTTCATATATAATTCAATTAAGGATTTCTATGTATACCTCAACGATCGAACCTACGTGACTTTCTATAAATGGACAAAATTAAAACCATTACGAGTAATTTGAAGATTTATAAAATAAATAAACACAAGTAGTTACATATAAATTTAAATATGAACTTACTCCCAAATAATTTTTTTTTTCAAAATTCAAGTGATTATAAGTCCCCTAAAAGACTCACATTCAATTTCCACTTTTTTTTTTCCTACCGTGGGGGTGTTCTCCCACTTTCATATATCTAACAAGCCACGATTAGAAACACATGGTAATGTGACGATGTTCAAATCATATCAGTTTGACTTGACCATGTTGAATGTTTGAATATCAAAGCTTCTCAGTTTGACTTGACCAAACTAGCCACGTCTCGATTGATAGTAGCTTGTTGAACAGGTACCCAATGCGAGAGTTGTCTACGGTGACCTAACCAAAAAAAAATGGGCATCGTATTAATATTTATAATTTTTTTTGAATATTTTTATTATTTTTATAAATATTTTTATTATTATTGTAATAAAAAAAATAAAAATAATTACCATAACAATGATAAAAATTTTCTACAAAAATGATAAAATATAATACCATAGTCGGAGTCAATTTCTGTGTTTGAGATAACTTATGGATATAAGTTTCCTCAATCTAGAGAGTGAGATGCTATAAACTCTCAATTACGCCATCCAAGGTACCAACTAACAGTGTCATTTAAGGCCTATATTCAATGAAAAAATGATAGATGATCATCATTTATTACACGTATATAATTTTTTTATTAATAAAATACATCGCATGACATTGTCATAGAGTGACCTGTGAGCACCCAATAATTTCTCGTTTGTTTACCTTTCGCACTCATGTCTCTAACCCATGTGGTTCCTTTAAACAAGCTACGATTAGAGACATAGCTCATCTGGTCAAGTCAAACTGATATGTGATAATATTCAAATACATCAGAATGCAAGTCTATTTATTAAATGAGAGTAATAAAGACCCCAACGCCATGGGAAGACTATGAACAGTTCTCTTCCTTCACACCACTGCTATAAACAAAACATCAGAGAACTAACAACAGACACAAGCACATACAGATGAAGCAAGGAGATGGGTAAGGTCTAGGGTATAGTCCTTGCATCTTATTCCTCGATTTTAAATTAGATAATTTATAATTATTGATTGAAAAAATAATTAATTATTAAAACATTATACTTGATCCATTTTTATAGAATTAAAAATAAAAAATACAGTACCAAATTATGATATTTCGGTACTGTAATAGAAATCTTTATTATGATAAGATGCATGGGAACGGACACAGTGATTTTGATCTTAGAGAGGAAAAGGTCAACTCTTTGGTATAGTTTAATGATCAAATTTGTCTTATTTTAAGTAAAAGGTTTCAAATTCAATACTTCCTATACTCCTAGGGGTTAGTCATCCTTATTCTTCAGATGACATATCTTTAAACTAATTTGAATTATGGTAATCGACTCAGAATTTCGGGGAGTAGTTGGTATAAGTCTGAATACCCTATAAAAAAGAAAAATAAAAAGTTCAAAAGTTCTTCTTGTTTTTTATGCTCGATGATTCAAAGGTCCTTGTTTTTTATGCTAGATGATTCAAAGTTCCTTTATTACACGGGAACTATATTGTCAAGACTAATTTGATGCAGTCAAAGGAGTTTTTTCTAGGGAAATGCAGTCAGAGGATTTAAAAGTTGGTGCTTTTTTTCATTGTTATAGGATGTTGAGGTTTTTATTGCTTATTCATTTGAGTTCAAATACTGGTTACCAAAATTCGAGCAAGTTTAAAATATATCTTTTGAGGAATAAGTGTGATTGTCTCTTAAGAAGTATAATTTAGAGGTTAGAATAAGTGTGATTGTCTCTTAAGAAGTATAATTTAGAGGTTAGAATAAGTGTGATTGTCCCTTAAGAAGTATAATCTTGAAACCTCAAGTTATCAGAAATCAAATTTAATCACCAAACTTCAAAAAATTTAGAAGTTGGCGTTTTGCTCCGGGGATGCATGTTTAATATCTTTGACTTAAGATTTAGAGAGTATGCTTGCAACAACTCTGAAGTAATGAGATTTTAATTCATTCGAATCAAACTGCTATGGGTTTAGGGTATCAATGTGACAAGTAGATACATTAAACTACTATACCTACTATTTTTGTTTTATCAAGACGAACCATTCCTATCATTCGTAACTCGAAGTCGTACAGACTACCCTACTTTATACGGAAGACACACAGAATCATTTATAAACTATTTCGTATGACTTTAACCCGGACATCTGTTTCAAAACTTGAACTTAAAATATCAAGGTGTCAATTACCTTCCAACTAACGATAAAATTACAGACATCTAATACAGATACACTTTGTTGTGGTAGAAGTCTTGCATACTGCGCTTTTGAGAGAGAGCGAGAGAGAGAGAGAGAGAGAGAGAGAGGGATTTGTTATATCAAAGTTACTTTCGGGAAGACACCATCGTATCTCATGATCATTCCTTATTTTTTGTGTGCATGAAGACTGTTTGTCTTGGTATATTTTCTCAACTTTAGACTATAATAAAGGCTGACAAGAAGTTCCGGTCAGGGCTCTCATAATCTCCGACGACTTTTAGGCAGGCCACTCTAAGGTGCCTCAGTGAGTTGACGATGACAGTAGGTTGAAAAAATGAAACAAGCTGGTAAAGACACGAGTTGAAATCTTTGCCCACAAGCCACTTGCCCATGCTTTCTCTTTATTTGTTTCAATAAGTCAATTCACAATGGCATGCATGAAAATTCTTTTATATTTAAAAGGTAACATAAATGAATTATAAATTCAACCATTTTGAATTTAAATTTTAATAATCCTATAAGGTCCGATCATAAAAAATTTATTCCTTATGAATATTTTAGTGTCAGCATAAATAGTTTATTTTTGACCTGACCAAAAGAGAATTAATCAAAATGAACATAAGTTGGTCCGAACACCCTTGATTTTTAAATAACAAAAAAAAAATTCAGTAAATTTACGGTACTAAAAAAATAGGTACCACACAAAAAAATTATTATTTTTAATGGTGAAATCATAGCTACTTGACGTATCATAAAATATTATAATAGATTATAAATTATTTTAATTAATTGTAACTTTATCTTCGCCGGTTATAACTTGAACTTAAGGATATGTTCACTTGACTTACGGTATGATGACTCATTGAGTACTATAGTCTTCCTCAAGTTCGTCATACCACCCACCCATAGGTGGTGGTTACTACCATAAGGGTGATTCACTGCAAACATCATAAAAGAAAAACAAGACCAATATATAAATCGCTATATACCGTTGAAGTATAGGAGGGGTTTGAATGATATTGAAACTCTAAATCGATGTAACACTTGGTTTAGTTCCCTATTTGACTAGCCTAGGTTTTGTCTAAGTTTGAGCTCAGTTCATGGTTTAAGCCCAAACATCAAAAAATAGGTTAGGTTTAACTCATGTCTATAGTCCAGCTCAAAACTCAAGAGTTTAAGTAAAGTTAATGCACGTGAAAGAGTAATTATTGGGATGGTCATGACTCTAAGATAGTGTCTATCTCCAATTGTACCAATCCTCTCTAATAAATTAGTAGTTTTACCTTTACGTCACCGCTACAATTAGAGCTCTGTGCATATAAATTGTAAGCTCTCTACACATAGAGGTATAAGATCTCACACACCTTACTTTGAATGTACTATTGTTCTCTCCCTTACAACCTTGTATTCTATTATTAATAGAGTTCTCTAGTCACCGTTGTCGTTTTCAGTAATTAAATTTTTCTAACGCAACTACTCAATATTTGTCTCTTATTATTGATTATTTTATTAATTATTTCACACCACATAGTCGATTGATTTAATTGTGTATAAAATCATTTTTGTGTATATCATCGCTATAAATTATGACCTCGAAGTGATAGTTAAAAGTCGGTCAAAAGATTTAGTTCCTATTGAATAAAATGATTGATTAATTCAATTAAGTTAAAATTAACTTAAATTTGATTAAATTATTATTTTTTTATAAAATTTTGTTAGGATTTAAATTATCAAATTGGATTGGATAATCGGATTAGATATTCGATTATTAATAGATGCGGATATTAATTAAAATTTTTGAAATCCATTGGTGAATGGATCGGATTCAAAACTCAAATTTTTTTTATCAAATTCAGATTTAGATAGATTAAGATCCGCTCTATTGACAACCCTACTCTCTAACAGTAATTTAAATGGTGGGAGACCAAATAATTGTGACAACTGAAGTATGGCGCCTGTCATATAGTAGGTGATGGCCATGCTATTACCAGAAACAAGCACCCATATTTTCTTCTTTTGTCCTCTGGCTTGTATGATGTGGTTTGCAAAATGGCGTCTGTGCAGAATTGGAGCTACATCATTCTTGAGAGAGATTCATAAACAGAGTAGTACAATTGGAAATATTGGACCACATCAAAGCTCACTAGTCTGCTGTTGCAATCATTGATGATCTCAACCTCTTACTGCAGACATACCAAGAACATCAAATGCTCTAGCTCATGAACTAGCACAATGGATCTTATTACAGGATTCACGGGTCTGAAACAGACAGAAGACTTCCCAAATCACTTCCAAAATAAAAAATAAAAATTACTGAAGTATGAGGCAAAGTTGTTAATGATTTTTCTTTTTTGTAGTAATATCGAAAAATTGTATCATTTTCCCAAAATCTTTGCTTTGAGTTATCCCGTAGAGTTAATTACATTGTAAACTTCATATATTTCATCTTATATAACAAAATCTATATTTATGCTGAGTTGAGTCTGAGTTCAGCTGAGTTGAACGTTAGTTTGATCGTGTAAATTTTCATAATAAAATAAACAGTTCTTAGGCTTTTATATGTACACTATGGATAACACGTCACATTCATTCTCATATAGCCATAAGCTGAGGACAAGCCCAAGATGGGTGAGGAGATAACGGCGACGACGGAGGGACGTTAAATATCTCGTTGTCGTTTTGATCCCAAAGTGTTAACGGCCAATCAATCTCACTCTTAGCCTCCACTTCACATTCCGGCAGTCTCTCTTTCTTCGCGATTGTCACCTGGGTTCCCTCCTCCACCTCTCCACTTCTTTTCCGGCCACCGGCCACGGCGGCGTGTGAGTCACACTTTAACTTCCCCGCCTCCAGAGGGAAATTCAGAGTTGCTTTGCTTCCTCGTATCTTGAATGCCGCTCTATCATAAGCCTTCGCAGCTTCAATGGCGGTGTCGAAGGTCCCTAGCCAAACCCTAGACCCGCGACGTTTCGGATCTCGGATCTCCGCCGCATACTTCCCCCACGGCCGTCGTCGGACCCCTCTGTAATGTCTTTTCTCCTCCTCATTGCAAGTTTTTTGCACCAAGGGCATTGGCTGAGTAGACCCGGTGAACTCGAGCCACTCGAATTTCGTCACCGGAGGCAAATCAATCTTCAATGCCGGCTTTCTGTCACTATGAGAACTCGATTGAGAGCTCGAACTGAGAGATTCTAGTGTTTCGAGATCGATTATTTGTGGTTCAGATTCAAATTGGAAGAAATCAGACTGATTTTTCTCGAAATCTATAACAATAGAGCTTGAAATTGATGTTTTTGGTGTGATGAGGTCGATTATTTGAGGTTGTGGTTCAAACTCGAAGAAATTGCTCTCAATTTGCTCAAAGTCGATGGAATCAGAGAAGATATCGAAGAGATCGGTGGTGTCGACTTCGTTGGAGCAGATATAGTCGGAGATACTGATGTCAGAGTCACAGCTTTTTGCTTCGGATTGATAGCTCGAAACCTCAGGTTGCACGGCACCGGTGCAAGTTTCACCGGCGAACGTGCATGAACTACAATCACTAATCCCAGTAACGATGCTATCAGCCGGAAAGAACTCTCCCAGAAGGTGTTTTCTGATGAGTTCTAAAGCCGAAACTTCTTCTGCTGTAGCCATTCTTTTTGCTATATATAAATACTTAAAAAGTCACAGCTTCTCTCTCTATCTAAGAAGCTCTCAAGGAAGAAAACACAGAGATCAGAGAGAGAATCAGTAAGGTGAAGCTAAGTTTTAATGGTTTAAAAGTAGAAGTTTTGGTTGCTCTCTATCAGGGTGATATGTATACAACTTTAGAGAGAGAAAGTACAGAGACATAGAGAGAGTTTGAAATGGAGAGAACTGGGTTTTTTTGGAGAGTGGAAAAGAGTGGAGAGGTATATATCGAGGTGGAGAGGAACAAATTTGTCAAAACACTCCTCCCCCTCTCACAGGGCGATCTTCCAAGGTTGGTTCTAGCGTTGAACAAGGAAGCTTCGGTCAAAGCAATAGTGATTTTGTATTGAGCCTATTATTATTATTAGATCATCTCTCATAGATGACGTAAAACACACAAAATTTTTAAATTTTAACTATTTAGTTCAAAAATTATATTTTCACATAATATCTTTAAAAGATCTAAAATAAACATTTTGCTGCAGTAATATTTATGTAAAAAAAATTTATAATATTTTATCTCTCTTTCTCTCCTTCCTTCCTTTCTCTTTCTTTCTTTCACTATTCCCAAAAAAAAATAATGCAAAAAGAATAAGAAATAATATTTAAAAAGAGTAATTAAAAATATAAAAAATCAGTTAGAGAGTGTATTAAAAAATGAATAATTAAAATAAAAAATATTATTTTTTGAGTAACTAAAATAGTTTTTATTGTTAGAAATTTTCTTAAGTCATCCCTCATATCTGAATCGTTTCTTTATTAACAACACTGCTATGCTGAATATTTCTTAAGTTTTACATGTCAGGTGATATTACACATTAAATAAGTGGCTCTATTAATATTTAATAATAGAGATTGTATCATATTATTTGAAATAAAAAAATTTTATAAAAAATTTGATAAGTATAATATTATTGTTTTACTAAATCTTTGACATCATATGGAATATGGACGGTTGGGATTAATTTCGGTACCATTATTCCAACTTTTCCTACTTTAATGGGTTTTTTTCTAGTTTTTTGAGTCATTTAATAACAAAAAAATTTACCACTTTTATGAATGATTTATCGTTTTTGTGAATATTTTTACCATTATTGTAGGTATTTTTACTATATTTGTGATAAATATGTGTTTTTATTATATTTTTGAATATTTTTACTACGGTTGTAGTAACTATTTTTACAATTTTTTTGTCTCTACACAAGTGATAAAAACACGCATAAATATAATAAAAATAATCACAAATGTGATAAATAAAAATATGATACTGAATTTTTATTTTTTTGGGTACCATAGTTAAGTCCTTCGGATTGAACTAGATGAGATTGTACGGAGATAAATTTGTATATAACTTACAGTTTAATACAAAATTTATAGTCAATAATTTTATATTATTTCTATACCGAGCTGACAAATCGTACCTAGAATTACTTGGTAGAGAAGGCATACGTTTCCATTGGCAAACAGAGACGTAATTGTATCTTGTTAAGGAAGCAAAGTAACGCGTTTAACCTGTGGCGGAGGCGACGATTTTGCTTCGACGGATTTCAGCGTACGTATGTGTCTTGTTTTTTTTTATGTACATATAATTGAATAATATTAGAGGTGCTAAAGACTCGGTAGCTAAAAACGTGGTACAAGGTAAACAGTAATCTAAGACGTAAACAAACCTTCTACGAATGTTCTGCAAAGGCGATTGTAGAAAGGTTTGAGCATGCCTGCACAAGGTTGTATCTGAAATCAATTATCATCTTACATTTGACAATTTTCAACACGAGTTGTAAATTCAATACGAAATTAGTGGGATGGGGTTTAGGTTTATTAGCGGGTTCGAGTGATTAATGGATCGACAGTCGACATAAACCTAGATTGCTTGACGCAACACACTTTTGTGATACACAATGATAAATGAGTTGGACAAATGATGAAATTTTTTAAAAAATATAATTTAACAATAATACTATTTAGACATAATTTAAGAACAACACGAACTTGACATAACGTAAATCACGGATAACCCTAATCTATATAATAAAACATATAAAAAGTTGAATTTTATCTCTTACATAATTTTCTTCCAAAAAAAATCATATAACTGAATCACATCACATGTTTAATTTTTTAATATTTGATTAATTTGTAATTTAAGACAATTTTTATTTCATTCTTTGTTCATACACTAAAGTATACACATGTTGAGAACATTTTGTCCGGTTATACATTTTTGAGAAAATTGACATTATTTTTAAGAAAATAATTTGTAAAAATTAATTTTAAATAATGTAATCAATTTTCTATTTGGTATAATATAATCAATTTTTTGGACGTTAGAATCTTATATTTTATCGTGCTTTCAGGCACGGGATATGTCAAATAATCTAAGAATAGATGTAAGATGACACTGGTTAAAGAGAAAAAGTAATAACTGGAAGGTAATCTGTTTGACTCCAAACAAAAAGACAAACCAAAACTCTAGTTTCGTTGCAGAATTTTTTTTTTTGGTAGGTGAAAAGGGGAGGGGAACCGGTAGATAGTAATCCTCTGAACGTGACCATAAGGATTCTCTATTGTAAAATATTCAATTTTGAGATATAGCTATTAACTTTGAAGGGCAGCCCGTCACCACATCACAACCAAAGTCAAACAACAAATCACATTATTTTTATGGATCAAACTCTGTTTTATAAATACATGAGAGTCAACAACGATGCTAAACAAATACGACTTACGACCACCAAGTCGAGTGGAGTTTCGTCCCAAATTTGAAGATGTTAGTAAACTAAAATTACCCAAAATTTCTCTGTTGTCCTCAATTTTGACGTTGTGTTATCCTCTCCTGTGCCCACTCAAGACAAAATTAAGTTTCACCAAAACCTAAACAAGATAACTGAGTGTAAGCATTCAGGTTAATGCACATAGTCACAAGGGAAGATCGATGTTCGAGTTTTAGATTCAATTGAACCTTTCATATTTAAGTCACAATAAAATAATCTTATTACAATGTGAAAATCTACGCTCAAATTGACCTAAATTTAAGTTTACGCTAGTTGTTAAAATTCATGGAAGACATTAGAAGGCATATAAGAACTCTATTTGGCCACACATTTAATAGAAGCCTGGGGTAAGTGTGTATTCATGAAGAACAGAAATAGTCAATGGTCATGCTTGTGTTAATAAACTAAGGCAACGGTCCTCCTCTGGCATTAACCACTCTCATTTTTTATTATTCCTGATAACAGTTAATATCGAAATTAAGAAGTCTAAGTCCAAGTCGAAGATCTTGGTGCATGTTATGCACAACTATGTATATATATTTACAACAATTATATTAATCCGGGTCAAGCCATATGATCTTTGTATTTAACTAGCTAGGCGAAGGAATTGGGTTAGTGCGGTGCAGAAACTTTCAATTAATTGTAACTTTGATTAACCCTGACTTCATACTCAGATGTCGTATTTGAACAGGGGCGGAGTCCTGAATATCAATGAGGGGGTTAAAATATAATTTAAAATAATTCACTTAACGATATAATAAAATTAAGTTCAAGAATGACAAAAAAATTAAGACTTGAGGAAAAAGTAAATTCAATTTTTATTTAACCGAAACAAAATCTGTACAAAAAGATACAAAATAATTTTTTTAACTAATTTACTATCAATGCGTACAATTACAAATCCGTAGTAAAATCATTTTTCATTTAGTTGTAAAGCTTAGTTGAGATTGAAAAATTCCCTATTCAAAATAACTTGAAATATTTATGGGTTAAAATATTTTGTCTTTTATATACAATCGTATTTTATTGGGTTAATAACTATTATCACTAAAAAAATGGTAAATAAAATTAAAAATTATTCTTAAAAAATAGCAAAAATTGTGTTAGATAAAACAAATATTGCTTTTTGATTAATATACAAATATATCAGGATAGTTACATTTAATTTATTCAATCCAAAAATAAATTATTTATTTTAGAGGGTTAGTGGACCACTAATTTATTAAAAAACGAAAAGACTAAACCATTATCGAAATTTTTAAAAATTTAGGGAGGACAAATGTAATGTATTAAATAATTTGTTTGTCCTCATCAAAAGTTGTCCAAAAGTGGGCGAGGGGAATGTCAACCCTTGTCCCCTTGTGACTCTGTCCTTGCATTCGAGGTGGGTTTTTTCTTTTTTCTTTTTTTTGTTCCCTGTTGTTGAAGGTCTAATACGATTGGGGCACGAGACTTGGAGAAAAGTAAATCGCATTCATTTCTAGATTCCACTGCGATTATATTATTTAAGGAGGGAAAATAGTGAGAGTCTATTGTGAAACGAATTATAATGAGGACATTGTCTAAGGATGTGTGAAATCACTCATACTAGAGACAACGTAAGCTTTTATTTATTAATCTTTCAGAAGACTAGTTACAACACACAACCAAGTTTGACATGGACTACATTGAATTTTACAGCCGTAGTTCAGATTACAAAAGTCTCCTTAGGATTAATTTCAGATCTTGTTTTTACATTGATCAGCAAAAGAAATTTCATGTGTGAAAACTAAATCTTATTTTTCAATGCCTAGATCAGGTTAGGGGCAATGGATAGTGGGTGAAGTTGACATTTATCGGTAGGAATGACTAAGATCTGAGTCGCGGCATTTAGTCCGCGACCCATGGGCAATGGCTCAAAAATCTGACAATTCAATGGATATGGCTTGGCCAGCCAATTTGTTGGGTCGACCGTTAGGACTGTGTTTTTTTTTTTACTGTTATATGTATAAAGGCTAATTTATCGGTCCATTACCATCTCAAAAAGTCTGAAAAAATTGATAAAATTTTGAGAAAAATCCCAAAATTTTTAAAAGATTGACAAATTAGGTTCGAATCAATGAAAAGCTCGCTATTAACTCAATATATATGTGCGCGATGGTCAATCTGTGGGCTACCCTTTTTTCGGATCAACCGGCCCGCTTGATTTAGTACTCAAACATGCTAGGGTTGTTAAGTAGTTGTTATAGAAAATGTGTATATAATTAAATTATATTAAATTGTATAAAGTTTAATGTATGCACTAATTTACACAGAATGTATAGAAATAAAAATCAATACACTTACATTGATGCAGAACAGTATGAACAGTAAAATTCAGAAAACTAGAATCCAATAATAAAAACAATAATTCGAACCATGTGTAATCACAATTTCTTTAAGACAGATTTGCTCTCTCTTGGTGGTTAAGGTTGATAAACAATTATCTCTTAAGATAGAACGGATTTCGTTCTTGAAGATGTAGTACTTCAATCTCCAAAATTCCAATGAACACAATTATGGATTTATACTTGAATCGAACTTGAAATAATAATATGCACAGAGAGAGAGAGAGAATACTTAATTCAGTATTTTGGATAGTTGAGAGAACTGAAATAAAAGAGCAATTCTTGAATTGTTCAATCGTATATTTTGAGAGTGCAAAGAATCACTTAATTATAGACTCACTAGTGACTTTTCATAAAAAGTGTAATCATATATAATGGTACTTTTTAGTCTAAAGGGTATTAACAATGACTTTATAAAAAGATACAACTATTTGAAAAAATTGTGACTATTTGTAATTGTGTCTTTTAACAAAAATGTGTTAATGCTAAGTTTATAAAAAAATGTAATTATTTAGATTTATGTTTTTAACCAAAAGTCACAAATTTTGAATTAGTGATCTTTCATGCCGTATTCACTTTACACCTTTTCAATTTCTCCCAAAAATCACAAATAATTTAATAATTTCTCATTCACTATTTAATAATTTTTTAAAAATAAATATACCATTATTTTTAACAGTAGTATCCTGAGCGAGACCAACGCCAACTCATAATTAATTATTTAGGGGTTTTTTTTTTTGGGTGTCTATCCATATCTTGATATTGTATTTAATTTGAAGCTAATAAAATAAAGAGTATATCAAATTAAGTTCATGTAAAGATATTGAAAATTTTGTGTGGATTGTTTTAGAATCTAAAAGATTTCACATACACACAACCATAGATCAATTCTTGAGAGAGCTTGATGAGCTTTATTTCATATTTTCCAATGGGTTCAGGAACTAGTTTCCTTTTGAATAGATCAAATATTAGAAGCTGGAGTAGATTATACAAACCACATTGAAGTTTAATAAAAATTCACTTCATCCCCTGAGTTTTCGCTCTTTATATTCGTGCCCCTCTTTGGGCATTTTTCTCCTCATTTCAATAGCTACTACATTGCCCTTGCTACACATTATTCCATGACATTTTTGCCCTAATTTCTTTTACTCACAGTTGATTAACACTATTTTGATTAGGTCTATCAATCATGTCAGGTGGGGCAAGATTGTGTTGAATTTTAGTGAGTTTGCGTAAAAAAAATACTTCCCTCATATCAAATTCGTTTCTTAATTCGTATTTAACAAATTATGTTATCGAGTTCGTATCATGTATGAACCATGTATAATTCATACATAAACGAATTGTGTCGTGTATTTTTTTCGATTGACTTTATTCATACTCAATTCATTTATTAATCGCGTCGTATGCCTTTATTTAAACAGGTGGTTTAAGAAAGACTCATACATTCTACTTTCATGTTGTATTCATGTCGTATTTTATTTTGACACATCTAATTTTGACGAAGTTTTCAAATTTTCATTTTTTTTTATATTTTATCATAAATTTTCTATTTTAATGTATTAATAGTCCCCATCAAAACGCACATGTTGAGATGCTCTTCGCCCATTTCAAATCTGTCACCTTCTCCCAAGTGGCTAATCCAATTCAGATGTATCTCCATGCAACTTGCTCCGTTTGATTATTTATATTGCACTATTAATCACCTTTTTTTTCATAGAAGGATAAGATTAAGGATATAACTTCGATGATCTCGACATTCTGAGAGGTCTATTCAAATTCAATCAAAGTTATAAAATTCTCAATTTAGTCTGAATCTAAATTTGACATCCGACGCAAATTCTCTTAACCCATGTTTGTGTTTAGATTTTTTTAATTGTGTTGCACAACTAAAATAGAACTCGAATTGAATTTTCTAAATTTCAATCTTGGTCAAAGTTGGGTCAACTCGAAATTTGATCTTAAAGTTGCAAAATTCAGCTGAAATTTTGCGTTGAATTTTAAGCAGTGAATTTGGGTTAATGTTCAAAAATCCAGGACTCTAATTCGACTATTCTTTGTGTTTAAGAAACTTAATTTGACAATTACTATTGAAGCATTAAAAATGGATGAAACATACCAAAAACATTTTTAAGAAAATGACATCATAGTCTATGAACATTGATGAAATAAATATACTTTTTGAAAATAAAATAATTTATTATTCATAAAAAAACCATAAAAAACAAAAGACCTCATTCATAGCCCATTTCTTTGATTGGAATTCTATTCAAACAATAAACTCTCAATATAATAAGCAATAAAGAATAGTTTGTGCCATGACTTTAATGTTAAAAAACAACCTAAGAAGCTCCAACGCAACTTCCTATTTGATCACGTTTCCTTTTTTTATTCAAATTTCTTAAACATAAAACCCCCCTCCCCCTCTCCCCCCAAAAAAAAAAATGAACTTGGTGGGGCCAATTATATTGTTTTGTCGTTTTGTAAACTATTAATGGACAAAACTGCGGTCATGACCCACGTGTTGGGCTTGTTGGAGCGTAGCGACGGCGCGCCGGTATTTCCAATAATAGAAAGTTGAAATGTTATCAGTTACCCGGTCAAAATCAAAGACTATGCTTCATCAGCTTCAAAGTTCCGTTACCATGGCCAACGATCAGTATTCAGATCCGACGGTCAATATTTATTTCCCTAAGATAATTTTAAAATATACTTTAAATATGATCATTATCATATCAGTATATTAATTATGAAGGATTAATTTCATCGAAATTCCCTAAATTATAAAATTTATTTCATTTTATTCTTCAATATTTTAATTACATTATTTTAATTTCTCCCTCGTAACAATTTAAAAAAAATAATAATCTAGTGTCCTTATGTGGATTCTCAATTTAATCCTTTCTCCAATTACTTTTTGGATGTGTTTTTCATCCACTCATAAGATAGATGAATTGAAAAATTGCCCATGTTTTGGTGCTTATTTCTCTACAAATAGTCTAAATTTACTAAATTGTAAGATCATTAATTAGATAATAGTACTAATAAAAAAGAGTAATACTATTGAAAATAAAAAAATTGACATAATTTATTGAGATAATGACATGTCAAGTGATAAGAATTTTAATGAAGAAGTGTAAGAATTATAGTTATAATAACTCTATTGTACCACGTCATTGTTATATCATTAGGTCAACAAATTAGATCAATTTCTAAAATTTTAATAATATCACTGGATAAAAAAAAACGAGTAATGTTATTGAAACTTAAAAATCTGACATAATTATGAGACTTCATTATAACTGTTGAATTAATATCAAGTTTCAATGTTTGATAGAACTAACGATCAATCCAATGACAATAATAAATTAAATCAACAAATTAAAATAATAAATTAAATTTCAATACTATTTCTCTAAAAAAAAAATTGCTTGCTTAGTGTCTTCAATGTCATGCCAAGCAACCTCAAAATGGTTGCATTTAACTATTTTGAAAGGGATTGTAATCTTTTGACAACAATATCATCTAATTGCATAAAAAGTAAGACTTGAAGCAAAGCATAACCACAATGTCCAATAATTGATAACCCTCTTATAGGATGCGAAAAATATTAAAAGGCAATAATGTGAGGCATGTCCCATCTTCAAATGTACTTTTTTTTTTGGGGAAGGGGAAGGGGAAAGGGAAGGGCGGAGTCAAGATTTTTATTTATCTCAAACTAAGTTAACAAAATATAAATGTAAACTCATAAATATATATACAATAATACAAATATAAACTCATAAATACTTACTAATGAAATTGGACTCTTCGATTCTTCGTAGAACAAAAGACATCTATTATTGAATCTGTATCGATTGCTTCCGTTATTTCTCTTTCAATGTAGACAACTAAAGAATCAGTTAAATACTCATCCTCCATTTTGTTACGAAGAGTACTTTTGACTTATTTTATCGCTGAAAATGCTCTTTCTGAAGTTAACATAGAAACGAGAAGAGTTAAAATAAGACGATTCAACCTATCAATTAAATTGTCGGACTCTGCCTTATTTGTTTCCACTAAAGCACGGCATAATTCTAAAATTGTAGACATACTTTGAAACCTCTCATGAAGAACCACATCAAATCGATAATGATCCAGTTGACATTTCAAATGATGCATGTCTTGTCTGTCAAAATCAACTGCATAAAACTTCTCAACAAATAAACAAATGCGACCAAGATTGAAAGATTTAAAATTGTCCCGAGAATCTAAAGCAGAGCTAAGCATAAGCAATTTCATTGTCTGTTCATTAAATCTACTATGTAACTCTTCTAACTGATGATCAATCGTAGCATTAAATATGTCCATGTGATAATGATGATCAACTGTAATGTTATCATTCTGTTGATATGAATGTCTTGTCCCTTTGTACTGAGTGCTCATATTAGGTATATCGACATCAAATTTCATACAAACTAATTTCACATGATCAAGGAGATAATCAAAATCTTTTGCTTGCAAAGTTTGAAGCAATGAATTTGTCGATGAGACTAAATTCATTGCATTCAAAAAATCTAATGATTTATGTTGCAATGCCCGACAAAGCATATCTGTGATCCCCATAATCTTGTGCATAAGATGCAATATGAATATGAAATCAAAGGACTTCATTGCCATTAAAGAACCACCTAGTTCTCCGCGAATTGTATTTGAAGATCCTTCGTTAACCATACATTCAAATA
Organism: Ilex paraguariensis; assembly: GCA_963454935.2. Taxonomy (NCBI): domain Eukaryota; kingdom Viridiplantae; phylum Streptophyta; class Magnoliopsida; order Aquifoliales; family Aquifoliaceae; genus Ilex; species Ilex paraguariensis. The sequence goes on along the minus strand of CAUOFW020009168.1, from coordinate 457,461 downwards.
CACTAATGATAGCATCGTACATATCTATCAGACCGCAAATGGATTCAAAATGTAAGCTCCAACGAGTAGTACCAGCTCGGTACAAAGTACCCATCTGATTAGCCCCTTTACCAGTCTCTCGTTCACCACTAACTATCCTCATTTCAATCTCAGTAGCTTGGGTAGATCGCAGCTCTGTATGATGCTTAGGAGAAGCACTAACAAGATTGACAATGCATGTCAATTTGGAAAAGAATTGTCATATTGAATTATCATCTTCAGCAATTGTAACTAATGAAAGTTGTAAACGATGAGCAAAACAATGAATATAGTATCCATACTCATAATCATTGCGGAATAAAGCTTGCAATCCATTAAATGCACCACGCATGTTGCTAGCACCATCATATTCGTGACCTCGTAAATCTCGAATGTGCAAATTGTGTCGAGTAAGAACTTTTGATATTTTTTTCTGAAGAGTTAAATAAGTGGTATCTTTAACATTCACAATCTCAAAAAATCTCTCTTGCAAAAAACCCTGAATATCAACAAATCTCATAACAATTGACATATGTTCTTTATTCGATGCATCATTTACTTCATCAATCAAAATACAAAACTTGATATTTTCAACTTCTTCACAAATTTTTTCTCTTACTTTAGTAGCTAGAATATCTGCAAAATATCTTTTTGGATTATAGGAGACGTATATTTTGCATTTGCTGGAACTTTTTCTAAGACAACATCATTTATCTCAACATTCAACTTTGTCATCAAACTAATCATCTCAATTAGATTACCACAGTTCTTTGACATTACAGATTCATCACGACCTTTCAAGGCACATCCTTATAAAAGTAAGTCATTGAACACTATCAATAGTAGCCTTAAGACGTAATCGATTTCTCTTTATTTCTTCTGAATTTTGAACGATCATAATTTTATCAATGTGCACTGATATATTCTTCAACACCTCAATATTTCACACAACATTATTGTGTGTGGAAGCAGGACCTCCCATATGTGACAAGAAAACACATTTGACCCCATTATTCACTCTCTTCCAGCTACTAAAACCATCAACGGTAAATGCAGGATATAGAGGTTCACGACCTTGAAAAACAAAACACAAAAAGCAAAAATGTCGTATCTTTTGAAATAGAATATTCTACCCATGGAAATTTTTTGTACCAACTTTCCTGAAATTTTCAATTTTGAACTCCAATTTAGTCCTCGGATACTTAACCAAGATAGGTTGATTTGATTCCCACTTTATATAAGCACGTCTAACTTCATCTTGATTATAAGCAAGATGTTTTTATATCGAAATACACAATGCGGAATCTCATTGAAGTTCATTTTCATCAAAAGAAATCTTTGGAACTTTTGTTTGAGGTTGAAGACCTTGAGGTTCAACAAGCGCAGGAATCATAAGAACATCAACACTTGTTGATGTTTCTACTAGACTCAAAGGTTCAAGAGTAGAATTTGATGTTTCTTCTCCACTTTTCTTTTTGAAGAACAAAAAAATTATTTTTGCTCTTTTTTCGTTCTTAATTTTTCATCATAATAAAGTAGAGAAAGACTGAAAATTAGAGAAACAAACCAGAGAAGCAAATCAACAAGACAACAATGATTCTATTATTCTAGTTAAAAAATAATCAACAAAAAATCAGAGAAAATAACTCAAATAATGTCAGAATATATGATCAAGGAGATAAAGAATGAGTCATGGTACCTCACACAGCTTAGGTGTAATCCCTGTTTATAGTTCTTGGAAGAGGATTAGTCGAGTAGAACTAGAGGACGAATGGACGATACAGACAAAATCGAGGTGCTTGGTGTTGGCGTAATTCCTTTTCAGTTCCGATCAAAATAGGAATAGAAAACCTTGAAAAATTATTTCTTTGTATAATTATTGGGGCTTATGCCTTAAGAGTTTTAAAAAATTAGGTTAATGATTAGTGATTTAGTAGACTGGTACTCGTTGCCTTGTATGAAAGTAGTAAATTTTTTTTTTTACTCTAGACTTCATCTCATCGTAACCCACTAATGGCTCAGTTCTTGAGAGACTTGAACCATTGACCTTAATAAGACAAAATCTTTATGAGACAAGGAATACTATTAAACCAAAGGACCATTGGTGCTTCAAATGTACCTTATGTCCCAAATTTCAATTATTTAAAGCTCCAAGTTTGGTCCGTCATAATCGAAAACAAAAAAGGGGTATTTTAAAATTTTAACTTTATTACTTGTGTGGCTAATGAGATCTTGAATTTTGAAATGAAAATTTCAACTCTATTCTGTTACAAAGTTTACTTTTTGGAATTCAATCCAACTTAATAGGATGATGACTTTTAGGCTTTGAAAATAGATCAGTTTTTAATATTTATCTAATTATTGGGACACATTGGTATTTTGACCAGTTATCCAAGTGGGTAGTCTAATTGGCGATCATTATATACATTGATTGGTTGAATTTTTATCCGAATCAAATAATTGGTTATTTCATGTTTAAATTAATTATAATTATTTCATATAATAATATAATTGGAGTATTGCTTAGATTCCTAAATAAATTTTTAATTATAAACAAAAGTATTTTTTGGGGTCTTATTACTAAATTTGGTGACTTGAATTAACCGACATTTGATTCTTGTCTAGATTTAAAAATTAAATTTTTAATTATTATTGTATGTATTTAAGAAGGAGTACTTGACGCTCTAATATTTTTAATTATTATTTTAAAAAACCAATTTAATATTTTCTAAATCTCTACAACAATTTTTTTTCAAAATATTTTTTTTTATTTTTCTGTATGTTATAAATTTTTCTTAATTCCCTGTTGTTCGATCTCGGACTTCCAAGTATTATATTACTTCGCACAACCTGCACTTAAGTGATCAATTCTAAAGTTATAGCTTAGAATTTAAATTTTTTTTCGAAATTTTATGGAAAATTTGAAATTTTTAGATTTTTTAGAGCAGTATATCAAATTTTATTTCAATTCATCTGACCAATACCTAATTATAGTAAGATGTTAATATGATTAATATACTAATAATTACTTTTATTTTATTCAAAGAATTATAAGTGGAATACTAATAAAATGAATTTCAAAAAATTTAATTTCTCAAACATCATTAAAAAATCAATCTCAATTACAAAATTATTAAAAAAAAATAGAATTTTAAATATTTTTTAAAATATATTTTTCTTTAAGTTAGAACATATAAAGTTTTTACAATCTTATAATGGATTACAAACAATGAAAAATTAAGTTTTGTAAATTTAAAATGATATTTAATTCAGATACATATATATTTAATATGTTTTATTAATTTTTGTGTATAAAAATTATTTACGTGTAATGTACGTAGTGCATTTCTAGTTGATATAAACGGATATCGATCATAAACACGAAATTTGTGCAAATTCTGATCAAAATTCATAAATTGAAAGAAAATTTAAATTATACAAAATTCAATCTAAATCCGTTACAGAACTTGCCTATCAATGATGATGGACATGTTGTTTTCAGCAGCCGGACGTGTGGATCATACCGGCTCACTTGTTTTTGCAAGTGGCAAATCTCTCCGTGGCACCCCCTTCCTTGAAGTAGACATAAAAGAAATATGGGACCCATAAATTTAAATACAAGATAGGAAGGAAATTAGAAGTTGGACCCACTTGAAACCATTGCTCATTGTCTAGAATCAATGTACTATATTGGGGAAGGAATGATACCACTCTCTCATAATCTGTGAGCCTTGTGGGAAAGAATAAATTAGTTGTTCAAGTTATAACAGAAGCGGTTTTAAATCTTATACTGCTTGAAAATTTGCTTGAAATGAAATGTAGATTAATTGTATTGCAACAACAATTTTAAAACATGATTAAAATTATACCAAAACAGGGTTAATTTCTTAGTCTAACATTTACGATAATAATACAAATTAGACTGGATCAATATGGTTCAAAATATTGATCGATTTCGATACAGACAAATTGAGTATTCAGAATGATTCCTAATGGTTCAAACTTATCCTTATGCTCGAAATGTCTAGAATGCCTTGGTTCTATCAGTCTTCAAATTGAAATATACAATCTCATACAATTTCAAAAAGTCACAAACATTACCTAATTCCCTCACTATATCTAACTTCTTCTCTTTAGCATTTCACATGTATTTCTTTATAGCATTTGACGATGTCGAGTATGTTTTTGTATTCTTTAAATTGTGTTCTTAAACCATAATCCGAAGCCCTTCTTGTTATTTGGATAACTTGCCTCACATAAGCACTTGGGGTTGTTTGGTAAGTTACATCCATTTGCGTATGATTGAATTAAGGAGGACTAATCCATACCTATCTAGTTTGGTTTTTAGAATAAGTTTGGATTAGAATATGGCCTAATTTATCTTCTCTCATGTTTGACAACAAATATAATGGTGAATAAAGTATTTGCTCATCCTTTGATTTGGGAAGAATGTCCTTTGTCCAATCTTCTCATTTAGAGTTAATTATAAAATACCCCTTCAAGTTTAGGTTCAATCAATTCCCTCTGATTTTAATTTCAACAATTTATCTTTTTAAAATTTAAATACTTATAAATCAAGTCAAACCGTTAATTTTGACTGTAAAAATTAATATAAAACATCATAGAAAATTAATTGTAAATCAAGTCAAACCATAGAAAATTAATTGTAACTTGATCCAAAATTTAAAGAAGTTGTTTTGTAATTAACACTATCATTAATCCACCGGTCTCTCGCCAACCCAACAAACCCGAGGAATTTGGCTTAACTGGTTGCTCTCATAAAAGGGCAAAAAAAAAAAAAACAGAATTTTTTTTTTGAAAAAATTAACCACAATGGAAAAATGTAGAATTGATCGCAAGTAGAAAAATATGCATAAAGAATCCACAGCAAACCCTTTTCCGGTGGACTAAAAAGTACAACAATGTTAATTTGACCAAGATTTTGAGCTAAAATTATACTCCATCCGTTCTTAAATATCTCGTTTAAGGTTTTTGCACAGGGATTAAGGAAGCTATTAAATAGCTCTAGTATGAATAAAAAATAATTACACAAGACTAAAATACTTTTATTCAATACGCATTGAGAAGAAAAAAAATATGAAATGCACTTAGTTTACACTTAATCTATTAAATACTTATTAGAAAACAAAGATAAGAGTAAATTTAGAAGAAAAAATATTAATTATATTTTGGTTTCATAAAACGACAGATATTGTTGAACCAAAAAAATAGGGTAAAACGACAGATATTTAAAAACGGAGGGAGTAGTTGAAATGACAGATTAATTTGTGGATATTTTTACTATTATTTTAAGTATTTTTATCACTATTGTGATACCAAAAAAATGAGAAAAATAATTATTATAACAATGCTAAAACTACCAATAAATGTGGTAAATTATTCACAAATGTGGTAATTTTTTTTTGTATCGAATAAAAGTTATAAATTAATTATTACAATAATGGTAAAAATACTCCTATCAATGGTAAAGGCCGATAAATCGTCTACAAAAATAACAAATTTTTATTAAATTATAAAACCCATTAAAATAGTGAATTTTAGAATTACATTAATCAAATCCTTTAGCATTTATGAGAAAAATATTAGTGTAAGAACAAATGACAATATGACATTATGACTTGTAATCTCTCTAAACTCAATATATTCACCACGTGACTGAAAAGGACCGCTTCCCCAACTTGGAAGGTACAGAAGTTTCAAAGAAAGAAAGTCTCAATCCTCTCAGCGAAATCCAAACAGTTGAATTATTGATTTATCTGTTTGAAAGGTTTCGACTAAGTGCGTGAATCTCTTTTCCAAACTCAACCACTATTTAAACCCACAACACAATCCTTTTTCTCTCAAATATCCAAACTTTCTATACCTTCTACGGTTCAACAAGGTTGAAGTAGTAAGTAACCCTCCAATCCACACAAACCCAAAGAGAATTTCAGCTTTTATATTTGATTTCACGATGATGTTCTTCGAGAATGGTGATTTTGATTCTGACTTAGCACTTTTGGACTCGATTAGCCGTTTCTTACTCGACGATTCCGAAGTTTTAACAATAAATTCCGGCCAGTTCCCGGCGGAATATTGCCGGAGCACCAGCTTTGGTAGCAGTTTCTCCCCTTGCTTGAATGAAAACTGGGGACAATTACCCCTTCAAGATGACATGATGGTTTACGGTTTCCTCTGTGACTCCGTCAACGATGGGTGGCTTCCCTTCCCTCCGGCCACCACCACCGTCAAAGCAGAGGCCGATTTTGTGACAGAATTGACTGAATTGCCGGAAAAGATGGAATTCGCTGCAGTGGCGGAGCCGGAGACTGCGGCAATGGTAGCAGAGAAGACAGTGGCGCCGGCTGTGGTGCCATCGAAGGGGAAGCATTACAGAGGGGTGAGGCGGCGGCCGTGGGGGAAGTTTGCGGCGGAGATAAGAGACCCGGCGAAGAATGGACAAAGGCTGTGGCTTGGGACATTTGAGACGGCCGAGGATGCGGCGTTGGCCTATGATAGGGCGGCGTTTCGCATGCGCGGGTCACGTGCGCTGTTGAATTTTCCACTTAGGATTAATTCCGGTGAGCCGGAGCCAGTAAGAATTACGTCGAAGAGGTCATCAACGTCGCCGGATCGTTCATCATCCACGGCGTCGTCGGAAAGTGGGTCGCCGAAGAGGAGGAGGAAGGCTGTGGCGCAGTGTATGTGAAAGTGGGACGTGGTCGAGTTGGGGGGCAAGTGGACTGTGTTTCCACGTGGTGAATAGTTACTGGCCACACAATCGTGAGTGTATAGGCCGCGGAAAAAAAGAAAATGACTAAAAAAAATGGTAAAAAGGGAAAAAAAAGTAGATTAAGGGCTGTTTGGGATGAATCTAATTTGCAGAATGAGGGAGTTCTGTTCTTTAATGGGTTTATTTGTTGTTTCATGTAACATTGTCATTGTGATTATTGTGCAAATAGAGAGGGAAAATGAGTAGATTTTGGTGCATCATTCACTGTCGAGTCCTTCTTAATTTATTGAGTTTATGTTAATGTGACAGTCGGAAAAATAAACTTAAATGAAATTGTAATTACTAATTGAAAGGGTGAAGTACCCGAACCTAGCCCAAAGACCAAAACGTCTGTTTGAAGTGGCAAAGGCCAGTAAAAAAAAAAAAACGATATTCGACGGTACATTTTCAAAATAAAAAAGAAAACAATACTCAACGGTAGGACCATTTTGAAAATAAAAAAGTTAAAAATTGCCATACCCTACAACAAAAGAAAAATGAGACGATCATGTTACAATTTGTTTTATATATATATACACCACAAGTTGACAGTAGTACAATTTTTTTTTTCTATGTATGATTTTTGGCTATTATTTTTTGTATACATATTTATATTATTTTTATAACTAATTAGAGCGGTATTGAATCTTTAAAAATGTATTTGTAATAAAAAAATATTTTTATATGTAAATGTATAATAATAAATTTACACATTTTTTTCGTTCGTTTCACTTTTCGTTCAATATCAAACAATAAAAAATTAATTCTTTAAACTTTTCATTCATCGTACCAAACACATGTGAGAAAACCTTTCCTCCAATGATAAAAAATCTATTCAATTAATATATAGGAGTGGCAAGCCATAGAGATTAGGGGTGAGGTCACACTACTAAAGAAGAAGGTGGTAAACAGTGGCTCAAACTAGATGGTTCGAATCATGCAAAATAAATGGTCCAAAAGTTTAAACCGATTAAAGAGGCGTTGAAAAGTTAGAAGGTTATTACCTTTGATTGAATAGATGAAAAAATCAAAGTCATTAAAGATAAGCTATAAAAGATCCAAATCACTCTTGCACAATTTTTCGTCCCTCTTATCAAACAGAACATTAGAGTTTATGAGGATTTGAAGATATATCGTGATTTTTCAAATAAAAAGTGTAATTAAAGAATTTATAGAGATGTCTATTGTAATTATCATTACAAGAGGCCAGGTGGGTTCTGACTTGTTCCCTCTTGTACACGCACGAGTGGTCAAGGCAGTTGTACGGTCCATAAATCAAACACCTTTCTTTTATCCATAACTTTGACCATTGAACTTTGACTTTGACATTTCAAATCTGGGTTGACATTTTGTACTTTGTCAAAAATAATTCTCCTACGTTCAGACGTCAACTTAAATGCACCAAGCCACCCCTTGGGTTGTTATAGTTTGGTCAAACAAAGTTTCAAGAGGTGGAGGTGCGTTGGGGGGTTGGTTGGGTTGTTTGTTGTGTGTAAATGGAGATCATGTTGAAAGTCGTGATCACTTATTTTTAGATCATTCTTTTACCTTGATTAAGATTTTTTCCGTCTACAATAAAATAATTTTTTTTAATAAGTTTCAAGGATAACGGTCGAGGATTGATCGGTGACGGTGGTGGTGGTGTTTATGTGCGTAAAATGAAACGATGTTGGAAATCGTGATAACTTATTATTAGATCACTCCATTACCTCTATTAGGATTTTGTTCGTTTACATTTTAAATCCGTAAAATAAAAGTTTTTAAATTAATTCTATTTTTTCCAACGCAAAATTGGTTAGTCCAATTAAATATATGGTGTTGATTCTGGCCCAAACAGCCGGGTTGTTAACTATGGCCACTACAGGCCCATTGTGGCCCAAGCATGGATGTTCCTTTTATAGTTAATTAAGTTAACGTCCCTCCTTTGATTTGTAAATTAATTTTAGTCTAATCGTATTTTTAGTATAAAAAAAGGCCCTCAGTGTATTTAAAAAAGTGGGATGTGGTTCTTGTATAAGCGCTTATTTGAGGGGTTGCATAATTAATGGGTTTTTATTACCCATTTTGTTTTTATTATGTGATTTTAACTTAAAATACAACTAGTTTTTTTTTTCTCTCTTATGCTTTCGTGTGTGTATATATATATATATACTTGTGTGCATCTATTTGCTCATTTGAACACAAACACTATCTGAGTGAGGATCGATTGACCAAGAAAAGGAGGTGATTTCACTCTTAACCCTCTTCCTCTTTCTCTTTCCAGCATTCAGAGAACATCATACAATAAATCTAAACAAATATCTAAATGCAAATGGGTAGAGTGCTGAGGTGATGAACTTAAGCAACCAAAGAACTTATTTCAATCCTTCTCAAATTTAGGCAGATTTGATCTCATTTTTTCATCTCTGTCTGGTATTTACATATTTCAACACAAGCACACAAACACAAGTTTCTCTTGTTTTTTTTCCTTGCCAATCACTCATAAAGCAATTTTGCGAAATAGAGAAATTTTGATGTATTTTTTAAGTTACTTTTTTTGCATTTGTTATTGATGATTTGTATACCTGTCTGACGATTTGTATTTATTAATTGTATTGTAGTTTATTTGTCTGACGATTTGTGTTAATGGAGGGTGTTAGTATACCTATCTGATAATCTATTTTATTAATTATATTTTAATATACCTGTATGATGATCTATATTATTAACTATATTTTAGTGTATTTGTTTGACGATATGTGTTTTATGGAGAAGAGAGTGCATTATGATGATGTAGGTTTTTAGAATAAGTGTTTCAATTATGTGATGACATTATTGTTATTTTTGCAATTTTTAAACGACCTTAATTATGTTCATTATTTTGACTTTTCAAAAGAGGTCTAATCCAAAAATAAATTGACAAATGAGTATTTATCTTTTTAAAAATCCTATTGGGCCTAAAGATCGACCTCCAAAAAAAACTCTTTCTTTTACATCTAATGTGGATCGCCAATAAAACTTACCATGGCTTGTTCAAACAAATGTTCATATCCTTAAACTCCCATGAAAATGTTCTTAAAAGTTTCAATTACCAGTTTAAATAGTAGACAATTAATCCACTAGGACCTGTTTGGTATGTAGGTTTGGGAGGATTTTGGAACATTGATTGTACAATAAACTCTCTCAAAACCTATGTTTGACAAACACAAATGTAGTCCAAGTTTTGAAACCTGGTCCGGTCATGAAACCCAAAGGGGGATGAATTTCGTTTGTGAGTTAATAGGTTTAACATGCAAATGACATTTATACCTTTGTATATCTTATCTACACAAATTGGTTAAGAGACACAATAATAATTTAAATACAAATATATTATCATAATAGTCATATATCTCTACGCATACCAAACATAGGTATGAATAACATTAAATTATGAATTTCATTTTTAGGTTTAAAAGGATTTGGACAAACCAATCCAAATTCTTCAAAAAAAAGTATACCAAACAGCCCCTCAATGTCTCACTACAACGAAGTACAGCATGAGGATTACTTTAGTTGTTGGGTGCGGGTAATAGGTAACTGGATCAACAAGTTCGATTTTAACGATAAAAAAAGAATCAACAACCTTATTTTAAACTATCTAAACTGAAGAACGTAATTGATGAATACAATTTCTCGTCACTCACATCAGCTATATGGTACACCCCATTTCATCTCTTCCACAATCACACGCAATGACATAACTAGTCATTTCATTTACATTTTGGCAAAACTATCACTTATTAAAAAGGATTGTATAAATAATTCGTGAAAATAATTATCCAATAACCCAAATTCATTTTTCAATCTGTTATATTGGATGAAACAATCATCTTATTAAATTTGATAAATATTGATCAATTAACAAACCTAATTCAGTAATTTTGTTATGATTTAATGTATTGTGACCACTAAATTAATAATAAATTATATTTAATGTTGTGACCCACTGACAACTGACTATAGTCGTTAAGTCTCCAAATTGTGTTGCAATCATCTAACTAGTTTAATAAATAAGTTTATTATAAGCACCGTAAATCAATAATATTATTAATAATTTGTCGGATAAATATTACTCCTCTCATCTCACACTCTTGGAATGTTTGTCGCATAGGGGTGTTAATCGAGCGGAGTTTAATGAGTTTTAGCTTGAACTTATCGAGCTCATTTTTTTAAACGAGCCTACAAAAATTGTTGAAGCTCGGATTGTTTTGAACTCAAGCCAAACCGAAGTACCTCAACTATTTTATGTATGAACGAGCTTGAGTCTTTTTGGCTTATTTTTCTAAAAAATTATTTAAACTCAGCTCGTTTTGAACATGAGTCAAGTTCAAATCAAATTTTATCTAAATCAAATTCGAGTAACTCGTCTCTATTAACACCTCAACTCTCCCTCAAGAAACTTGTGGGGAAGTTCTTATGCAAAAACCAAGGAGAACAGTGGCCAACGCCAAAGCTGATCCTTTTGTTCATCCGCAGAAGAAAAAATCAAACGGCATGCCATAAGATAGGGATAGGCCACCTTTTTAAAAACATTTTATGTGTTCAGATTGACAAAAATGAGTGCTAGCATGTCCAATTTTTCTTTGTGGAAGAATTTTCTAACGTTTTGATGGGTATAAGAAACCTACCTAAGCAAATGAGTCAACCAAACCATGTTTAAAATTTTAAGAGTAATACTATTTAGACTTAAAAATTTAACTTAATTTGTTGACATAATGATGTGATTTCAGTAGAATCATTGGATCAACATCAAGTTTCAATGTTTGATAGACCCTACACAGTCAATCCAAAGGTTAAAGTGAATTAAATCAACAAATTAAGTCAATAAATTATGTCCTAATAGCGTTGCTCAAATGTTAATGTCACCACCAATGGAGTCATTTAGCTAGTGCAAGACAAAGGAAGGAAGAAGACGTTAAATGGCCGGCAAGGGATGTTAAATGGCTCCATTTCCCTTCCAACTCCCATCACGTGCCTCTCATGTGCTTTTTATTGTCACTTTTTTTAATGGTAATTAGGGGTAAAAGACCAAAATCAATTAGTGTGTTAACATAAAGAAAGAAACTAACCAAATTAGAACTTTAGGGACGAAAAATGCAACAAAGTGACAAATCTCATGGACTAACGGTGTAATTTACTTCCTTTTCGACATATTATTTATATGGGTAAATTACATCCACCATTCCTACTGGTTGGTCAAATAACAACTAGATCCCTCTTATTTGAAAAATAACACCGCCCTCCCATTTATCAGAGTCTATCGTGTCATTTTAATGACATAATTGGATAAATGACTATGATAGCCTTATGTCTCTTCTCTACCAAAAGTCATCTTCCCCATTTTCACTATGTTGGCCAATTGACCTCATCAGAACCACCACCACCACCATCATAGGCGTGCAAACAATTCGACATTTCATCTACACCTACTTTAGAGAGATTTTTCTCAATTTAATTAACCTATCTAACAACCAAATTTCCACCAAAAAATCAGTCAAATTCAATTACAATTCAGCCTAGATGAATAGAGAGGTAAAGAAAGTAATTTCTCATACTTCACAACCACCACCAAATGTCTGAAAACCTATTACATCACCACC
>CAUOFW020009168.1:412550-437550 GCA_963454935.2 Ilex paraguariensis | reverse complement strand
AGATACTTCGAAAAGGCCTACAATGAAGACTGATACAAATGCTTGAAGGATATGTTGAAGTTCCTCCTCCTCCTTTCGCTCCTACTTCTTTCTCTTCAGCTTGTTGAGTCTTGAAGACACTTTATTATTATACCAATTTCCTATAGAATAAATCTTAGATGTATGTAGTAATTTGCTAATAATGAATATCTGTTAAATCAAAATTTACTTCTTGTGATTTAACATGATTTAAATCCATAAACAAACACACACAATCTTAAAGAACAAACCAAGAACATTAAGCAATAGGAAACAAGAAAGAACAAGACACAAATTTTACGTGGTTCGGCAATTTGTCTACATCCACAAAACTTCAGGAATTTCACTATTGAGAGAGAGGATTATAGAGAGCGGCTATACACTTCGACCATTACTTCTGATCGGGTCATTCTATGTATCAACCCTCAGAAAATTTTTCATTAAAAAATCACGTAACATTACTTCAGATCGAGTCATCAACCGAATCAACATACAAACTAGACTCTCACAAAAGCCCAACATTACTAACTACCGAGAGTCCATTTCCGGTTGTCCAAGATAAGAGGTTACTTTTTCTGTTTTAATCGGCCATGCTTCCTTTGTGTGCTCCAACAACAATTGAATGGCAACCTTCGAGATGAATGTGCCAGGAAGTTAATTGTTAGGGAAGATGTTTGAAACATGTGGTTCATACACGCGTCTTTTCGACTTATGAATGCGATAAAAATTTTTGATTTGTTTTAGATCCCATGCCAAATTGCCAATACTTTTGAGATGACTCCTAACTAGCTCTGTTGTTCAATTAGATATTCTCTAATTTATATAGTTTTTTGGAATACTCTTTAATAGTGAATCAAGGTGATCAAAAATCTTATATAAAAAATTTACATGTCAAAATTACTGATAAAATTTATTGATCTAATCTATTACAATAATTGAATTAGTTGTTCATCTAGATAGTTATTTGGGACTCACTGTTAATCTACTCATAGCAAGTAATTAGATCTAAATATCATTATTCTTATATTTAATTCACACAACAATTTTTACTTTTTTATTATTCAAAATGTAGAATTTCTTTTGTATCCAAAGAATTACCACTGTCAGATTAAATTTTTTAAGACTTATTACTAATTCAATAATTTTGATGAATTAGATCAACAACGACAAATTAGATGAATAAATTAAATCTAAATTACATTACTCGTGTTTTTAATAAAATTTATTCACACAATAATTTTTACTTATTTTAAGATTCAAAATTTGTATTTTTTTTTATTCCCTAGAATTATATGTTGGGTGTAACAGTTATATGGTGTAACGGTCTAATGATAAGATAATAAGTAGGCAAATAGATCTCACGTAATTAAAATAACTACACATCTATGTCATGTAATAACTACTATAGGGGGATACACTTGTCCACTCGTTATTTTATCATTAAACCGTTACACTATGTCAACGTAATAATATGATATAAAAATACTAATGTGGTGTAATCATCCAATACAAAAACTATAAAATAGATAAAATAGAACTCTTTATATTGCTAGATAATTACGATTTTTGTAGAATTCATTTATTTATTAATAAATAATTAAACTACGTAATATTACAGACCTGATATATCGGTAAGACCCAATATTTAAGTTTCTTTTCCTTTCTTCTATTTTTTTCTTGCCCTTATTTTTTTAATGGCGAGGAAACTCTCCAATGCAGGATTATATAGACTCAATTCCTATAAAATAAATCCTGGATAAATGTTATCATTCGCAAGTTATGGATATTCGTTAAATAAAGAGTTAAAAATTATATTTCTATATCTATATTAAGAAAACTGTCCAATATATACTATATTTGGGAATTCTTTTTTCCAATCAATAATTCTTTTGAGCATCCTAATAGTAAAATAATTTTTTAAATCATTCAATCAATTCTTCTCACTTATTCTTTTAGAAAAATTTTTGTAATAAAAATGTAAAGAAATAAACAAATAATTCCTTCTTTAAATTCTATATATCCATGAAGTTCTATAAATTTTTAGCAGTACCAATAAGTCCAATTTTTTGAAAAATGATTGCAAATAAGAGCCCAAACTATTTTGGCCCAGATAATCATAAACAAACAAATATCACTTCTTCACTCTAATAGATACCATTTTTATCTAAAACTAAACTAGAAAATAAAATCTTTAATAAGTCAATAAATTTTTACTTTCTATCAATTTAAGGATTTTGATTAAATTTTGCACAATTTTTGATTAGATATTTATTTAAAACTTGAAATTTAATAAATTATTAAATACTTAGAGTTAATAGTACGATTGTGTTTTATGGTTATAGGGTAAGATTAAAATTAGTTAATTACCCTGTGTCTCTGATTTGTTGTGTAAACTAATTTTAGTATTATCAGATATTTAATATATAAAAAAGTTCTTAGTGTTTTTAAAAAAATTACATGTGATCTCTCTGTGGATAAGAACGTATAGGAGTTTAGAAGTTAACGTGTTTTCATTACCCATTTTGCCCTCAGCAAATGATTTCACCCTAAAATACAGTTAGTTTTTTTTTTTTATTAAAAATTTTGTTGTGTTGTCTATCAGTTTTGAATTTCAAATTCGTGAACTAAACAATTTAGAATATAACAATCGTTTATCTTAAGCGTTGATTTAGTAGGTATGCAAATTAGATTGTTATAGTTAAATTTTACGTATTCGTTGATAGATTTAAGTACATGTTTGATTTACGTAATTTTGAATTATGTTTGATTTTATATATTTGTATACTTGTAATGACGTATATGTACCTTATTCTCAATTAAATGTTGATGTACTTATCTTGTGGATTTATATATTCGTATAATGTACATGAATAATTGTGTATGTTGTTTATCGTATATGATTTGTTGTGAACCTATGTAAATAGGTATATATTAATTGTATACATGTTGTATTTGTTAACGCATTTGTTTTGTATTTGTAATTATGAATGTTTGTGAGCATGACTATTTTTCATATTCAATATATTTGTTTTAGAGATATACTGAATTCAATCACTATTAATAAATGTATCTTAATATACTTTACAATTAATGAGTACGTTAATCGAGAACAAGTTATCTTTTTTTAATGTATTATTTGACGACATGTGTTTATGAAAAAGAATGTACATTATGATGACAAATTTTTTTAGAATAAGTGTTTCAATTACGTGATGATATTATTATTATTTTTGTGATTTTTAAGGGCGTTAATTATGTCCATTAATTTGACTTTTTAATATGGAGCTAATCAAAAAATAAATTAGCGAATGAATATTTTTTTTTTTGAATTCTATTGGGTTTAGATACCGGCCTCCAAAAAATTCGATTACAATTTGAGGGGATTGGGGAGCCAATTCTTCTTCCGACAACCCAAGTTAATGTGCCCAAATCGATTAGCCCAGACCCAATATTAGGGAAAGTGCAGTTTGAGTTGGATCAGCTACCAAGCCCATTTGGCACCGAGCTAGTATTTTCTGCTTGCACTTGAGAGCCAGTGCCGGCCAACCTATAGGCCATAAGGCCACACCCTTGGGGCCAAATTTACAAAAAAAAAAGAAAAAATTATAAAGAGGTATATTAAATTAGACTTATTTGATAAAAAATACGTACTAAAAAATATAGGGTTATTAAGTCCTTTATTTTGATACTTATTTATATCTAAGTGCAAAATTTAAATTTGCCTAATTTTTTTATGATATTTTTGTCCTTCATTAATTCATGTGTATGTTATTTGGAAAGTAGTACATTAAATATCTCCTAATTTTATGCGAGAACTTTAGTATTTAATGCACCTTAATTCATGTGTATTTGTTACTATATATATATATTAACAAATACATATAAGATAATATATATATATATATATCTCTTATGTCTCACATTTCTTAATGAAAAGTGTAAAGTGTTATAGGATAATATTGAAAGTAACAATAACAGTGTGCAATAATAATATAACAAACTATTTACACAAGATAAGAGGAGACATTACCTAAAGTGTTATACAAATAAAATATACATGTCTCATCTTACACTAAAAATACTAATTAATTAAGAAAATGTGAAAGTGTTACACTTTCAATGTTAACATGTAACATTTTACACTTTTCAATATATACTTTACACTTTGCACTTTAATGTTACACTTTACACGTATATACATACTTGTATATATACTTATATATATATATATATATATATATATGTGTGTGTGTGTGTGTGTGTGTGTGTGTGTGTGTGTGTGTGTGTGTATTTATATACGTATATACATACTTATATATATTAATAAATACACATAAATCAATGTGCATTAAATATTAAAGTTCTCCCATAAAACTAGGAGATATTTAATGCATCATTTTTCCTAAAATGGACATTTATGTTTTTGTATCTAACTAGTGTACATTTTTTCAAAATATTTTTTAGTGTATACTTTTTGTCAAATAAGTCTAATTAGGTGTACCAACTTACAAAAATTCCAAAAAAAAATTGGCCTCCAAAATAAAATTATAAACAACAGTATATAATTTAAATGCTGGGATATAATTTAAATATTCAATGCATTTTAATTAATAAATTAGTAGTGAGTGCTAACTTTAAATTAAATTCACTATTTATTCAATGTATTTTTGGTCCTTAATTAAGTACGATTAACATTATTGTAAAATTTTTAGAACTCTTTCAAAAAAACTTAGGGTCCTAGAGTTCAACCTAATTTTTTATATCTCACCCAATGTTTATATTATATGTATTATCAGATAACAATTTTATTATTAAATTTAATTGTTTATCATATAATAGGTATGAATAATAATTTTACATTTTTATAAGTTAAATTTGAGGTTATTTTTTAATTATTTTATTTACAATACACGTAATAATTATAACATAGAATGCGTAGAAGTAGTAAACTATTCAAAATTAATTTACCATAGTTGTCTTACTATTTTCTTATTTAAAAGTAGCTTTGTTTCACTACAATATCTAGCAATGTCTCTTGTATTTTAGGATCACTCAGCCTGTATAAGTTCTTTTTTTTTATTCATTTAAAAAAATTATTTTATTAGTTATACTAATTTTTAATTATATTTCTCTTTATCTTAAACAATTAGCATGTATCATATATTTGATCTCTATATTTAATTTCGATTAATGTAATTTTTATTAGCAAAATTTGAATTTAAAATTTTAGTTAGCATGTTGTGTCTCAAAAGGCATATTTTAAATAAATATATTTTAATATTTTAATAATTATTTAATATTATCATTATTACTGAATAAATATTAATTGAGCCTCAAATAACATTTTCTCCTACACCCTTGGGTTGGGCCGCCCCTGTTAAGCGCCAACACGTTGCATCGATACTGTTATGTTTGACTTGAACCAGGGTTGTCAATTTTTGAATCAAACACGAATTTGATTTCAACCAAATTCGACACGTATTTAAAAATAATATGATTAGTTACTACGGGTAATAAATGAATCAAATTAAGATTCGACATAAATAACACGATTAATGAGTATAGTAGATAGAAAATAATTATTTAATGAGTATTATAGATAGAAAATAAAAATTTTATAATTTTTTAAGTAATATTATATTAATTATTATCAAATTAAATAATTTTTTATTAACACAATATTGACTCGTTCCAAAAATAATACAGCGAAAAATGACACGACATAAGACTTTGGCATCTACTGGGAAATAATTGATTTGTACCGCAAGTGATGGAGTTTTACAAGACTTTGACTTTGACAGTGCATTGCAGCCTTGCAGGTCCAGAGACTTCATAATTTCGGTGACGCCTTCAATGTGTTTGAGAACATCCGCGACGAGATTTCTTTTGACAAATGTGAGTTTGCTCTATTTTATTTTGGTCTTTTTCGGAAAAGTTAATATTGGTATAATAGGATTTTGACACTATTAATACATAGTAAAATCTTATCGTTATGCTTTGTTCGCAAACATAAGTTTGCTTGTTGAGTTAAATCACGTAAATTTTTATGTTATATTTTTTTATTTTATTTTATTTATTTATTTGTGATCTCAGTTTATAACAGATATGAATGGGCCGATATAGGTTATGACAAAAAATTGTTCAAGTTAATTCCTTAATTAGATGAACCAAGCTTAAGGTCAATTGCAAAATTTGTTTAATAAACGAGTTGAATTTGAACAATAACTTGCTCAGTGATTTAGGCTTCTAAACATACGCGTATAATATATTTTAGTTGTGTTTGTTACTTGAAAATGTTTTTAGATGAGAATGGAATAAAATGGAATGTACATTAATATTCTAATATTTGATAACAAATAGGATTAAAAGCTGGAATACAATTGAAAATTCATTCAAATATTTGGATAATTCCTAGACTCGAATCCATGATCCAAACTTAGACTTGGACCCGGACCTCGAACCTATACTCAAATTCAACCCTGACAACTTGAACCTCGACTCATGACCAACCCCAAACTTAAACCCTAAATCGAACCTGGACCTGGGCTCGACCTTGACCTTGACCATAGACCTGACCCCCTAAAATTGACCCCAAATCTGAACCCCCTAGACCCTACCAACCCCAAAACTAAGAGCCGACCCCGAACCTGGACCTAACCTTGGGTGGAGGTGCAGCGGCTGCCTCCCAATGAGCCAACTTAATATAGGCTCTTAACTTGTGTAGAAAACAAATGTTGCGTAAATTAGCGAAGTATTTAATATCTTCTATAAGAGTGCTAATTTTCCACGAGGGAAACACACCTAAGTGAAAGAAATAACAAGAGTGTGGGTTTACTGGAGTATTTATCCGACAAATTTCAAATAATATTATTGATTTATGACATTTATAAACTTATTTACTTTAACTATGGTTATTTTTAAAAGTATCGTTGACTATGGTCATATAATTGCGACATAATTTGGAAACTTAACGGTTATAGTCATTTGTCAGTGGGTCACAACCTTAAATACAATTCACTATTAATTTAATGATCACAATATATTAAGTCTCAAAATTATGTTTTAACAAAATTATTGAATTAGGTTTGTTAATTGATCAATATTTAACAAATTTAATTTTTATGGTTTATAAATTTCACACAATCCAAATAACTTGATTAAGTTACATTTTAAAAAATTACATCCTAATTTTAATTTAGTTTCATCAAATAATAAGAGATTGTTTCATTGAATATAACAGATTCAAAATTGAATTTGGGTTATTAGATAATATTTTTCACGAATTAAGATAATAATTGATGATGCACAAAATGGGTGATGTACAATTAAATAGTCAAGTGTATGATACAAGACAATTAATGAAGCAATTAATAACGAAAGACAAAGAATGTGTGATTGGGCTTAGGTGACCGAACAACTAAAAACGACGATAGTGGCCAAAAAACTTTACTAATAAAGTAGTAGGTGGAAGACCGAAAGAGTAAAAACAAGCTCTAGGTGTGGTAATATAACTACATGAGAAAGATAGTTGTGGTAATATAACTACATGAGTAAGAGCAAGTTCTAGGGACGATCTGTTCTATTAACTGTATTTTAATGAAACTGGTAATTGACACTTTTAGGAACATTTTCATGGGAGTTTAAGGATATGAGTATCAGCCTCTAACATTTGTTTGAACAAGCCATGGTAAGTCTTATTGGTTATCCACACAACAGATATAAAAGAAAGAGGTTTTTTGTTAGACCGGTCCGTAGGTCCAATAAGATTCTAAAAAAAAATTACTCGTCAATTTATTTTTGGATTAATTTTCTGTTGAAAATTTAAAATAATGGACATAACTAATACTCTTTAAAAATTACAACGATAACGATAATACTATCACATAATTGAAACACTTATTTTAAAAACCTACATCATCATAATGTATTTTCTTTTCCATAAAATACAAATCGTAAAACAGATATACTAAAATACAATTAATAAAACAGATCGTCAGACAGGTATACTAAAATACAGTTGATAATATAATTCGTTAGACAGGTACATTAAAATACAGTTAATAGCACAGATCATCAGATAGGTATACAGATCATCATACAAGTACACTAACACCCTCCATAAACACAGATCGTTAGACATGTACTCTAAAATACATTTAATAGACATAGATAATCAGACATGCACACATTTCGCAAAATTATTTTATGGGTGACTGGCAAGAAAAAAAAAAAGAAGAGAAACTGGTGTTTGTGTGTAAATACAAGACAGAGATGAAGGAAGATGAGGCCAAACACGCTTTCTTTGATGGCTCAAGTTCATTACCTTAGCACTCCACCCATTTGCGTTTAGAAACTTATTTAAATTTACTGTGATGTTCTCTGAATGCTGGAGAGAGAGAGCTGAGAGTAAAATCACCTCATTTTCTTGGACAACCAATCCTCACTTAGATAGTGTTTGTGTTCAAATGAGCAAATAGGTGCATACATAGGTCCACAGTTATATATATTTACGAAACCATAAGAGAGAGATAAACTAATTGTATTTTAATTTAAAATCACAGGATAAAAACAAAGTGGGTAATGAATTAATTACCCAATCCCTCACATACGCGCTTGTATAGGGACCACATCCCACGTTTTTAAATACAACGAGGACATTTCTCTATACTAAAAATATGATTAAACTAAAATTAATTTACAAATCAAAGAGGGATGTTAACTTAATTAACTGTAAAAGGAACGTCCATGCTTGGGCCATACAAGGCCTGTAGGGGCCAGAATCAGCAACCAGGTTGTTTGGGCCAGAATCAACAACATAAATTTAATAGGACTAACCAATTTTTCATTGGAAAAAATAGAACTAAATTAAAATCTTCATTTTGTGGATTTAAAATGTAATATCACGATTTCCAACATCGTCTCCTTTTACATATACACACAAACACCACCACCACCCACCAACCCCCCGCCGCTCTACTTGAAACTTATTAAAATTTTTCATTTTATTGTAAATGAAGAAAATCTTAATTGAGGTAAGAGAATGACCTAATAATAAGTTATCATGACTTCCGACATCCTTTCTCTTTACACACACAAACACCATGACCAACCCCCCACCCCCACCTTGTTCCTTATTAGAAAAACCATAAATCCAAATTTAATTACATTTCTTATTTGAAAAACCATGATATATATTCAAATCGTCAAAAACCGTAATGTTCCATTTAATAAGAGAGATGAAAAATTGTGCAAGACTGGTTTTGATCTTGTATAGCTTATCTTTAAAGATTTTGAATCTTTCATCTATTCTGCCAAAGGTGGTAACATTCTAACTTTTGAATGCCTATTGGACCAGTTTAAGCTTTTGGACCATTTGTTTCACTTGATTAGATGCATTTACGTCAAGCCACTGCTTACAACCCTCTTCACTATGGTGACCTCACCCCTAATCTCCAAAGCTTACCACCCCTAGATTTTAGTTTAATAGACTTTTTCATTATTAGAGGAAAGAAAATACTTTATTTTCATTGTATTTGGTACGGTGGATAAAAAATTAAAATAATTAATTTTTTATTGTTTGATATTGTATGAAAAGTGAAACGAGCGAAAAATATATGTACTTAATTTATTATTATATATTTACATAAAAAAAATTTTTCATTAGAAATACATTTTTAAAGATTCAATTTCTCTCTAATTAGTTATAAAAATAAATATAGATATGTATACCAAAAATCATACATAGAAAAAAAAATGAAATAAAATATTTAGAAGTGTTTCTTGAGAAATGTGCAGGTTTTGATTTAAAATTATAGCATAATGTTTAGAAGTAAATTTAAGGGCAAAACAGTCAATTTATTCAAAAAAATAATTTGTCTTCAATTTTCCTCCCACTCTTGGAAAAAAAAATGGTGGACCGGAGGGAAACACTTTCCCTCCAATTTTCATTTCCCTTTAATTTTTCTTTGTAACCAAACAAGGAAAAGTCTTTCTTTTCATCCCATTTTTCATCCACCCAATTTTCCATCAAACTAAAGACGCTATAAAAAAAAGTCATTGCAATTTATAGACGTCATATCAAGTCAATGTGATATCATTTTGGTACGTGTTTGGGAACAACATCTCGTGTTGTATACCAAAAGAGTTGTTCCCAACAAACAAGAGAGTAGATAAGATAAACTTATCTTTTTTTTATTTTAGGGAAAGGGGGAGGGAAATTTGAACTTTGACCTGAAGAAAACAAAGTTTTTATAAGATAAAAAATACTGTTGAATTAAAGGAGTAGATAAACTTATCTAATCGTACTCTCTCTATTTATTTTAACCCTTACCCAAACACTACATACTCGATATTATTAGTGGTAACACATGATTGCAAGGTCGTAAGCTTCAAGATGTGGTAATGCATATAAATATAAACTAAATTTAAAACCTCATGTATAAATAATAATATTGTTTTACACATCATCTATACATTCTATAATAATCTCAACTGATTGAGGTGAAACTAAATAATAAGCCTTTTAGAGATGATGACAGGGACATGAGACCTTTACATGTGGTGATTGTCTTTAATCTACACTAAATGGCTAAGTCATTGTCTTACTTTGGGAGACTGAAAGTAGATGTGATCGTTACGTTATGCGCGCATAACCAAAAGTTAAGTAGTTTGTTGGGCATTTATTTAAAAAAGGATAAAATTATGTACGCTAAAAATGTGCGTCAAATTATCTATAGTTTTTGGGTTAGCAATAAAACTTATTTGATCCGATGAGTACAAATGATTTGGTTTACATTTTTGGTGTGCATAACATTACTCGTTTTAAATTAAAACTATTGCTAACTTGTGGTATATATATAACAAGTGAATTGTAGCATGACTGTCTCATTTTTCTTTTGTTGCGGGGAATGACAACTTTGAACTTTTTTTTTTTTCTGAAAATGGTCCATAATTTAATTGAATTTATGAAAGTGACCACCTTTTGGTGAACACGAGGTCAACGAGTTCAGTAGAGCAACATTTTCTTTCTTATTGTAGCATAGACCTTTGCCACTTCAAACAGGCGTTTTGGCCTTTGGACTCGCATCGACAACTTCACCCTTTTAACTATATATGTTTATAATATAAAACTTGATTTGACATTATCTGATCATACTTTTATATTAGCTATCATTATTTTTTTTAACGACTTCACTTGAGTTTATTTTCAATCTCTATCTGACTGTCACATTAACATAAACTGGACAAATTAAGAAAGAATCGACATCAAATGATGCATCAAAATCTACTCATTTTCCCTCTCAATTTGCACAATAATCACAATGACAATGTTTCATTAAACAACAAATAAACCCATTAAAGAATAGAACTCCCCCGTTCTACAATATAAATTCATCTTAAACAGTCTTATACTCTGTTTGGTAACATAGAAAAGTCGGAAGATGAAAAGTCGGAAGGATAAATAAAATATTACGTTTGGTAAAGAAGGAAAGTAGGAAGGATGAAAAAATGGATGAATTACCTTTCGTTTCAACTTACCAAAATCAATCCCTCCAAAATCAGAAAGAAAGTGAATGAAAAGTTCATTATTTGTGTTGAGATATATCTTACTTGTTTATATATCTCTTTATATATACATATATTATATATACATTAATTTCATATAAAAATATAACGATAAAATATGTATGTATGTATATATTTATTAAAAAATTTTAAAAATAAATTTAAAAATATAAAAATTTAAATAAAAAATTTAAATTAAAATAAAATAAAAATTTCATCTTAACTAAGGGAAAAATTTTCGACTCAAAACGATGACATGACTCGAACTCGATACAAAAATAAACAGGTCAACTCGCAACTANATAACCAAAAGTTAAGTAGTTTGTTGGGCATTTATTTAAAAAAGGATAAAATTATGTACGCTAAAAATGTGCGTCAAATTATCTATAGTTTTTGGGTTAGCAATAAAACTTATTTGATCCGATGAGTACAAATGATTTGGTTTACATTTTTGGTGTGCATAACATTACTCGTTTTAAATTAAAACTATTGCTAACTTGTGGTATATATATAACAAGTGAATTGTAGCATGACTGTCTCATTTTTCTTTTGTTGCGGGGAATGACAACTTTGAACTTTTTTTTTTTTCTGAAAATGGTCCATAATTTAATTGAATTTATGAAAGTGACCACCTTTTGGTGAACACGAGGTCAACGAGTTCAGTAGAGCAACATTTTCTTTCTTATTGTAGCATAGACCTTTGCCACTTCAAACAGGCGTTTTGGCCTTTGGACTCGCATCGACAACTTCACCCTTTTAACTATATATGTTTATAATATAAAACTTGATTTGACATTATCTGATCATACTTTTATATTAGCTATCATTATTTTTTTTAACGACTTCACTTGAGTTTATTTTCAATCTCTATCTGACTGTCACATTAACATAAACTGGACAAATTAAGAAAGAATCGACATCAAATGATGCATCAAAATCTACTCATTTTCCCTCTCAATTTGCACAATAATCACAATGACAATGTTTCATTAAACAACAAATAAACCCATTAAAGAATAGAACTCCCCCGTTCTACAATATAAATTCATCTTAAACAGTCTTATACTCTGTTTGGTAACATAGAAAAGTCGGAAGATGAAAAGTCGGAAGGATAAATAAAATATTACGTTTGGTAAAGAAGGAAAGTAGGAAGGATGAAAAAATGGATGAATTACCTTTCGTTTCAACTTACCAAAATCAATCCCTCCAAAATCAGAAAGAAAGTGAATGAAAAGTTCATTATTTGTGTTGAGATATATCTTACTTGTTTATATATCTCTTTATATATACATATATTATATATACATTAATTTCATATAAAAATATAACGATAAAATATGTATGTATGTATATATTTATTAAAAAATTTTAAAAATAAATTTAAAAATATAAAAATTTAAATAAAAAATTTAAATTAAAATAAAATAAAAATTTCATCTTAACTAAGGGAAAAATTTTCGACTCAAAACGATGACATGACTCGAACTCGATACAAAAATAAACAGGTCAACTCGCAACTAGACACGACATAATTAGTTAAATGAGTTAAGTTAGGTTTGACTAATATTCGACACAAACCTGTAATAATTTAACACGAATCTGACACGACACAATTCGATTGTTATCTTTAATTTTAGCATTCACAAAAAAAAAAATAGTCATTTTTATTTTTTATCAATCCAACCAAACACAAATAAAGGAAAGTGTATTCCTCCTACTTTCCATCTTTCCTATTTTTCATCCTCCCTACCAAACGGAGCATTAAGTTCTTTAATCTCCGGTTTTTTTTTTCCTTTTTACCCTTTTTTTAAACCATTTTCTTCTTCTTGCAGCCTATACAGTCACGATTGCGCAGCCAGTAACTGTTCACCCCTTGGAAAAGAGTCCACTTGTCCCCCAACTCTGCCACTCCCAATTTTCAACCCACATTGCGCCACCTCTCCCACCGCCTTCCTCCTCTTCGGCGACCCACTTTCCGACGACACCGTGGATGATGAATGATCTTGCAACGTTGATGACCTCTTCGACGTAACTCTTACTGACTCCGGCTCAATTGCGTTTGGACGCTAGCTTCCTTCTGTCCAAAGCTTGTCTCTTCATTCCAAGGCTTCCAAACATTGTTCCTCTTTGCATGTTCGCATCCGTACTCCGTACTCGATACTCCATCATTTTGAGTTTTTTATCTCCAAAACAAGCAAACACTATTAAAATAGATGTAATACCCAAAAAACCTCAATGAGTCTCGATTGACCCCCATCATGATGCAATTAAAATAATACAGATAATTACACATATTACATGCCTAATCACCTCCTTTCACTTGGATGGATGTTTGGGGGTTCAAAGTACATTTAAGGAAATAATTAATGCCCAAATTGTTTATATTTGTTTTTTTTTTCCGAGGGGTATTTACATTTGTTATACTTACGAGTTATGAGCTACGTGGTGTTCATGACACAAAAATTCTTCACTCCTAATTTTGAAAGATTTAGGTAATTCTTGAGTTCCTTTAATCCAGTTACGTATTTCACTCCCTCCAAAAACTAAAATACTTTTCATGCTGTACTTAGTTGTAGTGGGACATTAAAGAGGTTCACCCAAATGAGAATCAAGAAATTATCTTTGAACGATTCAATCTTTGGACACCACCTTTTTAAAACAAGGACAATGCCACCGTAACAATAGTTCCCACCTTCAAAAATTTGAGAAAATATTCAATGTAAATCACTGACACATTGTGTTACCAATCAATTATGAAATATTATATAAACTAAGTGAATTTCACTATTTCAATAACTATTCATAACCTCTATATTGGAATAAAGGGACTAACTTATCCTATAAATTTCTTTGTTATTGGACAGTAATACCACATGCCAGATGATATAATCTTACCGTTACACTAAATATTTACTCAAAAAATTCGACCAATTGCCTCTTTATCTTTGGTTGGGAAGACCTAAAATCCATCAAACATGATGATGCACAAATTTGATTTGCACACCATCTGTCAATTAAGTAATATAAAATGTAATAAAGTAAATGGAAAGAGAAGATAAGGTTTATAGTGGTTTGGTCAATATGACTTACGTCCACTTTGAATGACAAAGGTCGCCAAAATTTTATTATCATCGGTGTGGAGGGAAAACAAAAAATTACAAGCTTTGAGATGAGAGGAGAGAATTATGTTGTAATGAGTCAGATGCCCCCCAAGTGTTGGAGGGCTTACATTTTATAGTGGGTTGGTGTAATAATTGAATTGCTAGTTTGACGGTCATAATTGGGGTCATTTAATAGTAATTGAATATCTTGACGACTTCTCCTCTACTCAATCTTGGCGACCTCTCTTCTCCTCAACCGACAAAGAAGTTATGGTGCTCTCCAAAGGACTTGGTCAAGAATGAGGGAGGTTGACTCTCTCCAGGCTGCGAGGGTGAGGCTTCTGAATGCTCTCTTGATGGTGTAGCTTCCTGATAGTCTTGACTGGTCTTGGTCCTTATAGGGCCTATTAGGTTTTCTATAAGGTGGAGCTTTACCCATGGATTGGGCCATTTGGGTCTGGTCCATCAAAACAGATACAAACAAAAAGAAGTTGTGCCAAATGGATAATTGACATTTTAACAATATTTTCATGGAGTTTAAAGATGAGTATCAACATTTTTAACTGTGACTCAAGTTTTTACTTAAATTTGAGTAAAAAACTTGATTTGATACAAATAATGTCAATTGACAAATTCAAATTTAAAAAAAGTTTAACTTAAATATAAAGGTTGGTGAAATATGATCATTTAATCTTAAAAGGAGAATGAAATCCCACTATTGGTGATTTGAATAAAAGTTTGACTCTCTCTTAATTTGAGTAAAAACTTAAATGCTTCAACCCTCTTGTACACAAATAATTTAGAAATGTTTTCATAGAAGCTTTCTAATAAGCAAAGTTTGAACCCGTCAAAGAGAGGTAATCGTGCAATTGATCATTTTTCCTTTTGAAATTCTATTTGATCCTAATAAGTAGTATTCCATAAATCTTTAGAAAGAAAAAACTAGGTATATAAACAAAACCTAGGATTTGACTCAAATTTAAATTTAAGTGAAAAAAGAGAGTAAGGATTCAAAATGAACCATCCATGCTTGGGCCACACCCAGCCTGTGGTGGCTGGAATCAACAACCAGGCTGTTTTGGGTTTGCTCATCTGTTGGCATGCATATTTCTTTTGGGATTGTTTTAAGTTTTAAACATCAAGTTTAAACTCGCTTGCTGATGTTTTCTCGTGCTTAAAACTCAGCTTATCTGGTTAAACGAACCAAACGATAGCTTTAGTTAGAGCTTAAACTTGACTTTGGGTTATGTTTAACATTATGCTTAGCTCGTTACCCATGGGAATGAAATGATCATTACGTAGAAATGCTCATTTCAATATTTGGTATATAGGAATGAACATTTATTCCCATTACTATAGAATGCCCAATCCCACTAGTGTAGGATTTTTCATTCTTGAGTAATTGATGGTATTTCTCATTCCTAATTATCATAACTCGTTGCCACCATCACTCCACCACCACCTACCTCCAAGGTTAGGTCTAGGTTAGGGGTCGGCTCTTAGTTTGAGGATTGGGGTTGGGGTTGGGGTTGTGAGGGTCTAGGGGGTCCGGATTTGGGGTCAATTCCAGGGGGTCGGGTCTAGGGTCAAGGTGGAGGTCGAGATCGAGGTCCGATTTAGGGTTTAGGTCTGGGGTCAGTCATGAGTCGAGGTTCGGGTCTAGCAGGTCGGGGTTGAATTTGAGTCTAGGTTTGGGGTCCGATCCAAGTCTAGGTTCAGGTCATGGGTTCGAGTCTAAAAATTATCCAAATATTTGAGTGAATTTTTAATTATATTCCAGCATTTAATCCTAATTGTTATCAAATATTAGAATGGTAATGTACATTTCATTTTATTTTATTCTCATCGAAAAACATTATGAGGTACCAAACACAACTAAAATATATTATACGTGTATGTTTAGGAGCCTAACTCATTGAGCAAGTTATTGTTCGAATTCGACTCGTTTATTAAACAAGTTTTACAATTGACCTTAAGCTCAGTTCATCTAATTAAGGAATTAACTTGAACAATTTTTTGTCATAACCTATCTCGAACCATTCGTATCTGTTATGAACTGAGATCACAAACAAATAAATAAAATGGAATAAAAAAAATAAAACAGACAAATTTACGTGATTTAGCTCAACAAATAAACTTATGTCTACGAATAAAACATAACGATAAAATTTCGCTATCAAATAATTGAAGATTACAAAGTATTCTCGATGACAGAAGTTAAAAAACATGCCATTACTCTATCACCATTATAGTATTAATAGTGTCATAACCCTATTATACCAATATTAGCTTTTCCGAAAAAGACCCAAAATATAATAGAGCAAACTCACATTTGTCAAAAGAAATCTCGTCGTGGTTGTTCTCAAACCCATTGAAGGCTTCACCGAAATTATAAAGTCTCTGGACCTGCAAGGCTGCAATGCACTGTCAAAGTCAAAGTCTTGTAAAATTCCGTCACTTCCGGGACAAATCAATTATTTCCCACTAGATGCCAAAGTAATGGCAAAACAAAGACTTACCCAAAGACAGGGAGTTCGAGTCATACATAACAGTATCCAATGCTGTGTGTTAGCGCTTAACAGGGGCGGCCCAACCCGAGGGTGTAGGCGAAAATGTTATTTGAGCCTCAATTAATATTTATTCAGTAATAATCATAATATTAAATAATTATTAAAATATTAAAATAAAATTATTTAAAAATAATTTGTTTTGCCTTTTGAGACACAACATACTAACTAAAATTTTAAATTCAATTTTTGTTAATAAAAATTGCATTAATCGAAATTAAATATGGAGATCAAATATATGATACATGCTCTTTGTTTAAGATAAAGAGAAATATAATTAAAACTTAGTTTAACTAATAAAATAATTTTTTTAAATGAATATAAAAATAAGAACTTATACAGGCTGAGTGATTCTAAAATACAATGAGACATTGCTAGATATTGTAGTGAAACAAAGCTATTTTTAAATAAAAAAATTTAGTAAGACAACTATGATTAATTAATTCAAGATAGCGCACTACTTCTACTCACTTTATTTTATAATTATCATGTGTATTGTAAATAAAGTAATTAAAAAATAGTCTCAAATTTAACTTATAGAAATGTCAAATTATTATTCATACCTATTATACGATCGATAATTAATTTTAATAATAAAATTGTCAAGTGATAATACATATAATATAAGAGATATCAAAAATTAGGTTGACCTCTAGGACCCTAATTTTTTTTTAAAATGTTCTAAAAATTTTACAATAATATTAATCATACTTAAGGACCAAAAATACATTGAATAAATAGTGAATTTGATTTAAATCTAGCACTCACTACTAATTTAATAATTAAAATGCATTGAATATTTAAATTATATCCCAAATTTAAATTATATATTATTGTTTATATTTTTATTTTGGGGCCCAAATTTTTTTTTAAAAATTTTGGGCCCTAGGCAGTGGCCTTATGGCCTATAGGTTGGCCGGCACTGGCTCTCAAGTGTATGCAAAAAATACTGGCTCGGGCCAAGCAACAGTTTCCTTTTGGGGGTAATAAAACGTTCCCACGCACAACTTTTAATTGAGGTGCCAATGGGCTTGGTGGCTGATCCAACCCAAACAGCTCATTCCATAATATGGGGTCTGGGCTAATGGATTTGGGCCAATGAACTTCGGTTGTCCGAAGAAGAATTGGCTCCACAATCTCAAATTTTAATTGAGTGGTTTGGAGGCCGGTATTTAAGCCCAACAGGATTCAAAAAAAAAATATTCATTGGCTAATTTATTTTTGGATTAGATCCATGTTAGAAAGTCAAACTAATTGACATAACTAACGCCCTTTAAAATTACAAAAATAACGATTATATCAACACTTAATTGAAACACTTATTCTAAAAAATTTCGTCATCATACTGTATATTCTTTTTCATAAACACAGGTCGTCAAATAAATACACTAAAAAAAAGATGACTTGTTATCAATTAACGTACTCATTAATTGTGGTTCGCAGGTACATTAAGATACATTTACTAATAGCGGCTGAATTCAGTATATCCTTATACGTTTGTACTAACTTCCCAACTCTTATATGTTTGTACCCACAAAGGAACTGTATGTAATTTTTTTAAAAGTACGAAGAACTTTTTTATATATTAAAAATCCGATAATACTAAAATTAGTTTACACAACAAATGAGAGATCCCAGTGTAATTAACTAATTTTAATCATACCCTATAACCATAAAACACAATTGTACTATTAACTCTAAGTATTTAATAATCTAGAACTTCATGGATACATTTTTATTACAAAATATGTTTAGTATTCCTTCTGACTTCTAAAAGAATAAGTGAGAAGAATTGATTGAATGATTTAAAATGTGTTATATTTTACTATTAGGATACTCATAAAAATTATTGATTGGAAAAAAGAATTCCCAAAAATAATAAATATTGGACAGTTTTCTTAATATAGATAAAGAAATATAATTTTTAACTCTGGATTTAACGGATATTCATGACTTGCGAATGATTACATTTATTCAGGATTTATTTTCCTCTCCATTAAAAAACAAGGGAAAGGTCAAAACAGAAGAAACGAAAAGAAACTTAAATAATAAAGTGTCTTCAAGACTCAATAAGCTGAAGAGAAAGAAGTAGGAGCGAAAGGAGGAAGAGGAACTTCAACATATCCTTCAAGCATTTGTACCACAGTCTTCATTGTTGGCCTTTTCGAAGGGTTTTCTTGAATACACCAAATTGCAGTCATCACCCACCTTCGCAACATGGCCATATCACACAAACCCAAATCCTCATTCTCCAACAAACAATCTAATCTTCCTTCCATATAACAAGTATAAGCCCAATCTGTTAGTATTGCTCTTTCTTCTTCCCCAAACTCCATTTCCACACCTCTCCTACCACATATAATCTCTAATAACACGACCCCAAAACTGTAAACATCCACTTTAACAGTCACAGGCACATTCTTGAACCATTCAGGAGCAACATACCCTTTTGTTCCTCTTATTGCAGTACAAGTTCTACTCTGATCCATCATCAATGTCTTGGACAATCCAAAGTCGGAAATCCGGGGTGTGAAACTTTCATCTAGGAGAATGTTTTGGGGCTTTATATCACAGTGGATTATTGTGGATTTGCATTCTTCATGTAAGTACACTAGGCCTGTTGCAATCCCAATTGCCACGGATGACCTTTGAGTCCAATTAGTCCTTGGAGAGCCAAATAGGAAGGTTGATAAACTGCCATTGCTCATGAACTCGTATACTAGAAGCTGATGAGACCCCTCGTGACAGTACCCAAGAAGCTGAACAAGGTTCTTGTGATGGGTCTTCCCAATTGCATCAACCTCAGATTTGAATTCTCTTTCGCCTTCTGAAGACAACTTGTTTAGCTTCTTGACAGCAACTAAATTTCTTGAACCAGATTTCAAAACGCCTTTATAAACACAGCCAGAAGAACCTCTTCCTAGCTCATCCTTGAACCCATCTGTTGCTTCTTTGAGTTCTTTGAAACTAAATAAACGCAGATTCGGCTCAATTACTGCTGGATCTTTTGCAGGTCTTTTCTTCTTGCGCCTCAATAAAACGATTCGAGCAATCAAAACTAGAAAAAGAACATTGAAGAACATGGAACTTCCCAGTGATCCTAAGAGAATTTGCTTCTCTGTCTTGGTGTTACCAGAACGATATGATGGAATATTGGGCATGCCTGGGACGCTAGAAACATCTCTCCTTACTTTGATGAGAACCAGTGATCCACGCTGGAATCGTCCGTTAGCAAGTGGCAGTTTCTTCTTCCAACATATTGAATTTAAGCCATCAAATATGGCAGCAGCACACAAACAATCATGCAAGCAAGACTGTTCACAATCAGTCTGATTATAAGGTTCCAAGCGATCATAATCTCCAAATGGCCAATTCAAACCCTGAAGCTTCTGAAAATAATACAGTTCTTCAGGGTCTACTGATTGATCATCCACTCCACACCCTTGAGCAAAATTGGGTTTACAGCCACCAAATTGGTTATTCGGATCGATCGGCGAATACCCAGGTGGGCAGTGACAACTTGGAGTCCCACTGGTTTGATTGCAATAGCTATTGAACCCACAGACTCCGCTGCCCTGTTGAGTGTGTGTCAGCTGAAAGCAAATGTTTTCGGGAATATATCGAAGCACAGACCATCTTCGATCACCAGCAGAATCATTGGGATAAGCATATTGCCTGAAAACCCCATCAAAATCCAATGTTGCTCGATAATAGTAATTCACCCTTGGTGGAGCTACAGTCTGCCATGAAAGTTGAACTCTCCCTCCATTTCTCTTCTCGATGTAAATCTCACCCGATTCGCCAAAAACCAGCTTTAATCCAGATTCAGAAGAGTTGGTGGTGTTAGATGTGCTGATGCTATAATAGCTCTCATCATAAGGGTATTCAGAAGGCCAAGCCACGGGATAGAGTTTAATATCACCTTTTGAGAAATATTGGAGCTCAAACCTGCCCTTTGAGTAGTTGGCTTCATTTAGCCTTGAATAGAGTTTGCCTCCCCATTCCAATAGTTGGGTTGGCAAAATGGTGTCTGTGGGATTTTTGAAGCTTTCCCAAACCTCAACAGAATTACTGTTTAAAAGTACAAAGTTGCCACTGTCAAGCATGGCGGCATCAGAGACGGTGCCATCGGGTTCTTCTGCCATCCATATTGTTCGGTCTTGAGGATCGTTTAGAACTAACCCAGTCGTCTTGAGTTCGAGTCTTGACCCTCTTTGAATTGGATTAGTCAAATTTGCATGCCAAACAATTGTTTCATCTGGTATTTTTGCATACCAGATTGCAAGAAGGAAGGTGTCTGTGTTATTAAGCTGGTGGAAACCAAAAGCAAAGTCCCCGGAAGGGGAATTCCATGAAGAGTTGTCGTTAATGGCGGATAGTGATGAGGTCAAAGCTATGTTAGCCATGGCCAAAGTGGGAGAGAAAAGCAAAAGAGAGAAGAACACAAGATAATTTATAGCAGAGGCCATTGGAGGATGATGATGAGCCAGCATGTTGAAGGCAAGCAAGAAGAATATAAAGGTAGACGGTTGTTTAATCAATTCGGTGCTTCAATCATTTGGCTACCCATATATGTGCTAATCATACATATATTTTGCCGAGAGGGACGAAGAAGTTAGACTATTCGAGGTAACAGTCCAACGACAAACTGCGGCTGCCATTAGTTGAACATTAGAAATTCTTGGTCTTAATTTGTGAATTCTCAATCTGGTCAGCAAAGGAACATAGTTATTTATGAATAAGAGAAGGGTGAGGTATCCACGGTCCACGGAGCTAGTTCTTTGGAGGAGGACTGAGTCACCGGGAGTTTTTTAAAAATTATATTTGGAGGGTTCAACTTATTCTTTATTTTATTTTTAATTAATAAAAAAATAACACATATATTATTTATTAAATACAATTTACTATAAGACTACTTTACTATTTTATTATTAATTATATTAATAAATTAAGTCTTAATAATATAACTGTTTTTATAATTTAAGCAAGTCTCCTTAAAGTCAGTAGTTGCCCCCTTAATTAATCCTATCAGTGACTAGCAAAGGAAAAATACAATTGGGATAGGAAAATCACTTCGAGGGTGAAACTTCTGGTGATTCAGTTTGAGAGAACTCGTCCCTTCAAATGTTTTTAAAAGAAAGTTTATGTTAGAATATTTTAACTAGAAAAGTATTTTTTTTATACGAGAACTCAATTTTATATTGATTAACCATTCAAAGATATTTGAGTATATATATGTATTAATGTTATCTAACATTTGCATCAAAGAGAGGTCTTAAGACTCTCACATGCGCAATGGTGGGACTAGCGAAGGTGATATGAATTTCTAAAAACTACGAACAAGTTTATCATAAATATCAACTATGTTTTTCATTCATTTAACATCTTTAAATATAATGAGATCACACTTAAAAGATAGTAACTAAATTTTATGATTGCTTCTGACCAGAAAATAAAAATAAAAAAAATTCATGACCCCACCAATTAAATAACTACTTAAAAAACCCATTAAAACATTACCACTACCTCATTTCCTATATAATCTCTTAGTAATTAAAAGTATCTAACATTTCTTTCCCCTTTTAAAAACTTGAGTTAATTACAAAATGTCTCCTTTAAATTTGGATCATGTTACAATTAATTCCTTCTGGTTTCAATTTTAAAAATTTGTTCTTTTTAAGTTTTTGTGAAACTAAATTAACTGACTTGATGGATGAAATGCGTATCTTTGTGTTTTTGGATCAAAATAAAATTGAGCCGAGCTTTACAAGTTTTAACCCGAGCCTGTCGAGCTCTTTTTTTTAAAACGAACCTAAAAAAGTTGTTGAGACTTAGCTTGTTTTAAATTCAAGCCGAAACCAAGCAATTCAACTATTTTACATAAAAATTAGCAAAATTTTTTAGACTTGTTTTCCTAAAAAAAATTAACCAAATTCAGATAGTTTAGAACACAAATCAAGTCTTATTTAAATCAAACATGAATAATTCGTCTGGATTCACACGCCTACTCTCGAGAAACTTGTGTGTAAGTTTTGATGCCAAAACCAAGAAGAACAGTGACCAACACCAAAGCTGATCCTTTTTTGTTCATCAGCTTTGTTCATCCGCAGAAGAAAAAATGGGAAGGCATGCGATAAGATTGGGATAGGCCACCTTTTTAAAAACATTTTATGTGTACAGATTGACAAAAATGAGTGCTAGCGTGTCCAATTTCTCTTTGTGGAAGAACTTTCTAACGTTTGATGGGTATAAAAAACCTACCAAAGCAAATGAATCAACCAAACCATGTTTAAAATTTCAACGTAGTGGCGGTGTGGCTTGGGTTGATTGTTCATAGAGTGAGACAGGACACAAATATATATATATACACACACACACACACACACACACACATAGAGAGAGAGAGAGAGAGAGAGAGAGAAGAACGGGTTAAAGTGGGTGCCATGGGGGGGTTGAATTGAAGGAGCTACTAGATATCATGTGTGTTCTGGGGTGTACGTTTGTGGACTCAGCTAACCTCGCTTTTTGAGCCTGATCATAGGTCCGGTGAGGTTTTAGGGTCTGGGTGCATAAGGGCAGGGCTATCCCACATCAGATAGCCTTAGGTTGTGTGTGTAGTTATATGGACTTCGTAGTCTTCACCTTTTCTATCAATTGATGAGGGAGAGAGAGTGCGGTGGAGGCCGTTGAAAAAGAGTAATAAATAAATGGCTTGTTTGGAAACAAGTACAATTTGTATATAACATGATTGTGATTTTGTTTTGGCAGCATATTTGAATGTCTATGAGATTTACAGGGGTATAATTAGTATTTTGAAATTATAAATGACTTACATCATCAAACTATTAACGAATCCTTAGACTGACAATAAGGGAATATGTTACCAACAACCAAAGCGGAAAGGAGTGAAATGTTTTTTTTGAAACAAGAGATGGCACGGGGTGACTATAATTTACGCTGTTTATATCAACAAATAGAAAATGGCAATAACTAAAAACGACCGGTGACTCTTAAGTCCTCTTCCAAAGAGCTAACCATGTTCCCATTAGTGAC
This sequence comes from Ilex paraguariensis, assembly GCA_963454935.2. NCBI lineage: Eukaryota > Viridiplantae > Streptophyta > Magnoliopsida > Aquifoliales > Aquifoliaceae > Ilex > Ilex paraguariensis. The sequence goes on along the minus strand of CAUOFW020009168.1, from coordinate 413,246 downwards.
CAGATTGATATTTCGCAAATTAAAGACCAAGAACAGCCCACCTGCCGTTGGACCGTTGGGTCATGACTTTGAATTTCACCGTCCCTCTCTTTAAAAGTTCAAAATAGTAGGAGAAAAAAAAAAACAAGTTTCAAACAGTAGGACTTCCATATCTTTGAATTTTTCAAAGTCTTCGGATTAAACAACCGTCTACCTTTATATTCTTCTTGCTTGCCTTCAACATGCAGGCTCGGTTAGTTTTTTTTGTGGAGTCTAGTTTGTATATGTGATTCAGATGATTACCTGACCCGAAGTAATGTTGTGTGATTTTTTAATGAAAAATTTTCTGAGACTTAGTCCATGAGCGCTACGGCTTGCGCCCGTTATATAGCCCAGTGCGTAGGATATATAAATNTAAAAATTTGAATTTATACTAATAATATACATACATACATACATACACATAAAGAGATGGGAATTTTTGTTGATTCTTTTTTTATTAAGGGAATCATTCCAATCATGTATCTTTTAGCCTCGTAGCTGAAATGCAACACATGTATGCATGTCGGTTAAACCACACACACACACAGATACATACATATACATATATATACCAGAATGAAGTTTGAAGTTATATACCAGCTTTCTTTGGGAGGGCACGCCAATTTCCATGACCATGTTGTTGAACGTAAGAGATCAAAATCTGATCTTCTTCAG
>CAUOFW020009168.1:382550-405050 GCA_963454935.2 Ilex paraguariensis | reverse complement strand
TTCCTTCAGACTATGTTGGTGATGAAGTAGTCACAATTGGTAATGGTCAGGGTTTACCAATCTCTCACACAGGTCAATCTACTCTTCCTACAACATCCCATACTTTCAATTTGACTGATGTTCTTCATGTTCCTTCACTCTCTTCCAACTTACTTTCTGTTCATAAATTGTGTGCTACTAATCATTGTCAAATAACATTTGATGAACATGAATTCTTTATTTAGGACAAGGCCACGGGCACTCTTCTCTGCAGAGGAAAGAGTACTAATGGCTTATATCCTATCCAAGCTTTACCTCAGTCTTCTTCAATTACTGCAAATTTGGGCAGTCGAGTTCATCATCAGCTTTGGCATGATAGATTGGAGCATCCTTCTCATCCTATTCTTCAGCAAGTTTTATCTACTTTCCAACATTCTTCCTCTATTGCAAATAAGCCTTGTACTTGTGAACATTGCATTTATGGCAAGATGTCTAAGCTGCCTTTTTTTGTGTCACACACTGTCTCATTTTTTCCTTTAGAATTGATGCACACAGATGTATGGGGTCCTGCTCCTGAAATGTCTTACAATGGCTATAGATACTATATTTCTTTTATAGACAACTACTCCAAGTTTACTTGGATTTATTCTCTTGCTAAAAAATCTGATGTTTATCAAGTTATTTGTCACTTTAAGCCTTATGTTGAAAATTTTCTCACTCATACAATCAAAATTCTTTGATCTGATGGAGGTGGAGAATTTATTAGTCATCCGTTGAAGTCTTTTCTTCAACAATCTGGCATTTCTCATCAAAAATCCTGCCCATACACTCCTCAGCAGAATGGAGTGGCTGAGAGAAAACACAGGCATATAGGGGAAACAACTATTACCCTTATGTCTAAGGCCTCAGTTCCTACAAAATTCTGGGTTCATGTCTTTTCCACAGTAGTCTATCTCATTAATAGACTTCCTAGTTCAAATACTTCACGTAAGTCTCCTTTTGAACTTCTTTTTGGACAGAGACCTGATTATCAGTTTCTAAAAGTCTTTGGTTGTTCATGCTTTCCTCTTCTTAAGCCATATAATTCTCATAAACTTCAGCCAAAGTCTAAGCTTTGTGTCTTTCTTGGATACACTGCTGATTTTAAAGGATATTTTTGGTATCATATTCCTACTCAAAAGATGTACATCTCTAGACATGTCTTATTTGATGAAACCACTTTTCCTTTTGCAAATACCTCCTCCTCTTCTACTTTATCTCCTACACCCTCAGTGTTAGGACCTCCTCCTCTTTATTTTTTCCCACAGGACTCAGTATCTTCTTCTTCCACTACTACTCAAACCTATGTTCCTCCTTCTTCCACAAATTCAATTCCTGTCACCACTCAAAGCTCCACACATTCTGTTTCTACACCTTCACCTTCTGTTTCTACCCCCTCTCCGCATCTCACTTCTCCTTTAGTTACCAATCCACTAGCTCAACCTCTAGTAGTTAACAATCATCCAATGCAAACTAGATCCAAGCACGACATTGGTAAAAAGAAATTGTTTCTCACTACTGCTCTTGTGTCTGAGCCTACCTTTTATACCATTGCATCCAAATCTCCAGAATGGCGAGCAGCCATGGCTGAAGAATTCTCAACTTTGCAGCAACAGGGCACCTGGTCTCTGGTTCCCCCTTCTTCACAGCAGAATCTCATCGGATCTAAATGGGTTTATAGAATAAAGTATAATGCCAATGGTACTATTGCTAGATATAAAGCAAGATTAGTGGCCAAAGGCTATCACCAAGAACCGGGCATAGATTACATTGAGACCTTTAGTCCTGTGGTCAAGCATGCAACAGTAAGGGTTATTCTGTCTCTAGCTGCCAAATATGGTTGGAAGCTTCAACAATTGGATGTTAAAAATGCCTTTTTACATGGTACTTTGAAGGAGGATGTCTACATGGCTCAACCACCTGGTTTTATTGATCAAACAACACCTCATTATGTCTGCAAACTACATAATCCATTGATGGTCTCAAACAAGCTCCACGAGCTTGGTTTGAAAGGTTCAATACTTATCTTTACACTTGTGATTTTCATACCTCAGCTGCAGATCCCTCACTGTTCATCAGAAAATATGGCTCTTCTCTCACAGTCCTACTTCTGTATGTGGATGACATCATTCTTTCAGGCAATGATTCATCTTATATACAGACTCTTATATCCCATCTGCACACTAAATTTGAAATGAAAGATTTAGGTCCTCTTCATTTCTTTCTAGGTTTAGAAATTGAACACACCTCCACTGGTCTGTTTATTAGTTAGGAAAAATACACAAAAGACCTTCTTCAGAAGACAAACACATGGCCACTTGCAAAAGCTATAAAACTCCTTGTGTTTCTGGTAATAGATTGGGCAAGACTTATGGTACTTTGCTTCCTGATCCTACTGTCTATAGAAGTGTGGTGGGTGCACTTCAATACTTAACCTTTACAAGACCTGATATCACCTTTGTTGTGAACCATGTTTGCTAATGCATGCACTGTCCCACAAATGTTCATTATGCAGCAGTCAAAAGAATCCTTAGATATCTTCAAGGCACTTTGTCCTATGGCCTTACTTATCAAAGGAGTTCTATATCACTTACAGCCTTTGCAAATGCTGACTGGGCTGGAGATCCAGAGGATAGGAGGTCTATAACTGGATTTGTCGTTTATTTGTGAAACAATCCTGTTCATTGGGGCACAAAGAAACAATCCACAATATCTAGGTCCTCTACTGAAGCAGAGTACAGGTCCTTGGCTTCCACTGTTGTTGAGTTATCCTGGCTACGAATTTTACTCTGTGATCTACATATTTTTCTTCCCAGAACGCCCAAGCTCTGGTGTGACAATGTCTCAGCAATGGCCTTGGCTTCAAATCCTGTGTTTCATGCTCGCTCAAAGCATATTACTATTGATTTTCATTACATTCGAGAAAAGGTGGTTCGTAAAGATTTATCAGTCCATTATGTTTCAACACAAGATCAAGTAGCTGGTGTCTTCACCAAAGGCTTAACTACTGCCAATTTCATTAAGTTTCGAGACAAACTAATGATTCATACTTCCCCATTAGTTTAAGGGAGGCTCATAACACATGTAGTAGTTTTACTAGTTAAATGAGCAGTTAAATAGTTTGTTAGGCAGTTAGTTACAGGTAAGAAATGCTGAGCTAGTACTCAGGTGTATGATGAGTCTAATTGTTCTATAAATACACCTGTAATCTGTACAAATCTAATTTGAGAAATGAATTCCAAAAAATTATTTTTCTAATTCTTCTCTTTTTCATTTCTTCTTGTGAGTTCTCTCTTGAGTCTCTGCACAGTTCTGTCAGTCTGTGGGTTCAATAGCTATTGCAGACAAACCAGTGGGACTCCAAGTTGTCAATGCCCACTTGGGTATTCGCTAATGGATCCGAATAACAAATTTGGTGGCTGTAAACCGGATTTTGATCAAGGGTGTGGGGTGGATGATCAATCAGTAGATCCTGAAGAACTGTATCATTTCAGAAGCTTCAGGGTTTGACTTGGCCATTTGGAGATTATGATCGCTTGGGACCTTATAATCAGACTGATTGTGAACAGTCTTGCTTGCATGATTGTTTGTGTGCTGCTGCCATATTTGATGGCTTAAATTCAATATGTTGGAAGAAGAAACTGCCACTTGCTAACGGACGATTCCAGCGTGGATCACTGGTTCTCATCAAAGTAAGGAGAGATGTTTCTAGCGTCCCAGGCATGCCCAATATTCCGTCAAATCGTTCTGGTAACACCAAGACAGAGAAGCATTTTCTCTTAGGATCACTGGGAAGTTCCATGTTCTTCAATTTTCTTTTGCTAGTTTTGATTGCTCGAATCATTTTATTTAGGCGCAAGAAGAAAAGGCCTGCAAAAGATCCAGCAGCAATTGAGCCAAATCTACGCTTATTTAGTTTCAGAGAACTCAAAGAAGCAATAGATGGGTTCAAGGATGAGCTAGGAAGAAGTTATTCTGGCTGTGTTTATAAAGGCANAGTTTCAGAGAACTCAAAGAAGCAATAGATGGGTTCAAGGATGAGCTAGGAAGAAGTTCTTCTGGCTGTGTTTATAAAGGCATTTTGAAATCTGGTTCAAGAAATTTAGTTGCTGTCAAGAAGCTAAACAAGTTGTCTTCAGAAGGCGAAAGAGAATTCAAATCTGAGGTTGATGCAATTGGGAAGACCCATCACAAGAACCTTGCTCAGCTTCTTGGGTACTGTCATGAGGGGCCTCATAGGCTTTTAGTATACGAGTTCATGAGCAATGGCAGTTTAGCAACCTTTCTATTTGGCTCTCCAAGGCCTAATTGGACTGAAAGGTCACCCGTGGCGATCGGGATTGCAAGAGGACTAGTGTACTTACATGCAGAATGCAATGCCACAATAATCCACTATGATATAAAGCCCCATAACATTCTCTTAGATGGAAATGTCACATCCCGGATTTTCGACTTTGGATTGTCCAAGACATTGATGATGGATCAGAGTAGAACCTGTACTGCAATAAGAGGAACAAAAGGGTATGTTGCTCCTGAATGGTTCAAGAATGTGCCTGACTGTTAAAGTGGATGTTTACAATTTTGGGGTTGTGTTATTGGAGATTATATGTGGTAGGAGAGGTGTGGAAATGGAGTTTGGGGAAGAAGAAAGAGCAATACTAACAGATTGGGTTTGTACTTGTTATATGGAAGGAAGATTAGATTGTTTGACGGAGAATGAGGATTTGGGTTTGTGTGATATTTCCGTATTGCAAAGATGGTTGATGACTGCAATTTGGTGTATTCAAGAAGATCCTTCGAAAAGGCCTATAATGAAGACTGTGATACAAATGCTTGAAGGATATGTTGCAGTTCCTCTTCCTCCTTTCGCTTCTTCTTCTTTCTCTTTAGCTTGTTGAGTCTTGTAAACTCTTTTGTTTTTCCTTACTCTCCATTGCAAGACTATATTAGACCCAATTCCTATAGAATAAATCCTAGATAAATGTAATCATTCACTAGTCATGGATATCCGTTAAATCAAGAATTAAAAATTATATTTCTATATCTATATTAAGAAAATTGTCCAATATTTAGCATTTTTGTGAATTCTTTTTTCCAATCAACAATTTTTATGAGCATCCTAATAGTAAAATATAGCACATTTTAAATCATTCAATCAATTCTTCTCACTTATTCTTTTAGAAGTCAGAATGAATACTAAACATTTTTGTAATAAAAATGTAAAGAAATAAACAAATGATTCATACTTTAAACTCTAAATATCCATGAAGTTCTATGAATTTTTGGTAGTCCTATTTTTTCAAAAATGATTTCAAATAAGAACACAAACTATTTTAACCCTGATAATCATAAACAAACAAATATTACTTTTTCACTCTAATAGATACCATTTTTATGTAAAGATAAACTAGAAAATAAAATCTTTAATAATTTTATAAAATTTTACTTTCTATCAATTTAAGGATTTTGATTAAAATTTTCACAATTTTTTATTAGAAATTTATTTATAACTTGAAATTTAAGAAATTATTAAATACTTAAGAGTTAATAGTACAATTGTGTGTTATGGTTATAGGGGCAAGATTAAAAGTAGTTAATTAATGTATGGTTCCTCCTTTGATGTGTAAACTAATTTTAGTTCTACTAGATTTTTAATATAAAAAAAAGTTTTCTGTGTTTTTAAAAAAATTGCATGTAGTCCCTGTGTAGGTGAGAATGTATAAGAGTTAGACAGTTAGCATGTTTTCATTACTCATTTTGCATTCATAACATGATTTCAATCTAACACATAGTTAATTTCTCTTTTTTTTTTTTTGCATTTGTTATTGAAGATTGTATGGTGTAGTCTATTAGGTTTGAAATCTAAATTCGCAATACAAGCAATTTGGAATGTATCGGTCGTTTATCTTAAGTATTAATTTGGTAGGTATATAAATTATATTGTAGCAATTAAGTTTTATGCATTCGTTGATAGGTTTAGGTATATGTTCGTTATGATTTAAGTAATTTTGAATTGTATTTTGTTTTATATGTTTGTGTACTTGTAATGACATATATGTACATTCTTCTCAATTAAATACTAATGTACCTATCTCGTGGATATATATCTGTACTACATATAAAAGTGTGTAAAGATAAAAAAAACTTTTATTTTCCTATGTTGTCCTTAATTTATACCTTAAATCCAATTTTGTCCTTCAACTCAAATGGCATACAAACCGTTCAGTCTTCAGACCCTACAGATTCTTACAAGTTACAGTAGATATTCCACCAATTAGCATTTGAAACTTACCTTCACTATTAAGAGTGGAAAATCCAACGATCATTCTCAGGTAGTTGAAGACAGCCTTGGTTATTCCTACCTTTGTTTTCTTGGTAAAGATCTTGCTCTTACAACGACATTACCTGATTCTTACGATTTCCCTGTGTTCCAGCCTTGTCAGGTCCTTCTTCAAAATCCATGTATTATTTCTATTCATATGTTGGGAACTTGTCTTTCCCTTTTTTTTTTTCTCTTGCAAATTGACAATGATCCATTTGGTCTATTATGGTGCAAATATCTGAGATTTGATTTGCTAAGGCTTTATCTTCCTTATTGATTTCTATTTTCTACACACATTTTGTTTCACCACGCTCCAACGAACCCATCTTTGATTCTTTTTGAATTGGCTGCATATATTCTAATTATGAATATGCGCATATGATATTATACTGAAGTTATCTAGTGATTGAGTTACAATGAATCTGATCTATTGCCAAAGGTACCGACAAGATTTTTTGACATAATGGTTTGGGTATTCTTCATTTTGCAATCAAATTTGAGTTGGGTTTCTATCTTTCTCGTTTTACAGAGCTTAAAGATTTGATTTTTGTGGAGATTTATGGATCACCCATCAAATGATAGGTTTAGTCCTCGGGTTGGGAGACCTGATGGCCAAGGATGGTAAGCAATATTTTCTTAAGTATAAGCCTATAATGCTAATTAATTATTACAATATTACTGTTATATTCAATTTCTCTTTGTGGTTCTATGCAGATCTAGTGAACAATCTCACCCTCATTGTGAGGCCTGAGACCATGGAAGCTTTGGCTGATGTGAACATGAAATTGCTAGAAAATTGGAGAGAAATTAATCCATGATTGGTTCACCTGGTTTTTTTCTCTCGTTGTGCTCAAATTTTATATCTTTATTGTAACTATTTTATTTTTTCTTTATTGTTAAATAGTTGGATTCCTTGTCCACCATTGTTTTATTTCTCTTCCTATTAATAAAGATTTCATATCTTATGAGAAACAAAACTTAGATATTAGGTGATCAAGCAACCCAAAATTAGATGCCCATATCTAGGCACAGTTATTTTTAGAAAGTACTTCTTCATCTGAAAAATCCATCTGTGGGAAATGAAATCAGTTTCCTAAAGGCCTTTCTTGATCGATAGTTGGTCACATGAAAGTTTAGCAGTGCTTGGCTGATGACTTCTTGGCATGTCTTTTGAATGCAGTTTGTTTTGGAACTATTTAATTACTTAAGTTCATGGGTTTTAGGTTGCTTGAGACTTTTCGCCAAACAAAATGACTACACTGTAAAAGTGTATATCAACTTTATGCTCATTCAAAGAGAGGAAAAAAGGGCACACTTCAATGATTTAGATATGCATTAAATTTTTATCTTATTTCTTCTTAAGACCTTCTCATGTTTTTAATTAGTGTTTATTTGTACGAACATTTAGCTCAAGTTTTGGCATCTGGATTGCAGATGAAGTGATATACCAAGTGTGCATGTCGTACCTCCCTAACATTCAAATTGCTACCATAATATTTTACTTATTTTTATAGCTTTAAAGTTTGATTGGGATTTGTATAAATTGTTAAGGACAAAGCAAATGGAGGAAAAAAATGTTGCAACAGATATTCTTATGTGCATAGCTTTGCAAACACCCAAGCCATAAATTTGTTTTCTAAATGAAATTATTGATTGTGATAATGAAAAGTAGAAATAAGTTTTCCACTTCTAAAACCATGACAACCTCATTAATTATAAGTTTCAATGGTTTCTGCAACCTATGTTACTTGAAGTGGGTATTTAGAGGGAAAAAAATGCCAAAAAGTTTTACTCTGTTTTAGATAATATTTTTGGAAGCTGGGATGAAACCTTTATATTTCATAAAAGTATGTATATTTTATTGTGCTTTTGAATGTTTTCATCCGGTACATTTGAGCATAATGCGGAAAAGCAAGATATGGAATCGAAATACTTTAAAGGTGTTCACAATTCCTTGTGTTGTGTATGTCTATTTGTATAATTGTGGGCTCGTTCACATAATTTTATATGAATACAAGTGCAGATTGCTTTAACAGGAAATTGGCTAATAATTTTTTTTTCTTTTGTCTTATCGGTTGAAAGATATGAGTCATTATTTCATTTGTTAAACGTCAAACACACATGATAATGGTCATCTTAATTTTATTTCAACCAAATTAATACCTTAACAAAAGAAGGTAAAAGAGTTTTGAAGCTTTAGAAATTTAGATTTGTCTAACGTTATTATTTTGAAGTTCATGCGTAAGCCATCACCGAGCCAAAGTGGTAGAGGAAAAATAGAATTAGCATCTATCATGATTCCCTCCATGCTCCACACAGCNCACTTCAATGATTTAGATATGCATTAAATTTTTATCTTATTTCTTCTTAAGACCTTCTCATGTTTTTAATTAGTGTTTATTTGTACGAACATTTAGCTCAAGTTTTGGCATCTGGATTGCAGATGAAGTGATATACCAAGTGTGCATGTCGTACCTCCCTAACATTCAAATTGCTACCATAATATTTTACTTATTTTTATAGCTTTAAAGTTTGATTGGGATTTGTATAAATTGTTAAGGACAAAGCAAATGGAGGAAAAAAATGTTGCAACAGATATTCTTATGTGCATAGCTTTGCAAACACCCAAGCCATAAATTTGTTTTCTAAATGAAATTATTGATTGTGATAATGAAAAGTAGAAATAAGTTTTCCACTTCTAAAACCATGACAACCTCATTAATTATAAGTTTCAATGGTTTCTGCAACCTATGTTACTTGAAGTGGGTATTTAGAGGGAAAAAAATGCCAAAAAGTTTTACTCTGTTTTAGATAATATTTTTGGAAGCTGGGATGAAACCTTTATATTTCATAAAAGTATGTATATTTTATTGTGCTTTTGAATGTTTTCATCCGGTACATTTGAGCATAATGCGGAAAAGCAAGATATGGAATCGAAATACTTTAAAGGTGTTCACAATTCCTTGTGTTGTGTATGTCTATTTGTATAATTGTGGGCTCGTTCACATAATTTTATATGAATACAAGTGCAGATTGCTTTAACAGGAAATTGGCTAATAATTTTTTTTTCTTTTGTCTTATCGGTTGAAAGATATGAGTCATTATTTCATTTGTTAAACGTCAAACACACATGATAATGGTCATCTTAATTTTATTTCAACCAAATTAATACCTTAACAAAAGAAGGTAAAAGAGTTTTGAAGCTTTAGAAATTTAGATTTGTCTAACGTTATTATTTTGAAGTTCATGCGTAAGCCATCACCGAGCCAAAGTGGTAGAGGAAAAATAGAATTAGCATCTATCATGATTCCCTCCATGCTCCACACAGCCCAAATGACTTTTACAAACTAAGCATTGCATTCTTATAATAGCTTATGTGTTCCTTACTCATGACATAATAGCATTGCATCCATGTAGTTTTTTTTTTGGTTAACATTCTTAGAAGTTTCGGTATGTTCATTTAACTATAAATTGATCAAGTAATATTTTATTTTTAAAATAATACAAAAAAATTATAATTCGAAATAGTTCAAGTGCAACGCACATGTGTATTAACTAGTATATATAAATATATCTTAATGTACCTGCGAACCATCAGTTAATAGGTATGTTAATTGAGAACAAATCATCTTTTTTTTAGTGTACATGTCTGACGAAATGTGTTTATGAAGAAACAATTACATTATGATAACGAAGTTTTTTAGAATTGATGTTTCAATTACGTGAAGACATTGTCATTATTTTTGCAATTTTAAAGGGCGTTAATTATGTCTATTACTTTGACATTTCAGCAGAGATATAATCTAAAAATAAATTGGCAATTGGGGTTGAATCTTCCTTAAGGGACTTATAATGAGTTTAGTTCATCAAGAAAACTTATTCAGGGATAAGTTCGTTTTTAATCTTACTAATAAGTAATTAAGTCTACTATTTTTTTAAATTCAAAAATATCCTTCCTTGAAAGCAATTATAATTTTGTTTTGTAACTTGAAAATTGTTATCCCTTAATTTATTATCAAAGAAGATATACCAATAAATTTTTCACATAAATTTGAAATTCAAATTCCTCTCTCTCTCTCTCTCTCTCTCTCTCTATATATATATATATATATATATATATATATATATATATTGACAATGTTACTGTTCATTTTATTGTTTTTATTGAACATGTTCCTAATGTTATTTTCTCAAATATTAATACTCAATGTTATTATTTTTTTGGTTTTGAATATTACTATTTTTTGTGTATAAATATTATTATTAGTTTTAATTTTACTATATATATTATATGAGAGGGAGAGAAATAAATAGTCATATTCTATATATAGATATAGATACATATGAGAGAGAGAGAGAGCGAGAGAATTTTAATGTTAGTAAACCTCTTAAAATTTATGAGTTGTTGGTTTTCAAATTTATTTTAATTAAATATAATTAATGAGGGTATTTTGGACAATGGAGGTCAAAATAAACTTAATATTAAACAATTTTTTTTAACGAACTTATCACCAAATAAGTTTACAAAAGGAAATCGACATCCAAATTTCTCTATAAATTTCTTAGAATCTTATTGGCCCTAGATACCGGCGCGATTAAAATTTGAAGAGATTGTGGAGCCAATTCTCTTTGGACAACCCAAGTTTGTGGGCCAAATTCTTTAACCCAGACCCAATAATATGGAATGAGCTGTTTGAGTTGGATCACCCACCAAGCCTATTGGCATCTCAATTAAGAGAGGATTTTTTAGGTATGGGTACAATTTATTAGGAAACAAATATGTAAAAATTAACAATAATAATGAGAGGTAAAATAGGAGTTTACATAGAGCAAGAAAGAGCAAAAACAATAGTATTTCGTGCTAGAAGATGAAGATGGAGTATGAGTGCAAAGTGAAACAACAAACATATATATATATATATATATATATATATATATATATATATATATATGTCGTCCTATGCCATCAACCTTGCTTCCACGTCATCTGACCAAAAGGAATAAAGTCTTTTACTCTGATAATTGATCAAATCCTAAATTTTTCTCAAAAAAAAAAGAGAATCAGTCAAGATGTTTTGTTAGATAATATGTATTGTTTGTTGTTGGGATATAAGAAAAAAAGAATTTCTTTATTTTTTTTAATGAGTGTAACTGTTTTTTAATAGGTGTAACTATTTTTTTAATGGGTATAACTATTTTTTTAATGAGTGTAACAATCATAGTCTCATACAATTATTAAGGCATGATGGTATAACGATGCCGCAATACTAAATGGTGCAACTATTTAGTTTATATAAACAACTGAATGACAAGTTGTGTTGATGTCATAATTTTGTGTAATTGTTTTGTGTAACTGTTTGGCTTATTAGAACGCATGAATAACTGTTTGGTGTATTATATGACAATTATAACTGATTAGTGTAATTGTGTTATTGTAATATTAATATAAATATAGTAAGAGAAAATAGGGAGAGAGAGAGAGAAAAAAAAAATTGTTNAAGGGTAATTTTACACAATTCAAGTACATATCATCTCTTAAATGAATGAGTTCTATTAATTTTTTCAGTAAAACTCATTCATGTAATAGAAGGTATGTATTTAAGTTGTAATTTTTAAATTTTATTTGATTTGTAAAACATTTTCCTTGATAGAAACCTAGAAGTTACGACAACCATACATGTCCAAGGTCATGATACCTACATGGTCATGACATCTAGATAACTTTTGTGATGCAAAAACAGAAAAGTCCAAGAACAGAGAAGTCCATACAAGTCCGNCAAAAAAAAAAGAGAAAGAATACAAAAGTGTTTCCATCCATATGCTATTTATCAATGACAATAATAGCATTTTTAAAAAATATGCACTTTATCCCAAATAAATTTTTGACTTGTACTTTTGCCCAAATAAATCTAAAAAATTATACCGACTTCTAAATTCCCCATTAAGAGATATGCGTGGGCACCTTTCATTACCCACAAAAAGAAACTGTGCATGGGCACCTCTCAGTATTTTTTGCTTACAATTGAGAGCCAGTTCCGGCCAATCTATAGGTCATAAGGCTACTGCCTAGGGGGCCAAATTTAAAAAAAAAAATTTGGGGTCTCAAAATAAAATTATAAACAATAGTATACAATTTAAATTTTGAGATATAATTTAAATATTAAATGCATTTTAATTGTTGAATTAACAGTGAGTGCTAGCTTTAAACAAAATTTAATGTTTATCAAATACATTTTTGATCCTCAAATTAAGTATGATTAATATTATTGTAAAATTTTTAGAATCTATTTTAAAAAAAAGGTCCTAGAGTTCAACCTAATTTTTTATATCTTATCCGATGTTTATATTATATGTATTATCACCCGATGTTTGTTTCGTATTTGAACTTCTCATTTTAAAGCAAATCTTAGTTAATCTATTTCTTTCCATTTCGTTGTTTGTTTTCCTTTGATTTACATGTTGAACAACGCTGATTTCGATTTGATGGATTTTGCTTCTAGCTAAGTTTTGATGTGATCCGAGAGATGATTCTCACTCGTAATTAAGCAATATCGATTCTCTAATGGATTCTAACGAAAGAATGTTTTGTACTTGGGAAAAACCATTTTCAAAAACTAGTTGTTATGTGACCACTTTGATTTCTCATCGACAGATCTTCCAGCACGGATAATGCTTAGAGTTCATGTATACAGCGAAGTATTTACCTTTCTAGCTAGTATGTTCTATCAACAAAGTTACATATTCTTCAAATTCAATTTTAGAATGCTTTTTGTCTGAGTAAATTTGATTATGAGCTTAGATGAGTTATGAATGAGAATCAATAAGCTTGGTTGCAGTGAGATGATATCCAAGGATTGACCAATTGTTTTCCATTTGATTTTACTATATTAGTTGTTACTCTTACAATTTTTCACAAATTCAAGATTTTTCATTTTATTTTTCAACACATCGCCATTCGGAGTGCCATTATACCTTGATGAGACGACCCTAAATTTTATGAGCTACTACACTAGTGGCACACACTTCTTATGCTTGAGAAACACATTTATACATTTCAGAAATACGAGCATATTTTGAGGGGAATACTTGAATCAATCTAAAAGAAAATTAATTTTGATAACGACAAGCATCTTTAAAGAAGACAAGCAATTTGACAAAGTTTTTATTTTGTAGGAAGATGAACTTTCCTAGCACTTTCTTTTATATATGCCCATCTGTTACCCCCTTAGCTTCTGGCTCGCCCAAAGGCGCCCATGCTTAGCCAAACTGGATTTCGCTTAAGGAAGCAAGCCTTTTGCACAATCCGTGGGTGATTGAAGACCTATGCATGGTTGAGGATGGCAGCTCATGCATAGGCACGGTGGGCATGATCCGTGGGTGATCGAAGACCCATGCAGGGTTGAATAAGGCAACTCATGCATGGGCACGACTTGGTTCAATTAGTGGGATTGAAGCCCCATGCGTGACTGGGCGTAGCAACTAAGGCATGGGCACGTGGGCACAAGTCAACATGCAAGCAAGGAAGTCGGGTGACTTGAATTGTTAGGCAATGCTACTTGAGGGATTGAACCATTGGCTGGGCCATGGTTAAGCACGAATGTAATGCAATTCGGATGTTGAAGGCTCTTGACACATGCACAACATGTGAGGAAGTTGGGCATGTGCTCTGCAGATGGTGGCAGTTATGTGCAGTTTTCTAGCAAGTGCACAACATGTGGGATCTAAGTCAGATTTAGACAGCTTGCAAGGATGTTGCAAACACTAGTTACAACTTTCTCTATCATCTAATCAGGGTAGACTTAGGGGCGGATTTGAATGTATGCAGTTGCCTAGGCGGTTGGGCTTATAACCGCCACCTTGAACATTATAAATAGGGTGCCTCGGTCTGCAGTGCAACCAACAGAGTGTTGGGTACGTTTTTGTAAGTAGATTCTGGCTAAGTGATCCTGTATGCTTTATTAAGAAAGAAAAGGTTGGGCTGTGACCTGTAATGCTTATGTGTGCTTTGTGTTTTGCTTACTGTCCCTATTTTGTTCATTCTGTGCATTTTAAGTGTTTGGCTAAGACTAAGTGTGGGATCTTAGTGTCATCATGAGGTAAAAATTTGGTGAAAAATTTAACCCCGTGACAATTGGTATCAGAGCATCAGTTTGCGATCATGGCTTGTGGAAACGCTGCTGAATTGCGAGAACGTGTTACCTATCTGAAAGATTTTCTGGGTGCCCATGAAAGTGATTCTGCAACTAACGTGTCTGTGCAGATGGAACAAAATGTTATTTAGATCGCTAGATTACAGATGGCTTTTAATAGTTATGTGGATAACAACGATGAGAAGTTAGCAACGATGATGGAGGACATCCTGTCCCTCATTGACGCTGTCAAAACAAATCTGAAGAATCTAGAGGATGAATTGACCCTAGTGAAAAGGGTCATGCATTCTCATTCTAATGGAGGCGAGACATCTTCCAAGATCAAGGTCCTTGAACCTAAGGCCTTCGAAGGGAGCCGGAGTGCCAAGGAACTGGAAAACTTTCTATGGGACATGGAGCAGTATTTCAAGGCTGCTCATGTGCCGGCGGGAGAGAAAGTGACCATTACCAGTATATATCTATCTGGTGATGCCAAGTTATGGTGGTGGACCTGGAATGAGGATGATGCATCTGTTGGATGGGAAAAAAAGTGAGACATGGGAGACACTAAAGAATGAGTTGAATGATCAATTCCTTCCTAGCAATACTGTGTGGATTACTAGGGAATCACTTAAGAAACTCAAGCACACTAGAACCGTGCGTGAGTATGTGACTGAGTTTAGTTCTTTGATTCTAGATATCAAGAACATGTCTGAGGAGGACAAACTCTTCAATTTTATGTCCAGTTTGCAAGGCTGGGCACAGGCTGAGTTACGTAGGCAGGAGGTACGGGATTTGCCCACTGCCATCGCTACTGCGGATGGCCTGGTTGACTTCAAAACTTGTGACAGTCAAGGCCCTTTCGAAAAGAGAAAAAGGGAATGAGGCATCAAGAAAGATTGGCCTGGTACTTCTAAAGACGTAGAGAGACGAATTGGAAGAAGAAGAAGAATAACAGTGGTGATTCTAAAAATCCAGACAACAACCAAAAAAAGAAGAGCTTTGATGGTTTCTTTATTTCCAACGGCCCTCATCGTGCCAGGGACTGTCCCAAATGGGAAAAGTTAACAGCTCTTGTCGCTGAAAGCGGAGATAACAACGATGATGATCATACCCCTCAGGTTAATCCTCTGCAGTTGCTGAATACAATGTTTCTGGGAAAGATTCAGCATACCCATAAAGGTCTGATGTTTGTGCAGACTTGGGTGAACGGGAAAGAAGTTTTGGCGATGGTGGACACGGGTGCCACTCATAACGTCATTGCATAGAGGGACGTGAGAACTTTTGGCTTACAATTGGGCGAGAGCTTTAGCACGCTCACGGCTGTCAATTCATGAGACATTCCAGTGCATGGAAACGTAGAAGTGAACCTGAAAGTTGGTCTGTGGGAAGGCCGTGTAAGCATGACAGCTATACCCATGAACGAATTCAATGTCATCCTGGGGAATGAGTTCTTTGTCAAAGCCAAAGTGACATTAATGACACACTTAAACGAAATGTTGATCTCAGATAAGGGAACAGCATGCTTTGTACCTGCAAAGGTGTCAGATCGAAGCAGGAGAGACAACAAGCGAAAAACACAGATGTTGTCCGCCTTGCAAGTAGATACTGGAATGCAAGAAAGAAATATGACTTATCTTTCTGCCTTGGTGGGGAACAGACCTGTTGAGAAGGTTCAAATGCCAGTGTTGATGGCAGATCATGTGGAGGAAAGTGCTAAGACTTTGCCTTCAAATCTCCACAAGGACTTTCTGCCCAGATGTGGTGGTGACCACAAGAAAAAGTTAAAGCATGGTGTAAAGCTTCCAGTCCATGTTCCTAATCGAATGGTAATCATGGGACAACAACAGTTTTTTTCCTATGGAAGGGATAGACATAGGACCGGATGTTCTATTGCACATCGGAGGAATAAGCATGGTGATCCTGATCAGCACAAAGAGAATTGGGACAACCTCTCGACAAGGACATCGAATTCTTCTGGTGGGGGTGGTTTGTTACCCCCTTAGCTTCTGGCTCGACATTGGCATGGGGCAGCCTCGCCCAAAGGTGCCCATGCTTAGCCAAACTGAGTTTCGTTTAAGGAAGCAAGCCCTTTGCACAATCAGTGGGTGATTGAAGACCTATACATGGCTGAGGATGATAGCTCATGCACAGGCGTGGTGGACATGATCAGTAGGTGATCGAAGACCCATGTAGAGTTGAGTAAGGCAACTCATGCATGGGCACGCCTTGGTTCAATCAGTGGGATTGAAGCCTCATGCATGGCTGGGCGTAGCAGCCAAGGCATGGGCACGTGGGCACAAGTCAACATGCAAGCAAGGAAGTCGGGTGACTTGAATTGTAAAGCAACGCTGCTTGAAGGATTGATCCATAGGCTGGGCCATGGTTAAGCACAAATGTAATGCAATTCGGATGCTAAGGGCTCCTAACACATGCACAACATGTGAGGAAGTTGGGCATGTGCTCTATAGATGGTGGCAGTTCTGTACAGTTTTCTGACAAGTGCACAACATGTGCAATCTAAGTTAGATTCAGACAGCCTACAAGAAAGTTGCAGACACCAATTACAACTTTCTCTGTCATCTAATCAAAACAGACTTAGGGGCGGATTTGAATGTATGCAGTTGCCTAGGCGGTTGGGCTTGTAACCGCCACCTTGAACATTATAAATAGGGTGTCTTGGTCTGCAGTGCAACCAACAGAGTGTTGGGCACGTTTTTGTAAACAGATCCTGACTAAGTGTTCCTGTATGCTTTATTGAGAAAAAAAGGTTGGACTGTGGCATGTAAAGCTTGTGTGTGCTTTGCATTTTGCTTACTGTCCCTATTCTGTTCACTATGTGTATTCTGTGTGCACTTTAAGTGTTTGGCTGAGACTAAGTGTGTGGATCTTAGTGCTATCACGAGACAAAAATTTGGTGAGAAATTTAACCCCGTGACACCATCAAATGTTGAAGACCTCACACTAGGTACTACACGCCTCCCATATGGAAAACATGAAAAATCTCAAAATTTTGAAATAAAATTACTTTTCATAGTCTCTACTCCTAACAACAATTTGAGATTTCATCAATGTAGCCAAAAAAGTGTATTTTAGTAGGGTAATAACATTTTTTTTTAATTCCTCTCTCTCTCTCTTGATGTTAGGCAATGGATTTCCAAAATTTCATGTCTAGTAATATCTTTATTAAGGATAATTTTTTTCCTATAGATTCTTTGATTAGTTTGATTGTATTTTTGATCGATAGGCACTTATGCATCCTTCAAGAAATTTCTGTCATTGAATTTAGTGATAATATTTATATGTTACCTGTACAAGCTGTATTGGGGGGGGAGGAGGATTTTGATGGGCACGAGGGAAAAGAAATACTCTCTACTTTTCATTCTCTCCTATTTTCCTTTCAAACCAAGCAATAGAAATTCTTTCCTTCCCTTCCACTTTCTCTCCTTCATTTTTTATCTTCCAAACTTTCACTCGTGCCAAACAGAGTGTAAGTGATATTTACTTTAGCCTTCTATTTGAATATCCAGAATTCAAGATAGACAACAAAATAATAATAAATAAATAAAGCATACACATAAACAAACTGAGATTTATATAGTTCGACAAAAAATCTTATACTCTCACGTGAACTTACACTATGATGTCGTGTCTCTCACTCAAAGAAACTTTTGTCAAATTATGATGCCAAAACCAAGAAGAACACGCCACCACCAAAGGATTAGATTTGTACATGGCTATGACAACTTTTGAAGAAGAAAAATCAAAAGGCATGCCATAAGATAGGGATAGGCCACATTTTTTTCAACGTGTTTAGGAATTAGATTGACAAAATGAGTGCTAGCTGGTCCAACTTCTCTTTGTGGGAGAACTTTCTAATGTTTTGGCGGTCTAAGATACAGTTGGATGGTTTCAATTTTATGATACCAAGGTGCATGAGTGCTGTACTAGCAATGAGTTTCCTAGGTAAGTTATATAGGTACTTAACGTGTTTTTAATTCACTTTACTATTAATGAAAATATAGTTAATATTTATGATTAACTTCCCATTGAATGAATAGTATAGAGGTTATTAATGGGTCTTTGGTCGAACGATATTTCTTATCTTGTAAAGACTTGATCTTCTTAAGGTCAAGTGTTCATACCCTCTTTCCCCCTCCCTTCCCCTTCCCCTTCCCCTTCCCCCTCCCAAAAAAAAAAAATAGTGTGGAGGTCGGATTTTCCTCAAAGTGCAGCATTGAAGGTTTTCATCCCCTCAAAACAGGTTTTTTTTTCTCCCCAATTATATTTTTTTTTATTTTTTAAATTCATCAAAAACGTGCACGTAACAATTCATATTAGAGTTGGCGATGTTGAATACGTCGCTGTGGAATGTCCAAGTTCTAAAAAGGTAGACATGCCCAAGAATACGAGGAGAACTTTGAAGGCTAAAAAGGTAAGTGGGAGTGAAAGTAAATCCACAACAAATGTTGACTCCTCTTCTCAGATTGATGAAGGGAACTTCACAATTTTCGTAGGTTCCCATGCCTCCCCTCACAAGAAACTTCCAACGAAGAAGAAAAGGAAATTGTGTCTAGTACTACCACGAAAATAGAAAACTTAGAAGTTGAAGTCTCTAAATGAATTTAATCTACTCTTCATTGTTTTTCGTCTTCCACAATAACGTCATCGTCATTGTGGTCCTTGTTAGGCAAAAAAAATGATCGTTGCAGGCAAATTCAATGGATTTCAAGCAAAAGTTTAATTAGTCCATATCAAAAAAGAGTATCATTGATCACGTTGATTGACACGTTGATTGTCAAATTTTGAGGACAAAGTTTTTAAGGTTAATTACTAACATATTTCTTTCAAGTTTAAGTCATGTTACAATTAACTCTTTACAGTTCTAATTTTAAAAAAAAAAAAAAAAATTCCCCTTTAAAGTTTTTACTAAAATCAACTACCCCATTTCTGTTAAAATTGACTGCAAAAAAAATTGACAGAAATTGGCCATGTGAATTTCACATGACCTTTAATTCATTTGATGAAAAATTTGCCCACCACCTCCATGCCTTCAAAAACAACAAACACCAAAAAAATATCTCACCACCAGCCACTTTCAGCCACTAGACCACTGCTTACCCATTGTTGATTGACAACATTATCCAATCCTAAAAAGACAACAACCCCTTCGCCCAAGTGAAAACGAAGCACCTCCTTAACAAGTTAAGGAAGGTGTTTGGTGTTTGGTGTTTGGTGTTTGGTGTTTGCGAGGATGGTTGCAACGTCAACTGAGGTGTTTTCTATTTTTGATCCATCAAGTTGTTAATTTAGTCTCACGAAAACTTGAAGAGAACAAATGGTTAAAATTAAAATCAGAAGGAGTTAATTATAACATGATCCGAATTTAAAAGGGACATTGTATAATTACTTCAAGTTTTTAATTTTATATTTCTATCCCAATGTTATATAAACTAATTACTAAGAGATTACATAGAAAAGGAGTTAATAGGTTTCATAAGTAGTTATCACCATCGAATTGACCAAAAACTTTCCACGTTACAGATTCCTACCCAAGTAAATGAGTGAACCAAACCATGCTTGAAATCTCAACGATCCCATGCTAGTCACTGATGGGATTAATTAAGGGGGCAACCACCATTAACTTTAAGGAGACTTGCTTCAACTATAAAAACGGAGACATAATTTATTAATATAATTAATAATAAGATAATAAAATAGTCTTATAATAAATAGTATTTAATAAAAAATATATACGTGTCATTTTTCATTAATTAAAAATAGAATAAAGAGTAAATTGAACCCTCTAAATATAATTTTCCTTTTTAAATAACTCCTCTGGATAACTCACCCTTCTCTTATTCATGACAAACTATGTTCCTTTGGTGACCAGATTGAGATTTCACAGATTAAGACTAAGAATTTCTAATGTTCAACTAATGGCAACTGTAGTTTGTCATTGGACTGCCACCTTGAAGGTTCGAACTTCACCGGCCCTCTCGGTAAAAGTTTAAAATATATGTGTGATTAGCAAATATATGGGTAGCCAAATGATTGAAGCACCGCATTGATTAAACAACCGTCTACCTTTATATTCTTCTTGCTTGCCTTCAACATGCAGGCTCATCATCATTCTCCAATGGCTTCTGCTATAAATTATCTTGTGTTCTTCTCTCTTTTGCTTTTCTCTCCCACTTTGGCCATGGCTAACATAGCTTTGACCTCATCACTATCCGCCATTAACGACAACTCTTCATGGAATTCCCCTTCTGGGGACTTTGCTTTTGGTTTCCACCAGCTTAATAACCCAAACACTTTCCTTCTTGCAATCTGGTATGCAAATATACCTGATAAAACAATTGTCTGGCATGCAAATTCGACTAATCCAATTCAAAGAGGGTCGAGACTCGAACTCAGGACTACCGGGTTAGTTCTAAACGATCCTCAAGGCCGAACAATATGGACGGCAGAACCCGATAGCACCGTGTCTGATGCCGCCATGCTTGACAGTGGAAACTTTGTGCTTTCAGACAGTGATTCTGTCAAGGTTTGGGAAAGCTTCGAAAATCCCACAGACACCATTTTGCCAACCCAAGTATTGGGATGGGGAGGCAAACTCTATTCAAGGCTAAATGAAGCCAACTACTCGAAGGGCAGGTTTGAGCTCCAATATTTCTCAAATGGTTATATGAAACTCTATCCCGTGGCTTGGCCTACTGAATACCCTTATGATGAGAACTATTATAGCATCAACACATCTAGCACCAACTCTTCTGAATCTGGATTTCAGCTGGTTTTTGGCGAATCGGGCGAGATTTATATAGAGAAAGGAAATGGAGAGAGAGTTCAACTTTCATGGCAGACTATAGCTCCACCAAGGGTGAATTACTATTATCGAGCAACATTGGATTTTGACGGGGTTTTCAGGCAATATGCTTATCCCAATGGTTCTGCCGGTGATCGAAGATGGTCTGTGGTTCGATATATTCCCGAAAACATTTGCATTCAGCTGACACACACTCAACAGGGCAGCGGAGTCTGTGGGTTCAATAGCTATTGCAATCAAACCAGTGGGACTCCAAGTTGTCACTGCCCACCTGGGTATTCGCCGATCGATCCGAATAACCAATTTGGTGGCTGTAAACCCAATTTTGCTCAAGGGTGTGGAGTGGATGATCAATCAGTAGACCCTGAAGAACTGTATTATTTTCAGAAGCTTCAGGGTTTGAATTGGCCATTTGGAGATTATGATCGCTTGGAACCTTATAATCAGACTGATTGTGAACAGTCTTGCTTGCGTGATTGTTTGTGTGCAGCTGCCATATTTGATGGCTTAAATTCAAGATGCTGGAAGAAGAAAATGCCACTTTCTAACGGGCGAGTCGAGCGTGGATCACTGGTTCTCATCAAAGTAAGGAGAGATGTTTCTAGCGTCCCAGGCATGCCCAATATTCCGTCATATCGTTCTGGTAACACCAAGACAGAGAAGCAAATTCTCTTAGGATCACTGGGAAGTTCCATGTTCTTCAATGTTCTTTTTCTAGTTTTGATTGCTCGAATCGTTTTATTGAGGCGCAAGAAGAAAAGACCTGCAAAAGATCCAGCAGTAATTGAGCCGAATCTGCGTTTATTTAGTTTCAAAGAACTTGATGATGCACAAAAATGGTTTTGCACACCACCTGTCAAGTATAGATAATAAATGCAATGAAATCAACGAAAAAATTAGAGAAGACACAATTTATAGTGGTTCGGTCAATTCGACCTACGTCCACTCTTCAATGGCTTCAGTCGCCGGGTATTTTATTGATTCAAAGGTATGGAGAATGGAGATACAAGCTTTGAGAGGGGGAATGGAGAATCAAAGAATAATAATCTCCGGTAGTCGGTTCGTCTTCTGTGTGTCTCTGATGGAGCATGTCCCTTCCTCTCCCAGATTAGAGCCATTTTATAGTAGCTAAGAGATCATTCTTGTGGAGATCATGACATATCCTCAAGGCTTCTTTATCGCAGCTTAGAGATTATCTTTGGTGG
>CAUOFW020009168.1:258838-381557 GCA_963454935.2 Ilex paraguariensis | reverse complement strand
TTTTTTTTTTTTTATTTTTTGCCGATCCATGAGAGAACCGCTAAACTGGAGATAGGCTGCCTGTTTGAAAACAGTGCAGAGGCCAAGTTTTTTTTATTTATTTTTTTTTATTTTTTGCCGATCCATGAGAGAACCGCTAAACTGGAGATAGGCTGCCTGTTTGAAAACAGTGCAGAGGCCAAGTTTTTTGGCGATCCGTGAGAGAACCGCTAAACTGGAGATAGGCTGCCTGTTTGAGAACAGTGCAGAGGCCAAGTTTTTTGGCGATCCGTGAGAGAGCCGCTAAACTGGAGATAGGCTGCCTGTTTGAGAACAGTGCAGAGGCCAAGTTTTTTGGCGACCCGTGAGAGAGCCGCTAAACTGGAGATAGGCTGCCTGTTTGAGAACAGTGCAGAGGCCAAGTTTTTTGGCGACCCGTGAGAGAGCCGCTAAACTGGAGATAGGCTGCCTGTTTGAGAACAGTGCAGAGGCCAAGTTTTTTGGCGACCCGTGAGAGAGCCGCTAAACTGGAGATAGGCTGCCTGTTTGAGAACAGTGCAGAGGCCAAGTTTTTTGGCGACCCGTGAGAGAGCCGCTAAACTGGAGATAGGCTGCCTGTTTGAGAACAGTGCAGAGGCCAAGTTTTTTGGCGACCCGTGAGAGAGCCGCTAAACTGGAGATAGGCTGCCTGTTTGAGAACAGTGCAGAGGCCAAGTTTTTTGGCGACCCGTGAGAGAGCCGCTAAACTGGAGATAGGCTGCCTGTTTGAGAACAGTGCAGAGGCCAAGTTTTTTGGCGACCCGTGAGAGAGCCGCTAAACTGGAGATAGGCTGCCTGTTTGAGAACAGTGCAGAGGCCAAGTTTTTTGGCGACCCGTGAGAGAGCCGCTAAACTGGAGATAGGCTGCCTGTTTGAGAACAGTGCAGAGGCCAAGTTTTTTGGCGACCCGTGAGAGAGCCGCTAAACTGGAGATAGGCTGCCTGTTTGAGAACAGTGCAGAGGCCAAGTTTTTTGGCGACCCGTGAGAGAGCCGCTAAACTGGAGATAGGCTGCCTGTTTGAGAACAGTGCAGAGGCCAAGTTTTTTGGCGACCCGTGAGAGAGCCGCTAAACTGGAGATAGGCTGCCTGTTTGAGAACAGTGCAGAGGCCAAGTTTTTTGGCGACCCGTGAGAGAGCCGCTAAACTGGAGATAGGCTGCCTGTTTGAGAACAGTGCAGAGGCCAAGTTTTTTGGCGACCCGTGAGAGAGCCGCTAAACTGGAGATAGGCTGCCTGTTTGAGAACAGTGCAGAGGCCAAGTTTTTTGGCGACCCGTGAGAGAGCCGCTAAACTGGAGATAGGCTGCCTGTTTGAGAACAGTGCAGAGGCCAAGTTTTTTGGCGACCCGTGAGAGAGCCGCTAAACTGGAGATAGGCTGCCTGTTTGAGAACAGTGCAGAGGCCAAGTTTTTTGGCGACCCGTGAGAGAGCCGCTAAACTGGAGATAGGCTGCCTGTTTGAGAACAGTGCAGAGGCAGGTCAAGTTTCTGGTGATCTGTGAGATGATTCACCTTGCCTAAACTTGTTGATTTCCTCAGCATTCATATATCTTTGAGCTTTTGTGAATAGTTCTGGCATGCTCTTCGGTGGGCGCTTCAGAACCGAGAAAAGGAAACTTGATGAACAGAGGCCACCCAAGAAGGCGGTCATCGTCACCTTGTCGTCGGGTTCATCAACTTGGAGTACCTCCTCGTTAAAACGAGTGAGGTAACTCCTCAGGCTCTCCTCGCGGTCCTGCTTTATACTAAGCAGGTGCGTAACTGGCTTCTGGTGGCGACGCCCTCCTATGAAGTGTGAGACGAATGATCTGCTAAGCTCGGCAAAAGAGGTAATAGAGGCGGGGGAGAGCTTAGCAAACCACTGTCGGGCAGACCCCTTTAATGTGGTTGGGAATGCCCTGCACATGATTTCGTCTGGTACGTTGTGCAATTGCATCAAGGTCTTGTAAGTGTCGAGGTGGTCCAGTGGATCCTTTGTTCCATCAAAGGTCTCCACAGATGGCATTTTGAACTTCTGAGGGAGGGGGTAGTTTGCTACATCAGATTTGAAAGGGGTATCAGTACGCCTTACCAGGTGGTCAACAGTCTCGGGTCCTTGTGCCTTCATGGCGTTGAAGACATCACCGAGTTGATTTTGTACCTCCTTTATCTTCTCGTCCCAATGATTGGGGGCTCCTCTGGAATGATCATGGAAGTGGCTTCCATGCCCCATGCTTTGGTTTTCACCCTCATCCTCCTGGAGATAAGGGTCCTCTCCCTGGAAAGCAAGGGGAGGGGGAGGTGCAGCTCCCTCATGTTGGGCTTCCTGAAGTGGGGTGCCCAATGGGGCACCCGGGCGTGGAGCAACAGGGCGTGGTGCTCCTTGATGTCCAGGATGTGGAGCTCCTTGGGGTGCTCTATGTTGTGCACCTCTGTGGGGCCCTCCATGTTGTGCACCTCCATGTGGTGCTCCACGTTGGGGTCCTCCATGTTGTGCACCTCCATGTGGTGCTCCTCCTTGGGGTCCTCCATGTTGTGCACCTCCGTGTGGTGCTCCTCCTTGTCCAGCAAGTATGAGTTGCAGTAACTGTTGGTTTTGAGCAACCAGTTGCTGCATGGTCTCCAATATTTGTTGGGGATTCGGGGCTAGAGTATCCGGAACAGGGTTGATAGGCGGGGGGGCAACCTCCTCCTCTCGTGGAGGATTGTCTTCGTGTTGGTTCATGGATCGAGTAGTGATCGCCATTATTCAATGGACGTAATGTTCAGGAGTGAGAATTTTGTCGTTTCCCACAGACGGCGCCAAACTGATGATGCACAAAAATGGTTTTGCACACCACCTGTCAAGTATAGATAATAAATGCAATGAAATCAACGAAAAAATTAGAGAAGACACAATTTATAGTGGTTCGGTCAATTCGACCTACGTCCACTCTTCAATGGCTTCAGTCGCTGGGTATTTTATTGATTCAAAGGTATGGAGAATGGAGATACAAGCTTTGAGAGGGGGAATGGAGAATCAAAGAATAATAATATCCGGTAGTCGGTTCGTCTTTTGTGTGTCTCTGATGGAGCATGTCCCTTCCTCTCCCAGATTAGAGCCATTTTATAGTAGCTAAGAGATCATTCTTGTGGAGATCATGACATATCCTCAAGGCTTCTTTATCGCAGCTTAGAGATTATCTTTGGTGGAGATCACGACTTATCCTCCACGGAAGGAAGAGGTTGGGGAGCTCTTCATGAAACGTGGTCAATGATTGGACCGTTTTCTTCCTTCGGTGGTTGCAGGTAAACTTCCCATGCTCTCCTCTTGGTGACGTGCTAAGCAAGAAGTCTAGCCAGCCTTGGACTCCTTAAGGAGGTGCAGATAAACTTCCCATGCTCTCCTCTTGGTGACGTGCTAAGCAAGAAGTCTAACCGGCCTTAAGCTTCCCGTGATCTCCTCTTGGTGACGTGCTAAGCAAGAAGTCTAACCGGCCTTGGTCTGTCTTGGACTTGGTGGATTCACAATGAGGTTGGGCTCCTCAACCGGGGCTGGGCTTTAATACATAAATTGGACTATTTGGGCTTAACCCATCAGAACTCAAAGAAGCAACAGATGGGTTCAAGGACGAGATAGGAAGAGGTTCTTCTGGCAGTGTTTATAAAGGCGTTTTGAAATCTGGTTCAAGAAATTTAGTTGCTGTCAAGAAGCTAAACAAGTTGTCATCAGAAGGCGAAAGAGAATTCAAATCTGAGGTTGATGCAATTGGGAAGACCCATCACAAGAACCTTGTTCAGCTTCTTGGGTACTGTCAGGAGGGGCCGCATCAGCTTCTAGTATACGAGTTCATGAGCAATGGCAGTTTAGCAACCTTCCTATTTGGCTCTCCAAGGCCTAATTGGACTGAAAGGTCACCCGTGGCGATCAGG
Organism: Ilex paraguariensis; assembly: GCA_963454935.2. Classification (NCBI taxonomy): domain Eukaryota; kingdom Viridiplantae; phylum Streptophyta; class Magnoliopsida; order Aquifoliales; family Aquifoliaceae; genus Ilex; species Ilex paraguariensis. Next base: position 377,650 of record CAUOFW020009168.1, on the reverse strand, counting down.
ATTGCAAGAGGCCTAGTGTACTTACATGAAGAGTGCAAATCCACAATAATCCACTGTGATATAAAGCCCCAAAACATTCTCTTAGATGAAAATTTCACACCCCGGATTTCTGATTTTGGATTGTCCAAGACATTGATGATGGATCAGAGTAGAACTTGTACTGCAATAAGAGGAACAAGAGGGTATGTTGCTCCGGAATGGTTCAAGAATGTGCCTGTGACTGTCAAAGTGGATGTTTACAGTTTTGGGGTTGTGTTATTAGAGATTATATGTGGTAGGAGAGGTGTGGAAATGGAGTTTGGGGAAGAAGAAAGAGCAATACTATCGGATTGGGCTTATAATTGTTATATGGAAGGAAGATTAGATTGTTTGTTGGAGAATGAGGATTTGGGTTTGTGTGAAATGACCATGTTGCGAAGATGGGTGATGACTGCAATTTGGTGTATTCAGGAAGATCCTTCTAAAAGGCCAACAATGAAGACTGTAATACAAATGCTTGAAGGATATGTTGAAGTTCCTCTTCCTCCTTTCGCTCCTACTTCTTTCTCTTCGGCTTCTTGAGTCTTGAAGACACTTATTATTAGACCAATTTCTTATAGAATAAATCTTGAATATCTGTAATCACTCGCTAGCAATGAATATCTATTAAATCAGAATTTACTAGCTAGCGAGAATCGATTTCCGGTTTGTCCAAGGTAAGAGGTTACTTTTTCTGTTTTAATTGGCCATGCTTCCTTTGTATGCTTCAACAACAATTGAATGGCAACCTTCGAGATGAATGCACATGGAAGTTAATTGTTATGGAAAATGTTTGAAACATGGGGTTCATACACGCGTCTTTTAGACTTATGAATACGATAAAAATTTCGATTTGTTTTAGATCCCATGCCAAATTGCCAACACTTTTGAGATGACTCCTAACTAGCTCTGTTGTTCAATTAGATATTCTCTAATTTATATAGTTTTTTGGAATATTCTTTAATAATTAATCTAATACAATCATTGAATTAGTAGCTCATATAGAAAGTTATTTGGGACTTGCTGTTAATCTAATCATAATAAGTAATTAGATCTTAATATCATTATTTTTATATTTAATAAAATTTATTCACACAACAATTTTTACTAATTTAAGATTCAAAATTTAGAATTTAGAATTTCTTTTGTATCCAAAGAATTACTACTGTCAGATTAATTTTTTTGAAGACTCGTTACTAATTCAATAATTTTGATGAATTACATCAGCAACGACAAATTAGATGAATAAATTAAATTTAAACTACGCTACTCATGTTTTTAATAAAATTTATTCACACAATAATTTTTACTTATTTTAAGATTCAATATTTGTAATTTTTTTTTTGATTCCCTAGAATTATATATTGGGTGTAACGGTTATATGGTGTAACCCTTTAATGATAATATAATAAGTAGGCAAATAGATTTGACATATTTAAAATAATTACCCATCTATGTCATGTAATAATTATTATAATGGGATCCACTTGTCCACTCATTATTTTATCATTAGACGATTTCACCATGTCAACGTAATAACTTGATATAACAATACTTATATGATATAATCATCCAATACAAAAACTATAAAATAGATAAAATAGAACTCATTATATTACTAGATAATTATGAATTTTTGTAGAATTTATTTAGAGACTTATTTATTTATTAATAAATAATTACACCACGTAATAATATTGCTGACATAATATATCGGTAACCTCCAATATTTTTTTCACGGGCATGATCATTCTTCTTTCTCCCTTACACACACAAAAAATACGTGGCAAGCTGTAAGGCACCCTAAATCATGCAAACCTTGCATGGGACCAACAGCGAACACGTGACACCACCTCCACTCGTCACGTGACCCACCATGCATCACTAATCACTACTTTGTATGCCTTCTATAATCTATATACAGCTCTTTTATAGACTTTATCATCTCCAGCAAACCGAAGAACACCGCTTTCCCCCAAAAAAAAAAAACCCACCATTTTCGTACCTCAGTGTCAACTCCAATGGCTGAAAATCAACCACGCCAGCAGCCCCAGTCTCAGCCCTCTCGTCAGGTGGTCAAAACCACCACTGCCGTCACCGTTGGTGGCTCCCTCATGGTTTTCTCCGCCTTGACTCTGGCGGCCACCACGGTCCTTCTCGCGTTGGTCACTCCGTTGCTGGTTATATTCAGCCCGGTGCTTGTCCCCGCGGCAATCACTCTATTTCTGATCATTGCAGGGTTTTTAACTTCTGGCGGGTTTGGTGCCACTGCTACGTTTTTGCTGTACTGGGCGTACCAGTACGCTACCGGAAAACGCCCGATTGGGTCGGAGCAGATCGATCGTGCCCGTGCAAGGATCGCGGAAGTGACGAAGGAGGTGAAAGAGAAGGCTCAGCAACTTGGGCAGCAACAGTGAACAGACTAGGGAACAGCAGGGTCTTTAGGCTGCATGCACATGCACCACTTCCACTATGGTGTGTGTTTTTAAGGTTGGTGAAGTGAATTTTGTGGGTTATGGTAAGAGATCAAAGGCTATTTTGTGAGCATTTTTGTTTGCTTGATGGGTTTTGTCGCTGGTTCTTTTTATGTGGTTGTCATGGTTGGACATTTGTGTTTTGTAAGAGGTCTTTGGTGTTCCGATCTTTGTTAGAAATTACCATAAATTGGTTTTCTGATACATTTGTTTTTCAGTTTATTGTTTGTGCAAGTATGAAGCAATTTTTGAAAAAAAAAATGTTACTTAATTCAGAAACCTAAAAGCAGACTCAATGGAGTTTCAGTAGTCAATACTAACAAAGCTCAAAATTTTGTTTTGATACATAGTTTTGGTGAGTTTTAAAATGAAAATATTTCAGAAGAAATAAGATGAAAACAAAGGAAAAATTAAAAAATTATTTCCACAATATTAATCAAAACATATCCAAATATGCCGAAACACTTTGAACTTACCGAAACATAGGTATTTTTGAATTGAAAGAAAAATATTTCAGACATTTTGATCGTTTCAAAAATAAAATTTAATTCTTTGAATACAAGAGTACGAATTTTGAGTACTCCTTATCAAAATGCCATTATAGGAAGGAACCATTGTGTGCAGGCTATAGTATAAGCTAATAATAGCTTATACTTGAAATAATGTGTCAACTGTAAGGGCATGTTTGGTATATTTTTTGGGAGAGGTTTGGATTGGATCGTCCAAACCCGGGTTTGACCCAAAGATGGGATTCAAAGATGAAATCCAACATTTAATGTTGTTCATATCCATGTTTGGTATGCGCAGGGATATATAACTATTATGATAATATATTTGTATATTAAATAACTATTGTGTCCCTTAACCAATTTGTATATATAAAGTATATAAGATATATAGGGATATAAATATCATTTGTATGTTAAACCCACAAATACCCCCCGGTTTAATAAAATTCGACCAAGCCATGACCGGACCGAGTCTGAAATCCTATCCATATTTTATGGTTGTCAAACATGAGTTTAAAGGGATTTACTCCCCAACTCATGTTTCCAAACCCCTTCAAACCCACATACCAAACAACCCCTAAGAGTACTCAAAGTGATAGTTCTAGTTCAATGGGATAACCCAGACTAGCTCTAAATTTAAATGTTTTAAGTTTAACTTCAGGAATTTGTTTAAACTCTAAGATGTCAACCAGATGTTTTAAGTATAACTTTTTGAATTTGTTTAAACTCGAGATATCTAGATTGACAATTCATCCTGTATTTACCATTTAGGCTTCTATTGGAAGTTATTCAGATCTAAAGACTTAACCTTGACTTGATGAGACCCCAGATTGTCAATAAATGAAGTTAAATTTTTAAGTTCAAAGAACATTACCCTAAAAAAATAAGAGTTCCTAACAATTACGAATAAAAGGGAGGGCCTTGGCATTGATTGAATTAACTTCAGCCCAGTACACGATCAGATAGAGGGGAGGATACCATGTATAAGCCGAAAAGAAAAAAACAAATTATTTTCACCAAGGCACAAGATCTCCCGAAACTGGAAAAAGGAGTTTTAGTGAAGATTGTCTGGAACCTAAATCACAACCAGGAAGGGGGTTCTAACCTACACAAATAGCAAGCTCTACATTCCAGTATTGGTAGGTTAAAATACCTGATCTCCATTGTTGAAATTGAACTACAAAACTACTACCCTTCTGCAACTTTCTTTGAAATAGCAATGACATTGAAGTTCATTGAGTCAGGGTTTTTCTGGATCATCCCTTGAATAACTTTTGCTGCATCCTGCAATATAATAAAGTCAATTAGTATATAAACTACCCTAAATATTAGATAAGTACCGTTAGCTCATCCTTATGGCAGTAAGTAATGAAAGGGAACACAAAGGTCGCACGCGATGCACAAAGTTCCTAAGAAAGGCAGGTTTCTATATACTCCTGCCGAGGACGAGTGACATTAGTCTGAGTAAACCTAGGCGCAACCTCTCAAGGCAAAACGCTTTTTCAAGGCCTGACCCTAAAATAATCAAGCAAGACATTTACATCAGCATGGAATAATTTTATCTAAGATCCACTTAGATGGATATGATTCAATCTCAGCTTTAATAACGTCAGTAGATCAGCAGATCATCATCCCCGCCCTAGTCAATACCTGTAAAACTAACACACTTACCACACCCAACTAAGTCGTACGTCTCAGAGTTCCAGGCTTAATCTACTCACAATGCAGCCATCACCAAAGTGGTGAATTCATCTAGGAGCTCATTTATATGCTGCATGGAGCATGAAATTCAATATAAAAACCACACATCACCCATGCGAATGCAACATCCAAATGTGTAGTTAAGGTCAGTCAAAAAGACCAGCAGTCACACACGTCATGTCATTAAGCATGTATTAGAATATTTTAATTCCTTAATTATATGTAATTAGATTACATCGAGAAATAAGGTACATATATACCCCACTAGCTAGGTGTAGTTTTTTATTTTGATTAATAAAATCCCCCCGTGCCAGGTACATATGTACCCCACTAGCTAGGTGTAGTTTTTTATTTTGATTAATAAAATTCCCCGTGCCGTCGAGGTCCTCCAAAAAAAAAAATTTGTCATTAAGCATGTAGATTGTGTTTTTCTCATATTCTCTTCCCCCGGTCTGTTTAGTAGCCAGACTTCAGGAAAGAAATGCACAAGTGAGCACTTTCTCAATTACTGCCAAGAGGATTTACCCGTAATAAGCTGCTTGAAGAGGATGCGCCATGTGAAATTGGTCCAGACCTCCTTCCATCGAGTTCATAAAGTTGTCCTGCAAATCATATTTTTATAGATGAAATAACTGTGATAAACAACTGAATAATATATAGAATGTCACATAACATGGACTGGATCACACACTCTACACTGGTATGTGTGTAGGCCTCTAATTTAACTATCTCCAAATCTAGATCCAAAGTTCATGTAAGTGTGCTTAACATGATCAATTCCCCTTAGAAGGGATGGCCAGAGCCCAAATCTGAACTCAGATAGATGATTGTGAATAGTATCCCTGATTATAGTCGAGTCGATTATTATAGAGAGGGATAGAGAGAGTCACCATCCACACACGTGAAGCTGACAAAATGAGCGTCCACATTCTCTGAAGCCTGTGGAAAGAAAAGTTAAGACTGCAGAAGCACAAAATTTAATAAACCAGTTGAAAATGTAGAAAAAGGAAATTTACTTAAGAAGTATGTTTTAACCGATTTAAAAGTGGAAGCCCCGACGAGCAAAGGTTTCACAAAAAGTTAATCTATCAAATATTGTTTTGCGGCCAATTAGCACCATTGTGGTATGGTTTATCAGAAGACGATTCACTTCACTGAAATTCATCTAAATAATGCCGGTTCATTACCCTTACTTTGTTCCCCTTATCTGCGAGGGTTATACTCGAGAAATCTAATGAGTACATGGATCCTGTGTATTCTCTTCAAATTGGACTTTCCTCTTCATTTCTTAGATTTACTCCCAAGTTTTCCACCAACCTCTCTGCTCCAACAATTGCTCTACACATCTTTTCTCTATGAGCAGCTCTTTTTCTATCTAAAAACCAAATCATTTAATACCTATGCATACCCAATATTCAACCAATTCAAGGTAATCAAAATAAAATCTCGACACTCAGTCCAATATAACTAGACTAACAGTCAAGAGAATATGAAGCCGCAGTAGGATTGTAAATCAAGCCAAGTAACTTGCCAGTAGCTCGAGATCAGCATATTGAAGCTAGCTCATTAATGAGAACAAGTCAATCTAAAGACATCTTTCAAGCTTGATCAGTCACCCAAGCCGAGCTTGTGTTTGGCATGCCAAAACTCAGGTGCATCTCACATATATATGACCACTTATCTCAGACATTCTAGAAATTTTGGAATCTCACTGACGTGCCAGGTGATACTAGGAAACAAAAATGATGAAATCTGCAAAAACTATGTCACTGTATTTTGTCCGACACTTCAGGTAAAAGGGCCTCAGAGCAGTTAAAAGAGTTGACATTGCTTCCAATTACTGGGCTTTGTTTGAACCATTAGTGGAATTTATAACATCAGATTTAAGCTGTGCGAATTTTGAATTTCTCGTTAATGTTATCTGTTTTGTTTTGTGTTGTCAAAAAAAAAAATTATCTGTCTTTAAAGATATAAAAAACAGTGTTATACTTTGAAAACTTATTGCTTTGCTAAGTCTAATTTTGTTTTTGGCTCATACGCAAACAAGAGATTTCTGTATCATTCTCCGAGTAGGCTCCAAAGCTCAGAATCCTCTGCCAAACTTTAATTGTAAGTGTGAAAAATTATTTGAGCTTAAGCTGAACTTGATCAGAGGCTAGATTCAACCGAATTGAGATTAAGCATTTCAAGGCTTGACTTGGCTCGGCTCATTTACAACCCTAAGCTGCAGTTAAGATCTCACCCCTAACCCAACACACACCACACAATGGAGCTCGTGAATATTAGGACAATCTCAAGCAGCAGTCCCCTTAACTCCATCACCCTCAATCCATAAGCATCAACCTTCTTATACACCTACTTAGCTAACCTTCCTCCCCTTTTTATCTCTCCTACATAAACATTCCCATTATCATAACGCTGAGATTTCACCCAATATGATATTAAACCACCACTACGTCTTGATATTGCGTGCAAGATTGTTAAAAAGCGTATCCTTGTGTATTGCACCCAGTCAAGCATGTCATGTTTACTACTAATATTAGAGGAAATAGAAGACTAGTGGAAGGTGGTATGTTCAGTATTCTATCTCTTAAGGCTATTAGATTTGCCAAGAGACTAAGAGTAAGGAATGGTTATTGCGGTTTTTTATTAGAAAGGAACAGCTAAAGTCATCTTAGACTACAAAAAATATTTCTAGTTACAGCCCAATTTAGGGCACATCAGCAGGAGGGATATAAAGCCAGGTCCCACAAAAGCAAGTTACGGGTCACCAATGCCGGCTCAATATTCGAAGAAAAGAAGCTTGCGCTTTAGGCCCCAGATATAAATAAAGCCCCAAATTTGAGAGGTCGATATTGTAGTATAGGTCTAAAATTAAAACTCAATATAATTATGTCCAACAAAAAAGCTCCTGAAGGAGTAAACCAACAAAAATAATTTTAAAATTTGGGCCCAGAAGTTCAACCCACTTTACACAATCACATTTGTTGAATTACAAAAAAGGTTGATAAGAAAGTCTGATATCATCAATCTTTTTTTGGCTTTCTCCTATCAAAAATAATATAATAAGCATCAATCTTTATTTATCTTGTACAAAAATAAAAATAAACTCAACACATTCTCTATTTCTCTCAAACTCAATTTTGTTGTCATTTAAGCACAAAACACTAATAAAACTATTTATTCTCATAAAGGATCTAAAATAAAAACTAATTTAAAATTTTAGAATATTAATAAAAATAAAAATAAAAACCTCATTAACATTTATCACTTTAGGCCTCACTCACATGTTCTTGAGCCACCTCAGCAGATCACCCATCTTTCAGCTAACTGTAAGCACCCAAAATCAACAATCTCCTACACTCCTGAATCCTGATACTGACGTATAACCCTTTTTCTCCAATCACTCATTTGTTTCATCTGCTAAAGAACTTTTCCTCCCGCAAAACAAGCATCATTTATGGATTGAAAGATGTCCTATATGCATATCTTTCTTTTATTAGAAAAAATTATGTGAAGATAAACAATTACTACAACACACTTCAATGTAGCAATGTTGATTGTCAGAAGTAACTTAAAGCCACTAGAGTGCGCCAAATTTACAATCGCCACTAGGCATTACCAAGATAGACTAGAAAGTGGATGAAAGTTCAGCTAAATCTACAATAAACTAACTGAAACTCACCTCAGTCTCACCAGCTGTAGCTGCCACTGAATGAGCAACTTCCATTTCTCTATCATTTTCAAGGAATGCAGCGCGCTACAAAAGATATATTTGGGAATAAGTTAGAAATGAGAATCAGCCAAACCTTTGATCTATCGTCAAATATTCAAGTCTAATGTGAAAAAATCAATTGGAAATAAAACCTCCGATGGATCCATGTTTGCAGTAGATTTGAAGAACCTGTCCAAGTATGAGGCCTCAACTGAAAACCAGAAACATGAAAAGGGGAGAGACAAAAATTAACATAATCACTTTTAGAAATGGGAGATTGAACAATTGAACAAAATCTAGATACCATGCTAAATCCTGCAAATCATTTGAATGATATGAATCGCACATATAAGGATATAACAAGTATATATCAATAAAGGAAGAAAAACTATAAGGACACCCACTGAACACCGCCTTGATATTTGATAGAATAGAACCCCTAAAATGTAGCTGTATTACCCCCTATAAGTCAACTCGGTATATGTGTTACAGTGTTGCCCTCATTTGAAACCCCTTTCCAATTTTTCTTCATCACTTGAATAGGCCACTATATATTCGATCCGTGGTTCAAGATAATAGTATGGGTTGTAGACACGAGAAGAACTAAGACGCATCAGTTGCCTAACAGTATTAGATGACATACATGACATGCTAAATAGAATAAGTTGAACACAATGACAGATTCAATATGATGGTTGGTAGTTGTAATAAGAATAGTCATATATATACAATGTTATGGTGGTAGTGGTAATAAGAATAGTCAAATATATACAATGTTATGGTGAGAGACAGAACGTTTAAAGATGGTTGTTTGACTCCAATCTACCTTCAAAACTTCTTGGGCAGCGAGCATACATCGAATTACCATAGCCAAAGAGATATCAACAGCAGATTCTGCCAATTCACCAGCATTGAAACTTTTCTTGTTGATTTGGCTCTTCTCTTTGCTCACACTACCATCCTTGTGCACTTTGCCAATACATATGAAGCAATGCTAGTTATCATCAAACCTTTTGGGAGCACGACTCACATTAACTTTGTTTTTATCATAGTTAAGCCTTTGATTTAGCCAGAGAAATGGTGTCCTAGCAATTCAGTGGAGATCACCAAGCTATTTTGCTGCTGTCTCTGGGCTTGGGATGCCACCTTCTTGATGATTGGAAACTTAGATACTCCACCATGTCTAAGGCTACTTGGAAAGCAGGCTCCAACTACGGACTACTAATGTCAGCCCTTATGCCAGATGTGAATTGAGCGAAAGTGTCGGGAGGATCTTCTGCAAAAGGATCTCACCATTGAAGTAGACATGGTGATTGCCTACTCTGATTACAAATATGATGCACAAAACAACTTCAGCACCTAAACAACGAAATTCTGAATGGATTTAGAGAAGGAAATAAAGATTCCAGGGTTCTAGACGTAACTTTTAGTGTGTGGGGAATGATTAGGAATGAAAGCGTCTCATGGGTAGTGCGAAAATGAGGATTATTGTGGGTACTCCAGCATTGCAAAACGGTGCTCTTGAACAGTAACTTGCAGGATTTTTTTGGGCTTTAGGTTGTGGGATCGAATCTTAGGTGAGGGAAGGGATTGGAAATAATAAGTTTCTAGGCTTGAAAGGATACGATTGAATGTCCGGTTGCCGGTTTAAATTGCAGATCTTAAGAGCTCCTTTGACTTATAAGAAAGAATGGAGAGGAAAAATCTATGAGTGACACCTAGTGTCTCTCACACGTACGAAATGATATCCAACACATCATAAGTTGTATCTATGCTTTAGAGTTCTTGGTTCCATACTCAGAAGGAAAGCTAGCCCACGAAATACGTATAGAAGACAAGACTTGGGACTAAAAAGTGCTTGGTCACCAAGTAAACTGAGCGGCCAAGACTTTGATTTCTAGATGTTAATCAGAACATTTGGATCTATCATGAAATGCTCAATCCTACAGCCAATTACAAAAAAACCCAGCATAAAACAGGTACAAAATTCAGCACATTGATATCTTATGCAAGTTCTAACTTATAATTATTCCAAATAGCTACATTAGCCTTGAAATTCAGATTTTCCATTCCCTTTTAGTACTTCATATCCCCCCCAGTCTCCCAGCAACCCATTTCATCCGGGAAACCTTAAAAGAGAGAAAAAAATTTACCTAGTTTTATCTCTGAAGTGATATTCCCAACGGCATGAAGAAGTCCAATGGTTCCACAGGCATTTCCCACGGTTTGTTTCATGAAGTAAACTCCACTGCTAGGCTCCTGCAGTCAGACTAGCATCAATAGATCCTAATATAGACACACAAAGTCAATGAACAATAATAATCATAGATGCTTGCACCCACAAACACATGGTGTATATATATGTTACATAAAATTTCTACACTAAATAAGGTCTGTTAGTTTTCAAAGCACAACGATTAACGTATTCTGCTTATCAAGAAATTGGTTTCTCAGCAAACCGGCAGCTGGAAATTTGATGGTTTTCACTCCCAGTGAGATGATTGTAAACATGTATGTTTTGTATTGACCCTGTTGATAAAATCATGTCTGTAGCATAAAGCAGTATCAACTTAACTGCAACATTAATACTATCTATTAAGCTCCATTCAATTTCACGAGATTGATTAGATGACATCAAAATTGTTAAGTCATAATCGAATGTAATATTCATACCATCAAACTAAAAGGGTATTTGGCCCAATGCTAATAATAGACTCTAGACCTCTAATAATTTGAACCCTGCAGATTGTTTCAGGCTAGTAAATGGTTGTTGTTGATATAGTCACACCTCTGAAAAATTAGACTGCAATATCACCCTAACCATTGGCATGGAGTCAAACTTTGCAACAGAACGACTAAGTGCAAATAATTACCTGCCGTAGTATTTAGATATTACAACATCTAAGTGAAAGTAGTAGAATTTAGATGTAACAATATGTAAATAAAATTTACCGTCTTTGCACTGTCTTGCAGTATTCTTTCTTCTTCACTCTGTCAAGAATACATTTCCTTTATATCAGCACAAATTTGCATACTCAACACAATCTCCAAGTAATGAGTATCACATGAAGGACTACAAGTTGAAAAGACAGCAAATATACTCAAAAGGAGGACACGCACAGATATCTGAAACCACACACCTGTAATGTGATTGGATAAAGAAACAGCACAGCTAGTACTGGCTTCGGGACCATTTCCAACAGTTCATCATCCAAGCCATACACATCATAGCACTCTGCCTCATCTGGTGGAACACCGAGGCCCCAAAAGAACTGCTCAATGGCCAAAGAAAATAAATTATACAGATGCAGTATTTCTTTTTCGTTTTTTTTTAACTACCACTATGGGAACTCCAAAAGTCTCAGGTGCTCCAAATTCCGTTTATCAACATGGTGTAATGAGGAGTGCCTGGACTTTTTCTCTTTGTCTCCCAACTCAAAGTCCTATTCAGACATACTTTATGTTTTCAACCCAAACAGCTGAGATATAAATTCATCATCTAGTTCCTTTTGTATATTTGAAATCAAAACTAACTCTTAACATATTTCGCATAAAGTTACAAAAAAAATGAAGAATTGAAGTACTTCACTATACAATCAAATTTGACAAATTCCAACCCCAAGATTAGGCAAAATAATCATGAACAATATAAAGAAAAGACGAGCACACCAGAGTTTAGTCCATCCTTGTGTCATCCCACCGAAATTTATCCTAATCCAGAACGATTAAGACCGTGCTCTACTTCCCCACTGGCCCAAACAAGAGATAAATTTCTTCATTGCAACTCAATCAGTTATTTATTAGCAGCATTCGACACAATTGGATCATCAATTTCAACTAATATTTGTCTAAACTAAACATTCAATCAAGGAAAAACATGTTTATCCAAGACAGTGCCATTTTCAACGCTGTACTTCAAGAACACCAAAACACCCTATGTGTTCTAAGGAAAACTGCATTAAGAAAAAATGGAAAAGAAAAACAAAATCATAAAGTTGAAATTTCATTTTCTGAGACAGACACACACAAACAGAGACGATCGACATACCTGATTCATGACGTCAGGGTTAGCTTCTAGAGGAAGCCATCTCTTAGTGGAAGGAATCTCAGCCATTGATCTCTCTGATTTCTTCTTCTCTTTGTTCCGTCCGACTTATTAATTTGAGGGTTTTTTTATATCGCACAGAAGGTAGGGTTTTGATCGGAACGTTACGTGGACTGAGACACTCTCTCTTTCTTAAGGATTTGGGATGGTACCACAGTCGTGCGAATGTAGAACTGTGTCAAGCATCAATCTCTCTTTTTTCTTTTTTCTGTTATTCAACCGTCGTATTATGTAGATTAATTTATGCACATTCCAATTAAATTTTTTTTTAATATAATAAAAAATAAATTTATGAAAACTTAAACTTAAAATGTCAAGGAATGTGTCGCATCTTGCGAGTGTTACAACTACACCCGATGGCTTTTAAGTGAGAAAATTCGAATTCTTATCTAACAAACTAATAACTCATTCGTATATATAACATTTTTATTGAATAAAAAGATCATATATTAGTAAATAATTTTCACATATTGTAATTTTACTTTAAATTTATATGAGTTTTGAATAAAATCGATGTTAATTTTAAAATTTTATGTTATTTAATCCTAACTAGTGTATCTAAAAGTTATACTTAGAGATGGTGTACTTCTTTTTTTTTGGTGCAATGTGAGTGTGAATATAAAAATCTCCTTATTTTATCAAAAATTATTCTTTAAACTTTGCCGGAATGACTTGATTGACACCATATTAATAATTAAGAAACTAAACTAAAACAATTGAAAGTTTCTGAACTATTTTATAATAATAGATAAAATTTCAAAACTAATTATGATATTTACCTTATATTTTTATTAATCTTGTTTGCATTCATGAGGTCTCTAGGAGGAGGAAAAAGAGTTGATGGGTTCTGATTCAATCACTCCTTTAATGTTTCGCAAAAATAATTTCTCAAAGTTTGTGGTCACTCGCACTTTAATTTCACATTTCTTCTTCTTTACATGTTGTTGGGATGACTTTGAACAACCCTTGTCTCAAATATAGTCCCAATTTGATTGATATGCAGCATACAGAACAAGACTGCGTATATCTAATCTTTTCCAAACTCTGCAATAACAAAAGAATATTGCAATGGGTTGCCCTTTTGGCATAAAGCATAAGGGGCCTGTATATTGCAATTACTGCAGCAACACTATAAACTCAGTATGCCTACTGATATAAACATTGTATGTAAACTTAAAAACGCCACAACTGCTATAGTTTCATGGTAGATAATCGGAGTGAACTGTCCAATCATAGAAATTATTGTCGGAATAATCTAATTCAAACAATGTAGAATCCGAAGGAACCAGCTAAAGAAGGAGGGGGAATACTTTTGACATTCTCTCTTGAACTTTCAAATAGAAAATTGGTACTCCATACATACTTCTGAGTGATACGTGAGGCACAAAAATTTCGTTTGTAGCATTTTTGGTTTCTTCATTCACCTATATATCGAGGTTTTCGCTTCTCTGCAAATGCAGCTAACCCTTCCAATCGATCTTTTGTGTTCAAGAGCTGTTCATAACAATCTTCTTCCAATGACAAAGCTGATGCCATATCTATCTCAAGCCCCTCATCAATAGCTTGCTTTGCCATCTTTATCGCCAATGGACCCTGTGAAGAATCATGAATTATTGTTAGTATTATACATAACACTTTTGAGTATAGAAACAAAACAAATAACTTGTGTATCAGTAATCTCAGCGTTTATTGGCTGATCGCATTTAAGAGACATCAAAAAGCATAATGTCAAGGATCATGTCATTATACTTTTTGATTGTTTCCAGTGAGCTTAAACTGATAATGTTTTAGATCATTTACTTTTTCACCAGTCAAGATTCTGAAGAGATATAAATTTGAACCTTCTGATTTATATCCCGAGCAATTTCGAGTGCCTTCAAACGAGCTTCACCAGCAGGAACACAGTGGTTGACAAGGCCTGCACAATAATGTATCTTCGCTGTTGAATGGAAACTAACTAATTGAAAACCCAAGTTCCCAATTTAGGCATACCCATTGATAATGCATCTCTACCACCAATCTTCCGACCAGTAAATATAAGTTCTTTTGCAACTGATTTTCCTACTAATCTAGGCAGCCGTTGGGTCCCACCTGCCCTGAAAAGGTGTAGGACTTCATAATCAGATAATGCTCTGCAAGATGATTATCTGCCGAATATCTATTCAAGCTTGAAATCAGATTCAAAATCTAGCAGCTTCATCAGCATTGGTAAAGCACACGACATATAAAATGATGAACAGCCTGTCAAAAGTTGCCAAAGAGACTGGGGAGACAAATCCATCTTGAACAACATTGAGGTAAATTGAAATCCAAAAAATAAATAAAACGAATGGGGCAAATTTTCAATTGAGACATCAAATACCCTGGTATAATAGCAAGTCCTGTTTCTGGCAAGCCCAACACTGCATCTTCTCCTGAGTCACTAATAGTGAAACTATAAACTCCAAATAATGCAAGCAGGTACCATATACAAGTAAGGTTAAAATAAGAAAGTATAGAAACCAGAATTACCACATATCCGAATATCACAGGATAAAGCCATTTCCAGTCCACCACCCAATGCTGCGCCTTCGATGACAGCTATAGTAGGAATATGAAGTGCCTGGTGAGGCCCATTGCAGATAATTTAATAAAGTGACAAAGTGGAAATTCTGATGATATGCAGTGAGGACTTCTAATAACGGAATAAAGTCAGTGTCATGGAGTAAAACACAACATATCAGAAATAGATGCAGGCATACCATAAATTTAGCATTGTCTAGACACCTTAAACGCTTTGGATAATCACATCAAGTTCAAAAACAAGGTGTCTTTCATTTGCAAGTTTTAATCACAAACCTCCAAGAAAGAGAATGTCGAGCGTAGAGTGTTAACGAAAGCCTGAACCTCAGATGGACTCATTGTCTTCCGTTCCTAGGAATCAATTTGCGTGTATTGTTAAGCAAGTGCATCAGCTGTTACAAATGGTACAGAAAAAGAGAATATTCGCCCAAGATCTATTACAAGCATACAATCAACTATAAAGGCCAAAAAATGAGACATTATGGAAATAATAGTTGATATCTGCATTGGGTTTCTTTCCAAGATAATATATCCCTGAGACATTATGGAAATAATAGTTGATATCTGCAGTGGGTTTTCTTTGCAAGATAATATATCCCTGACAATCTTGGTTCAAACCAAAGCTACAGAGATGAGAGAACAGCACATATGGTATTCTTGCTTCACTGTTACAATGACCTTACCACAGGCTGTAGATTGGCCTTTGAATTAGTTATTGTATAACCTGCACTTGTCACTTATCAGAACCCTTAGATGTATGTTAATCTCTGGGACGAAAACCAATCTGTAGCTGCTCAAGGACATGTTAATTTGTCCAGCCATCCATACCATAATCATCAAAAGCATATATAAGGTACCAGCACAATAGAAAGTGATTGGCGCATCCGGGCAATGGAAATAAAGAAAACAATGAACCTTTGCTTATATTTCCATCAAATTGTAAGAACTTGCATGCAGAAAGCAATACTTACAAAAAATAATACAAAATGAAAGCAAAATCTCATGTGCATATTTAAGTTCACATTTTCAAGAATTTGCATAAACTAAAAAAAGGCACAGCAGAATGACCGAAAGGAGACATATTCATGTCCATAGAATCACCATATTAACTAATAATAGACACCATGACTAAAATCATGGCTTGGAGATTGTTAAAAGTTCTGGTCTGCTAGGCTACTGACCTCAACGTCTGATCCCTTACTTCCACGGAACTATTGATCATTTTTGTCAGTAGGGGTGACTGTTTTGTTGATATTTGAGGTTCTATCAAGGACCAAAGAGCATCTGTTGGTTCACTCCCCCTTCTCCTCATTTAGAACTAAGACTTCCATCATGGATAAGTAACAAGTATGAACCATTAAAGACGGGCTTTTACTCAAATTGAAAAGAACAACCCCCAAACACAAAGAGGTTCATCAGAGCCTTGGGCAAGGGATTACTGAGAAAAATTTCCTTCCACATAGCTGCATCTATAAGCCACTCACATCGTCCAATAGGGCTGGGGC
Organism: Ilex paraguariensis; assembly: GCA_963454935.2. Taxonomy (NCBI): domain Eukaryota; kingdom Viridiplantae; phylum Streptophyta; class Magnoliopsida; order Aquifoliales; family Aquifoliaceae; genus Ilex; species Ilex paraguariensis. The sequence continues at coordinate 361,061 of CAUOFW020009168.1, read as the reverse complement.
AGAAAGTGGTATCAAGGCCAACAATCAAAACAAAGAAGCCATTCAAAACCATAGCAAGAGATAGCAGAGAATCAAGAAATCCATCCAGATGGTTACATGCCTCACATTTGTCTAATATGATTGCTGTCCATTCAATCTGGAGTCCTGCTTAAATTTCATTTACTTTATTGGTCAAGTCATTTCAAGAATTGAACTAAGAACATATAGACTATGAGGGGTAGATTCTGTTAAAATTTAGGAAAGTAAAGATTCCTAGGGATTGGGGGAAATGGACTTCTCATATGCTGATGTCTCCTGTCCTGACTGGTTATGACTTCTGAGCCATGCTGCATATGCCCCTTATTTGTGGAAAATTGGGCATGGGTCATTTTCTTCCATTATTAAGTTTAACTGGGTATTTACTTTTTTACCTTAATCTTATATATCCTTTCCTTCCCTTCATTATTAATTTTAATCTATAAGCATAATGATATCTAATCCTAGCGTGATTAACTTAATTCAAAATGGAAGGTATATTCTACCTTCAAATCAGCACCTGCACAGAACACCCTGGGGACTGAACTGCAGATCATCAAAATATTTGCAGAAGAATCTCTCTTTACAGCTTCAAAGCTATGCTGTAGTCCCCTCAGCATATCCTTGCCAATGGAATTTTTTGCATTGGGCCTGTCCAAACTAACCTCAATAATTCCTGAAAATAAAACTCAGTTTAGATTTTAGTATATGAATAGTCCATAGGGAAGAGGTTTCTATCAAAACAAGTCCCATGGTGCAAGAATATGGCAATTCTTAAGGCTTCTCAGCCACATAAACTCAACAGGAAGAAATTATGCATTGGGTCTTTCTTGAAAGTGTAGAAGCATTCTCACATTCAAAATACAAGTTTAACCCAGGAAAAGCCAACATCCCAATGCATAATTTTCAATACAAATATGGGACATTCTAAGAAAAAATTTCAATAACCCCTCTTCAAATTACAATGACCCTGAAATTCAACATGAAATCGAAATACACAAAGTGCTTAAAAAGGGGAAAAAATGGCCAACAAGTAATTAATTCGAAGCTGAAAATCCATGAAACACACTTAGGTGCTGGGGTATGAGTGTGCGAGTGTGCCTGTAAGAATTACCGGAATCGGAGTCGGACAGTCTCTGCAACTTCACAGATTCAGACGTGGACTGTAACAGGAGAGTTCTAATGCTTTGGAATTGCCATTGACGGGAATTGGAATTCTCAGGAATCGAATTCAGGTGAAAGAGTAGTTGAGACAAGTAGGGCTTCGATTTGTTTGAGAGGTGTCCGAATGATTTAGTGACGGTCAGAAATGCAAACATCTTAGTCATAGAATCTCAGAAGCGAAAAACAGTTCTCGGAGGTGATTAGACTGATTTCTCGCAGGTTAACAAGTTAAAATTTTAGGAAGATGACGGCGAGCGCTATAAATAAGAAAATCTTCAGTCGCAAGTGTAAATTAATTACACTTTTCTACTCTTCAACTTAGGGTCTTATTGCAATGCGCTCCCTGTGCTTTTAATTTCAACGAATTACACCTTCTAAGTTTCAAGTTCAACTGAAATTACATTTTAAACCTTGGTCTTTAATGTTATTTCCTTCGTCCCGGTTATACTTGCAATGTATTTTATGTTGGCGGTTTGTAGTGGTAAATAAGATTGAACAGGTTGTGAGTGGGGTGGCAATGAGGAAATGACTGGTTTTGGATAGGACTCATGGTGGTAGAACAAGAGTGGAGATAGAATGATCATGGGGGTGATCCACCCTTCTTTTATCTCACTTGTTTACTTATTTCAATTTAGTACTCTCTGTCACTTTTCCTCAATCGATGATGATGGCATTTCGTAGGGGCCGAGGTTGGCCGATAAAGAGATTCACTATGCAGGCAATGTAGAAGTGTACAAAGGGTACTATGTTAGAGTGGGAGGACGGTAATAGAGGTGGGATACTGTTCGGAGAGTGTCACTACAGGGTTGCAAATAATTTACCTTTTTTTCAAGATAAAAGTTAAAGCGTTTTAAACTTGATGCTCCTAGAGGTTTTAATTTTCAAGAGTTGAACACAACAAGCCCCTATTTCACTATTATTAGGAGTTTACTCATAAGCTGACCCGAAGACTCCCCAATTATAGCATATAACAATTTGGCTGACATATCAAAAACTTATACTTGAACCCGTAGCAGTATTGTATGCAAACTTCATTGCCTTACAGCTGCTGCCAATTTTGAATAGACAAACAGTGAAATCAATTACCAAGCCAAGCATATGAAGAGCAGCAAAGCACAGGCTTCACAGGGCAGTGTCTATCTCTGTCAGGATCAATAAACAAACAACTCATGGCTATTATAGATCCGAGCTTGTCTATCAACAGATGATATTTTCAGGACCTATGAACCCATTGCTCAAGTCTAAGCTGCTTTAAAGGAGGACCAAGGTTTGGCTTGCTCTTTTGTGGACACCGCCATTTTCCAGTACTTTCTGAGGCATTTGAGTGTTGAAAGTTTGTTGTTTCTGATAACACCTTTCTCCTTAAGATGGCATCCTTGTCACTGGCTGATGATGGTCTCACCCTGGTTCTTAAAGATTCCGATTGATCACCAGCTGGCCTTTTGAAAGAATTTTCATCATTTACTCTTCTACTTCTACTCGATTTTGTTGAAATGAAATCCCTTGCAGCAAAGTCATTTCCATCATTTTCCTTGTCGTTGCTCCTACTAGTTTGTTTTCTACCTGCATGTGTTACGATGAAATCCAAATTACTTTCAGGTACAGCAATCCCAACCCTTGTTTGAGCTTCAGCTTTAGAAGTCTTTTCTGTGGGATCACTCCTATGAAATAACCTTCCAGGAGCTTTTATACCAGTATGACCTATACTTGTGTTGACATCCAACGATCTGTCACTGGCTTCTTGGAAGAACTTCCTTTCCAGCTCTCCAGTAAAACCTTGATCATTTGAGCATGATTTTTTAACATCTTTAGGCAAAGCATCTTCATTGTTTTTTGCTGTGTCTCCTTCCAAGATCTTTTCAGAAATCGTCTTGAAAGGCCAGACATTTAGGACAACAGAGCTTTTTGTCCCATCAATCTCGTGATTGCTCTGAAAGTTCCTAACAAGAAGCACTGGCTTAGCAGAAAATGTATGTTACTCTAAATGTTCGTCAAAGAAAAAGGTTGTGTTTCTGATCACTAAGAAGTAGCTTGGATAATGACTTCCTTCTGTAACTATCTTTTACAAATAAATCACAAGTTAAACCCCAAGGAAATACAAAAATGAATATATAAGATCATTGAAGTTACTGTTTCAATCATCTGTTACAGATTGACTTTCATATATGCTCACCACCCTCCCCAAAAAAAAAAACCCACCAACAAAAGAGTTAGGCTTTTTGTTGGGAATGTGATGACATACATATGAACTATAGTTTACAGTTGAAAAATAGGGTAAAGAACAAAGGCAAAGGGGAAGGTCAAAAAGAGTACCTTGCTAACATTCTGATGCTGATACTTGTTATCTTCAAAAGAGTCATTACACTTAGCAACACAATTAGGAGGCAATTTGCAATCAACGATTAATTCATTGTTTTTCCAAGTTCTGGATTCCCTGGAATTCTCTTCTTTTCCGTTGCTGCTCTTTCCAGCATTGTAGTCCTTTGAGACAAATTTGCTTTCTTTATATTCAGAAAGTATGAAATCACTACTTAATTCTTGTGCCGGAGATTCATACACGTAGCTTGAGAACCAATTCTTAATGTCAGGAGGCTGTGATGAATCTGACAAATACAAGTAGAAGTTAACATTTTCTGAATAGTTTGAGTAACACTTTGTTTGGTAGCTCGAAAATAGTAGGAGAGTAAAGAAAAATCATCCCCTTCTCTCAAATTTCTAAGGACCAAACAGAGTGGAATCAAAATGTTTTTTGAAGAGTCTTACATACCAGAAGATAGTGAGAGTGGCTGAGAATAACCCAGAACCTACACAATTGGGTAATGTAAAAACAAAACAAATTAACAATGTTTGGGGGGTAACTAGTAAGCAGTGTGGAAAAGAAAAAATATCATTATGTGTACATATTTGTATTTCAGTTCATATCCTACATTTACGCAGCTAACACAACAGAAACTATATCTGCAGCACATAGGAAAATCAAAGAGCATAGAAAATATAATAGAATGAGACTTAATGTACCGAAAAAAGTAAGATCACAGTTTGAAGGTCAAGATATGCATGTTCAGTATTTGGCTCTGGAGACCACAACAAGCAAATATAATTAAAATCACACTCTTTGATTTCATTATGAGGCACCAAATTCTCTTGAGAAGTGAAAATTTTCATTTATATCTCCAAGAACGGTAACAAATTATGAGCTCAAGCTCGTTGAAGCATAAAGTAATGTTCTTCATAATGATGCTTAAATCTGTGGAAATTTGTTGATACACACAAGCTTCACTAGAAGGACCAAGTAAGTAAAGCGTACAAGAAATGAAAACTAAGCATGAATCTCGAACACGTACTGTATCTAATGGTGCACAAAATCTAAGAAAGTCTCCATTTAGCTTTCTAGTTAATGTCAACTCTTAGTTAACTTGTTAGAAGTTTTGGCTGGAAAAGGAATAGGAGATTACTTGTAAATTGCAATAAACATCACGACCTCAACTGCTCTCATAAAGTCTCCATGCAAGCCTCTTATCTAAGTACATATTACTCTACAAAAGGAAATAGACAAATCCATGCATTTAACAAAGTAGAGCTTGAGGGGAACAAACACCTCAATCTCAATCCAATGCGAAAAGCTAGTTTTTAAGTGTTCTAATCAAGTTTTCAAATAATGACTAAGAACAGGCCCAACATAAAGTAAATGTTATTCTCTTCATGACGACAATGCCACGGTGGATCATACGTATCATTTCACGTATACCAGTTTAATCCAACATTAGTTCAATTCTTTTTGACCAAATTCATCAAGACTGCACAATTCCCTCAAAAAGCTAGTGTACTTGAAATGAAATAAACTGCCATATGAATGTCATGTACCTTTCTTTCGGTTAAGAAACAAATTGACAAAAAAAAAGGTGAAATAGAAGGTCAATAGAATGTACTCACAAACCCATTAGAAGCTACACTCTCACCATCCACCAATACATCCCTTTTCCCTACTATTTTATTCTCTTCCAAATTCTCTTCCCTCTCTTTGCTGCTCGCTTCTCCATTAAACCCATCTTTCTTACCGTCAGGTTCTAAAGAATACCCACAATCTTCAAAACCATTGCCTGTATTGAGCTCTGGAGACTCGTACACATAGCTTGAAAACCACTTTTGAATATCAGGAAGCTCTAATTAACAAGAATAAAAACACAATAATCAACAAAGTGTCTGATAAAAAAAAAAAAAAAGAGAGTCAGAATTTTCTGTATAACATGAGATCTTTTACGCCTATTTGGTTTCCGAGAAATTGTGAGAAACGAAAAAGGAAATTGAATAGAATCAAGGAATTTCCTTTCTTTTCTAAAATTTTCTGGTCCATCAAATAGGGTTTAAGATTCAGTGGAATCTAAAGAGCTTTCACGAAGAAAGTACTGCATACCAGAAGGAGGTGAGAGCGAATCCACATGACCCATTACCTAGATTAGAACCCAAAATTTCATAAGAATCGAATGCTTTTCATACTACCAAGTTTCTTTCTTTTTTCTTTTTTCTCAGAAACCAAGCAGAAAATATGAAGTCCGCTACAAAGGGGAAATTGAAGACTGTAAGGAGTAGTAGATTGGTACCTGAGAATCCGACGTATTCAGGTGAGAGAAATTAGAAGCATGGAAATCTATGTCTTGGATGTTTAGCAATCCGTCCCCTGTCTCTCTCTCCCCCTCTCTCTCCCTCTCCCTCCCTCTCCAAATTTGATTGGTTTTCAAATCTTTTCAAATCTCCCGGGGTATAATTGGCACCAAAATGATAATCTTTAACAAAATATGGGTTATGACTTATGAATAGGGCTGATAATCGATTGAACTATCGAGTTAAGTATGAACGAGTTAAGTTTATCGGGTTTATTTTTAAAATAAGCCTAAAAAATAATTCAAGTTAGATTCGTTTAAAAAATAAATTTAAAAAAATTAAACTCAAATAGTTCAACTCGATTATCAGTGAGTGATAGAGATTCACGATCAATCTAATAATTACAATTATGCTATTTAACTTGAAAGTGGTGAATCCAAACCCTGTCATCTTTTTTCTATAATAATGTCTAACCGAAAAAAAAAAGAATGTAAACTAGAATAAACAATAGTAATATTGGAAGGAGGAGATTTGGATACCATCAATTTCAATTTTTAACAATTTTGATTAAATTCAATCATGTGCCACAATATTTATTAGATTTCATTGGTTGTCATTGTGAAGATAAAACACTTACTAAAATATGGTATTTTTGATACCTTTTTTTTAGTTTTTTTTTTTTTTTTTTTGCATTTTAAGTACTTATTTAATAGTATTGGTTTAGATTTTTTGTTTTTTTCCTTATCTAACTTTACTCTCTTTTTTTTTTTAGCTTAATCATATATTCATAGAAATAAACATATTCCTATATTTTTCTATATATAATGAATTATTTAGATACAAAGATGTCTGTAGTTTATTTTTACAAAAGACTCTTCCAAGCAAATTTGTTTTTTATGAAATTATTTTTTACTAAAAAAAATTCAAGTTATATTGTTTAAGAAAACTCGTATCGATTGATGATGTTTTACAACTTGATTTATTAAGGACAATAATTATTTTTTATTAGAGATTAGGTGGATAAAAACCTTTATAAAGTAATGGACTTCGATAAGATTCATCAAAATTGGTGAATGTTTGAGGACATGGGCATGTACATTACACAATATTTTTCTTTGATAAATTTTTGGCCAATATGCTATGCTATAAACAATGAAAAATAAAGTTTTTATGCCATTAAAACATCAAGTGGTTTTAAAGTTATTAAAAATTTCTTAAAATACATTGAAATATGAGAGTTTAAAGTTTTGAGCTTTCAAAAACTCGTTAGACCATTCTAGGCCATATTTAGATTTTTGGGATTTAATTCCTCTCGTTTCTGTTAGAGCAACTTCAAACGGCCTATCAAAAGCTATCCGGAGCACCCCCATTGGCCGTATTTGGCCCTTTTTCCTTGTCCAATGGAGATGTCAACTGCTAAGTCGACAAAATGAAATTTGGCATACTGCTAAATTTGGCACATCCCATTTGATATGTTTTTTTTTTTTTTTTTTGGAAGGAAGAGGGGAGGGGAACTTGAACTGTTGAACCGTTGACCTAAAAAAGACAAAACATCACAAGTTAAGAAATACCATTGGACCAAAGAAGTCTTTTAAATGACATATTTTATCGAGTAAAAAAGTGTTTAATGTAAATTTTTTTCAAACAAAATAGATTTAAAGATAAAGTTGTAACAATATAAATTATTTTGACATATCAGTTAGAGTACAATGAAGCGAATATGTCAAATATTATTATACGTCAAATTGTCACATAAGTCTTCAAATTAAATTTGACATTTCAATGTTGACATCTACAATGGAGATGCTATTAATTCTTTTCCTTTATAAAGTTGGCAAAAAAATATTTTCTTATTTTTTCTTCTAGAGAAAAATATTTACTTATTTTTTTTATTATTGCACGTGCATTACACGTGCAAGTCAAAATAATTGCTTTACTATATTGGCTCATGTCATGCTAATTTAATGACAATATATCAATATTAAATCTTTAAAATATATATATAGTTATACTCGTAATATAAATGAAAATGGGTATGCATTGTTGGATTGAGAAATAAATATTATAAAATTTTCACAAATAATGAAATTTCTAGTACACTATCCATTTTAATATAATGAAATTTATAAAATCTAGAAGTTGTTAAATTTCCATGGAAAAAAGTATCAACAGTTTGTCCGATTATTTCATTTTTATTTGTTTGGGACAAGAAACCTAGGGATTTTAGAAGGAAAGAAGAGTCTTTACCAGGTAAGTCCCAAGGTTCACATTTACATACATTAACCTCACGGATAATGTTAACTTCATTCTCTAAACCGTTGATCTTCAATCGTAGGTAGTCATCAATGAGGTCTTTGTCCATAGGATAGAATCGGTAACCCACCGACAATGCGTTCATGCAGCCTCTTAACCCTTATTACGAAGCGGGTTCTTCGACAGGATAAAAGAGAGCATGAGAAAAGCAACAATAGGTACATGATACAAGAATGAGTGGCACAAAAGAACATCTCGGAAAAATCAGATTGTGCGAAAAATGTTAACTTTTCTGTCCAACTGAAAAATAGAATTTCATACCTTAATAACTCTTCAAAGGCAACACATNTAGAGATTAGGTGGATAAAGACCTTTATAAAGTAATGGACTTCGATAAGATTCATCAAAATTGGTGAATGTTTGAGGACATGGGCATGTACATTACACAATATTTTTCTTTGATAAATTTTTGGCCAATATGCTATGCTATAAACAATGAAAAATAAAGTTTTTATGCCATTAAAACATCAAGTGGTTTTAAAGTTATTAAAAATTTCTTAAAATACATTGAAATATGAGAGTTTAAAGTTTTGAGCTTTCAAAAACTCGTTAGACCATTCTAGGCCATATTTAGATTTTTGGGATTTAATTCCTCTCGTTTCTGTTAGAGCAACTTCAAACGGCCTATCAAAAGCTATCCGGAGCACCCCCAATGGCCGTATTTGGCCCTTTTTCCTTGTCCAATGGAGATGTCAACTGCTAAGTCGACCNTCGTTTCTGTTAGAGCAACTTCAAACGGCCTATCAAAAGCTATCCGGAGCACCCCCATTGGCCGTATTTGGCCCTTTTTCCTTGTCCAATGGAGATGTCAACTGCTAAGTCGACCAAATGAAATTTGGCATACTGCTAAATTTGGCACATCCCATTTGATATGTTTTTTTTTTTTTTTTTTGGAAGGAAGAGGGGAGGGGAACTTGAACTGTTGAACCGTTGACCTAAAAAAGACAAAACATCACAAGTTAAGAAATACCATTGGACCAAAGAAGTCTTTTAAATGACATATTTTATTGAGTAAAAAAGTGTTTAATGTAAATTTTTTTCAAACAAAATAGATTTAAAGATAAAGTTGTAACAATATAAATTATTTTGACATATCAGTTAGAGTACAATGAAGCGAATATGTCAAATATTATTATACGTCAAATTGTCACATAAGTCTTCAAATTAAATTTGACATTTCAATGTTGACATCTACAATGGAGATGCTATTAATTATTTTCCTTTATAAAGTTGGCAAAAAAATATTTTCTTATTTTTTCTTCTAGAGAAAAATATTTANAATTAAATTTGACATTTCAATGTTGACATCTACAATGGAGATGCTATTAATTCTTTTCCTTTATAAAGTTGGCAAAAAAATATTTTCTTATTTTTTCTTCTAGAGAAAAATATTTACTTATTTTTTTTATTATTGCACGTGCATTACACGTGCAAGTCAAAATAATTGCTTTACTATATTGGCTCATGTCATGCTAATTTAATGACAATATATCAATATTAAATCTTTAAAATATATATATAGTTATACTCGTAATATAAATGAAAATGGGTATGCATTGTTGGATTGAGAAATAAATATTATAAAATTTTCACAAATAATGAAATTTCTAGTACACTATCCATTTTAATATAATGAAATTTATAAAATCTAGAAGTTGTTAAATTTCCATGGAAAAAAGTATCAACAGTTTGTCCGATTATTTCATTTTTATTTGTTTGGGACAAGAAACCTAGGGATTTTAGAAGGAAAGAAGAGTATTTACCAGGTAAGTCCCAAGGTTCACATTTACATACATTAACCTCACGGATAATGTTAACTTCATTCTCTAAACCGTAGATCTTCAATCGTAGGTAGTCATCAATGAGGTCTTTGTCCATAGGATAGAATCGGTAACCCACCGACAATGCGTTCATGCAGCCTCTTAACCCTTATTACGAAGGGGGTTCTTCGACAGGATAAAAGAGAGCATGAGAAAAGCAACAATAGGTACATGATACAAGAATGAGTGGCACAAAAGAACATCTCGCAAAAATCAGATTATGCGAAAAATGTTAACTTTTCTGTCCAGCTGAAAAATAGAATTTCATACCTTAATAAGTCTTCAAAGGCAACACATGCACAACTGTCTATCAACCACTAAGAGATGAGTGAGAGAGAGAGATGTAAACACACCAGCTCTAATTATAGAGTGTATAAATGCAAATAAGGTCAATACTATGTCAAAAACCCTAGGAATTGTAGACGGGGGGATATTGGGAAAATTCAATGGGCTGGAAACATTAGAGAAAATGTGTGTGCACGTGTGTGAGCGAGAGATAGAGATAGAGAGTTGAAAGAGGATAAAAGTCAACAAAGTCGCGATCTTTGGTGATGACTAAAGTGATAGTGGAGGTGGCGATAGCCCATCGTTTCCACCCTTCATCGAAGCGAAGAAGGCTACCCAATTAAAGGGTATTTTGTCATTAAATAATTTTTTTAAAATTAGTTTGAACTTAATGACTAATTTGTTTTGAGCGCTTGGACTTAATGACTTAATTGACTTGAGCGCTTAGACTTCACGCCTTAAAAAGTTTAGGCCTGGACTTATTAACAAAAAAGTTCCTAGAATTATAATTTTCAACAATTTTCACAAATATTAACTGGGGGTTCATCGTTTCACTTTGGTAAAACAAAGTGAAGTCCTTGTGTGGTTAAATTTGCTTTTTAAAGATTGTTTAAATAAACTTGTATTAATTTAGACTATATATGCTAGAATGAATACAACTTGATTGATAAATCATGGCACATTCTCACATAAATCTTATAAATTTCGTTTTCAAATGGTTAGACAAGGTTTGTGATAACTAATCTAACATTGATCCCTCTACTAGTAGTGTTTACTTCATTACCCAACTCTTGCACGTTAGTTGCACGTCACTAAGGGAACTCATTGGGTAACAATGGTCCATATCGCCCACTCTCTTCTTTTGGTATTAGGTATAGCCCCCTTCCCCCTNACTAGTAGTGTTTACTTCATTACCCAACTCTTGCACGTTAGTTGCACGTCACTAAGGAAACTCATTGGGTAACAATGGTCCATATCACCCACTCTCTTCTTTTGGTATTAGGTATAGCCCCCTTCCCCCCTGGGCGCCAAGTTAAGGGCTATAACTTGATTAATTGGCGACGACACAAAATATTTCAGTGGGTGATTAGGAGGAAAACAACCCCCAAAGAGACAGAATGGTAAATTTCTAAGATTATCATCCTTGGCCTTCTTTAACTTTAATTCAAAAAACTTACTTTATTGCTAACCCTAATTAGTAAAACGACAAGCGTCTCCCAAGATAGTTACCCTAAAAATTCAAAAATATTTCACAACATGATTTATTGGCGATGATACATAATTTTCAATTGATGCTTAGATGGACAAAGGATTTTTATGGAGAGAATTAGTGGATTGATTAAATTACTATATTTTCCCTGCATCAACTTCATTTCAAACATAACCATCATCATTGTCGGCACTAGCAATCAGGAATTCACTAGTTGATTGATTGGTTACAATGTACAGCTTACTACAAGCGGTGAGGTGTATATACAAAGTGCACAGATGAATTCTTGTAATGAGTTGAGATAGAGATATGCGGAACGATCCTGATGAACGTTGAACCTGAAACAAAAAATTAGGAAAAGGAGGTCTGGTGTCTACCCATCTAATCCCCTCCGAAATTCAAGTCAATCAGCATAAGAGTCATAAACAGAGTGTATTTTCTGAATTGAAATTGCATACCTTGGACCAGTTTTTTTGGGGATATTTATACCTAAGTTTGCAATGATGGCAGCATCTTTGAGTCTCATCTCTACACTCATATACAAGCATAATGAATGTCATCACATCAAATCTTCTAAAGACTAATCCCCTCGGGCANGGTAACAATGGTCCATATCACCCACTCTCTTCTTTTGGTATTAGGTATAGCCCCCTTCCCCCCTGGGCGCCAAGTTAAGGGCTATAACTTGATTAATTGGCGACGACACAAAATATTTCAGTGGGTGATTAGGAGGAAAACAACCCCCAAAGAGACAGAATGGTAAATTTCTAAGATTATCATCCTTGGCCTTCTTTAACTTTAATTCAAAAAACTTACTTTATTGCTAACCCTAATTAGTAAAACGACAAGCGTCTCCCAAGATAGTTACCCTAAAAATTCAAAAATATTTCACAACATGATTTATTGGCGATGATACATAATTTTCAATTGATGCTTAGATGGACAAAGGATTTTTATGGAGAGAATTAGTGGATTGATTAAATTACTATATTTTCCCTGCATCAACTTCATTTCAAACATAACCATCATCATTATCGGCACCAGCAATCAGGAATTCACTAGTTGATTGATTGGTTACAATGTACAGCTTACTACAAGCGGTGAGGTGTATATACAAAGTGCATGGATGAATTCCTGTAATGAGTTGAGATAGAGATATGCGGAACGATCCTGATGAACGTTGAACCTGAAACAAAAAATTAGGAAAAGGAGGTCTGGTGTCTACCCATCTAATCCCCTCCGAAATTCAAGTCAATCGGCATAAGAGTCATGAACAGAGTGTATTTTCTGAATTGAAATTGCATACCTTGGACCAATTTTTTTGGGGATATTTATACCTAAGTTTGCAATGATGGCAGCATCTTTGAGTCTCATCTCAGAATTTAATGGTCTACACTCATATACAAGCATAATGAATGTCATCACATCAAATCTTCTAAAGACTAATCCCCTCATGCCAGTAGAGCCTTTATGGCCCAATCCCCGACCATTAAATATCTCCCTCGGTGCTTCATATCTACACCCAAGCATTTACTATTCAGGAATAAGCACCCTCGACGTTTGCTGAGTACATCCAGTCGGCACTATGACACTTAATGTCTTATAATGATGATTGTCTTTACATTTCTCGAGGATTTGTTCACGTGTCCATTGAATGCTAGCAAGCAGTCTAAAGTCCCGTCACAGAGACTTTTGTAAGAGATGAACTAATAGATTTTCGATGAAAGTTCAAGGGCAATCAGCGTCATTTTTCCACTTTAATTAAATAAAGAAAGGTGGTTGTGATGTTAAATTTTCTTTTTAGTAATTTCCTTTAAAAAAACTTTTGTTGTTTTGGACTATATCGCATGCTGGAATGAAAACAACTTGAATGATCAATCATGCGACCTTTTCACATAAATCTTATAACTCTCATTTTTCATATGTTAAAACATGTTTTGCGATAATTAATCTAGCTAATGTTGACCCTTCTTCTATTACTAGTTTGTATTTCATGATCCAACTCTTGCACAGTAGTTGCACATCATTAGGACTAAGAAGAAAGACAAATTTCAAATTTCAAAAATCNATAGAGATATGCGGAACGATCCTGATGAACGTTGAACCTGAAACAAAAAATTAGGAAAAGGAGGTCTGGTGTCTACCCATCTAATCCCCTCCGAAATTCAAGTCAATCGGCATAAGAGTCATGAACAGAGTGTATTTTCTGAATTGAAATTGCATACCTTGGACCAATTTTTTTGGGGATATTTATACCTAAGTTTGCAATGATGGCAGCATCTTTGAGTCTCATCTCAGAATTTAATGGTCTACACTCATATACAAGCATAATGAATGTCATCACATCAAATCTTCTAAAGACTAATCCCCTCATGCCAGTAGAGCCTTTATGGCCCAATCCCCGACCATTAAATATCTCCCTCGGTGCTTCATATCTACACCCAAGCATTTACTATTCAGGAATAAGCACCCTCGACGTTTGCTGAGTACATCCAGTCGGCACTATGACACTTAATGTCTTATAATGATGATTGTCTTTACATTTCTCGAGGATTTGTTCACGTGTCCATTGAATGCTAGCAAGCAGTCTAAAGTCCCGTCACAGAGACTTTTGTAAGAGATGAACTAATAGATTTTCGATGAAAGTTCAAGGGCAATCAGCGTCATTTTTCCACTTTAATTAAATAAAGAAAGGTGGTTGTGATGTTAAATTTTCTTTTTAGTAATTTCCTTTAAAAAAACTTTTGTTGTTTTGGACTATATCGCATGCTGGAATGAAAACAACTTGAATGATCAATCATGCGACCTTTTCACATAAATCTTATAACTCTCATTTTTCATATGTTAAAACATGTTTTGCGATAATTAATCTAGCTAATGTTGACCCTTCTTCTATTACTAGTTTGTATTTCATGATCCAACTCTTGCACAGTAGTTGCACATCATTAGGACTAAGAAGAAAGACAAATTTCAAATTTCAAAAATCGTTTTCTTAGAATAGCGAAAAATAAATTTCACTAGCTCAAGACTCACAACCGAAGTTGAAGAAGAGTGAAGAAATTAGAATATAGTTCCAAAAAATGAGAAAAGAAAAAGACTTTTATTATTATGGAGAANAAACAGAGTGTATTTTCTGAATTGAAATTGCATACCTTGGACCAATTTTTTTGGGGATATTTATACCTAAGTTTGCAATGATGGCAGCATCTTTGAGTCTCATCTCTACACTCATATACAAGCATAATGAATGTCATCACATCAAATCTTCTAAAGACTAATCCCCTCGGGCAAGTAGAGCCTTTATGGCCCAATCCCCGACCATTAAATATCTCCCTCGGTGCTTCATATCTACACCCAAGCATTTACTATTCAGGAATAAGCACCCTCGACGTTTGCTGAGTACATCCAGTCGGCACTATGACACTTAATGTCTTATAATGATGATTGTCTTTACATTTCTCGAGGATTTGTTCACGTGTCCATTGAATGCTAGCAAGCAGTCTAAAGTCCCGTCACAGAGACTTTTGTAAGAGATGAACTAATAGATTTTCGATGAAAGTTCAAGGGCAATCAGCGTCATTTTTCCACTTTAATTAAATAAAGAAAGGTGGTTGTGATGTTAAATTTTCTTTTTAGTAATTTCCTTTAAAAAAACTTTTGTTGTTTTGGACTATATCACATGCTGGAATGAAAACAACTTGAATGATCAATCATGCGACCTTTTCACATAAATCTTATAACTCTCATTTTTCATATGTTAAAACATGTTTTGCGATAATTAATCTAGCTAATGTTGACCCTTCTTCTATTACTAGTTTGTATTTCATGATCCAACTCTTGCATAGTAATTGCACATCATTAGGACTAAGAAGAAAGACAAATTTCAAATTTCAAAAATTGTTTTCTTAGAATAGCGAAAAATAAATTTCACTAGCTCAAGACTCACAACCGAAGTTGAAGAAGAGTGAAGAAATTAGAATATAGTTCCAAAAAATGAGAAAAGAAAAAGACTTTTATTATTATGGAGAAATCTAAGTAACTAGCTTACAAAAGAGAAACCTTACAAAAAGAAAATGACTTACAATAGAGAAAGTAGGAATAAGTTGGTAATTGTTATTGGTGATTTGTGTTTTTGTTGGCTTGGTGATTTGGGTTGGTGGGGGGTTTATTTATAGATGACTAGAGGAGAGTCTAGAAGCTCAAGGAAGGTGGAGGTTTGGAAGATTCAAAAATTCTAACTTTGTGGTGAGCATTGATAAAAAAGTGAAGATTCTAAATATTGGTAGAAGGTTTAAGAAGGATACCAAGTGCAAGCATGTTCTACAAAGTTCTAGATATTGAAATTCTCAAATACGTTAATCCTCACTACATCCCTCAAAAATAAAATAGTTACTAAAAATTTATTTTAAATTTTTAACAACGACAACTCATTAGATAGCAAAAATCACTATTACCCCATAATCTCCGTTGGAATTGGGGGTATGTATATGTAGCTACCCTTGACGAGTAAGGGCTATGTTACATTATGATTGTATTCCTTTCGTTTGGAAGTACATGGCTACGCCTTTCAATTAAAAAAATAATCAAATGATCTTCTATCTCTTAGATTTTCAAACCCAAAGCAGAAGAAACTATCATATAGCCATTCATTTTATTTAGAATACCATGACTTTAGTCACTATTAGTCAAAAGTAATGGAGATTGATGCTATAGTAAATATTTAACAAAAAAGAGTACTGGAATTGGGAAAGAGAATGGAAAAGGTGGGTTTTAGGTCAAATAATGGTAATTGTTGATCTTTGTGCAATTTAGCTATGCATGGTGTTGGGCACCCAAACAAGGAAATAAGTATATGTGTTTGTTTATACACTCTCTCTGCAAATATTGATTTTTTTACTACAGGGTATTCAGACTTATACCTGTTATTCCCAAACTTAGCAGCTGACCATCGAGTGTTCTTATGAAATCTAATTGATTACAAGATGAAATATATCTTTGAGCTTAATTATATTATATTAGGTTTGAAAGATGAAATTTGAATTTGGATTAACATGCAATTCCAAATTGATTCATCACCATAATGTGATCAAAGTAAGTTTGGGTTTATTTGTAATCATTATGTTCCTTTGGATCGGTCAATGCTCAATACTTTGGTCCTTTTTTGGAATCTCTTTCTCTCCTATACCGTTATAATAGCCTCCCGTGACTCGCACAAGGCCAATTTCAATTAAATATCTAAAGTCATTTGTCTTTGGGATAGTGTGCAACCAGGTAAATTAATCAAAGGGATAATGTGAAATAATTGATAGTTGAGGGGTTAAAACAAGGTTGGCCCATAGTTTAGCGATCATAGTGTAATTTGTCTTATCTTCGTCAAGTATTTCCTTGTGCCAAATCAAACTCCGGAGACTTATTAAAGTTANAGGTAAATTAATCAAAGGGATAATGTGAAATAATTGATAGTTGAGGGGTTAAAACAAGGTTGGCCCATAGTTTAGCGATCATAGTGTAATTTGTCTTATCTTCATCAAGTATTTCCTTGTGCCAAATCAAACTCCGGAGACTTATTAAAGTTGGATTGTTTTTTGTGGGTCGATAATTGAGTTGAGTTACTTAGATTCAAACTCGGCTCGAATTGGACTCAATTCGAGGTCAGCGAGTTTGAACAATTTTATAGACTCGTTTATAAAACAAGCGTAAAAAAATTCGGCTCGTTTTAGGTTCAACTCGTTTTGAGTTCAACTTGGACTTGGTATATTTCCAAATGAGTTAAAGCTCNGAGGTCAGCGAGTTTGAACAATTTTATAGACTCGTTTATAAAACAAGCGTAAAAAAACTCGGCTCGTTTTAAGTTCAACTCGTTTTGAGTTCAACTTGGACTTGATTTATTTCCAAATGAGTTAAAGTTTGACAGACTCGACTCGAACTCGCAAAGTTTAGTTTGATTATCAGCCCCAACTTTTTGTTATGAATGATAATTTCCCATAAAAATGATTTACAGCAATTTTCTATTGTCCATTGAATAGCCATTTAAAAAAAAAAAAATTGGAGAATGAGGGGAAAATGTACTAGAGATCAAAGCAAAATATTTAGTAATTAGATCAAATGGAGGCCACAAATAAGTATATTCATGGACTATGAATGCTCAAAATAGTTTTTGATTGATTAGTTATAGCTGATATAAAAAAGCTAGTTGTCTTCTACCCCTTTTGCTTCAGTTACCATTCTAATTTTCCATGAACAACAGAGATTTCAATGTAGAAGATAATAATGAAAATAGAAACAAATCAAAAATGGTTATCTTCTATATGCATCACTTTACTACCTTATTCTGAAATTTGTTTTGCTAGGCAACCATGGTTTTGGTATGTTTAAGCATTAATCTCCATTTTCTTGGCTTCAGTTTTTTTTTCTCAGGAAACAAACACTAGAGCCTTGGAGAAAAGTTGGGTTTCCTTGTTAAGATCAAACATGGCACGAAAATCAAAGAAATTGAAGAACAACAACAGCAACTCAAGTTCAGAGAATGGTGCTGACCCGGATTATAATCCGAAGTGGTTCCAAATGCAATCAGAACCAAACAATCTTCCTCCTTTTAATGGAAACCACATCATGATTATAAAGATGGAGGCTAAAGGCCTTGAAATTTCGGAGGGCACATCCACAATGAGGCGAAAACGCGTCTGCCCTTCAACAAAGAGGGACTGGGGACAAGGAGGGCTGCAAAATATCGAATGCCCGAGTAGTACAATCATAAAAAATGAAGGAGCTTCATTGAATATTTTTCAGAGCTTTACTGTTAGAAGAAAGAGAAATGCAAGAAATAAGAATGATCAAGGGAATCCAAGTTCTACCTCTAGCACAAAGATGGAGCCAGAAAATGAGAGTGACCAAGGGACTCAAAGCTGCACCAGAAATTCAGAAAGTGAGAGTAGCCAAGGGGAGATAAAAGGAACAATACTGTCATGGCTAATCGACACGAAAACAATTCAAGAAAACACAAAGGTTGTTTATACTGATCCAACTCGCGGGCAGACTATAAAGGAGGGTATGATCACAAGGGAAGGCATATTATGCAGTTGTTGTGATGAGGTTTTCACCGCACTGGACTTTCAGGCTCATGCTGGAAAGAAGCTTAGAAAACCGTATGAAAACATCTTCATTGCTGAAATGGGTGTTTCCCTATTGTCTTGTTTGATTGAAGCTTGGAATATGCTTGAAGAATCTCTAAGTCATGGACTATTTAATGTCATTCAAAGTGAAGGAGAAGCTGGTGACTCATATGATGATGCTTGTGTGATATGTGCAGATGGAGGGAATTTGATGTGTTGTGATGAATGCAATTCAACTTACCATCATGCATGTATGGGCATGGAGGTTAGGATTTTCTTTCACCAACTTTTAGTCCTTTTTTTGTTTATTATTTTTCTTGAATTATATACTTTCGTTTATTTTTTAAAGCAAAAAGAATCAACTGGTTAATGTTTAACTGTAAAAATGATGGTTTGGGGCCTTCTCGACCCTTGAACTTTCTTAACACTACACAGTATTTGCCAAGTGATTCTTACAATTATAAAGGGTGTGCCCTCAATTTTTTTTTCCCACTTCCACAACAACCCTTTAAAGGCCTATCCAAGGAGTCCCTCCCCCCAGGTGGCTAATTCCTGGATCCGTTCCTGATTATTATCTGTAGTCCCTTGTATCAATTCACAACTTTTGTATTGCAGGTGGTTCCTGAAGGTTGTTGGTATTGTCCATACTGCGTTTGCAAGTTTTGTGGTGATTCGGTTCATGACAACGATTATTTGTTAACATGCTCTCAGTGCGAGAAGAGATGTATGCAAATTTTTGCTCTCTTTGTTAAGGGAATCTTAGCTTTTTGATGAAACTTATGTAATCAAGAGGAAAAAAATACTGACACCTCAAATTTTTTGTGTAATTCAGATCACTGGGAGTGTTATCAAAAGAGAGAACATATAACCATTGATGTTAATGCAACTCCACGCCCCCCATTTTGTGAGCAGAGCTGCTGTCAAGTATGTCGATTTACAATTTGAACCTTGCATTCATTCCCAACTTTGTCAAATCTCAATTTTACTTCAGATAAAGGGCGATAAATTTTTCTGCTCATGATACAATCTTCGTGAGGGAAATTTGTCAATATTTATCTTATGTAAGGCCACCCCATACAATTTTTCTCATGTAGAAAATCATGCAATGGCCGATAAGCAGCACGTGTGCAGCATGTTGGTCGTGGCATATACAGAAGAACTGTTTTGATCTTTGAGCAAGATGAACATAGCATTCCATATGTTACCCTGTTATATCCTCTACCTATCTAGTTGCATCAATTTAGGCCATTTCTCAAACTAACCTGTACACATGATTTAAGTTTAGAAACAAGTTCTACATTCTTTTTTAAGCAGTGTAGCTTAATTGAGTGCTTTTTTAAGGTGTTTGAGAAACTGGAGCAAATGGTTGGAGCAAAAAATGCACTGGATGAAGGATACACTTGGACTTTACTGCAGCGAATAGATAAAGGCTTTGGCATATTTGTACATGATTTACACAAAAGAGCTGAATGCCACTCCAAGCTTGCATTGGCATGGTGTGTAATGGAGGAATGTTTTGAGCCTATCATAGACAGGCACACAAAAATAAACATGATTCAGAGTGTTGTCTCTAATTGTGGGTGAGTGCAGCTTAGATCGGATTTTTCAAAACAAACACCATTGTCTAATGTTCTCATCTATTTTCTTGGCTGAGAACAAATTGTGAATGGTTTTAAATTTTGTCATGAAATTTGACAGTTGTGTTTGTTTCACTATATTTTCTTCTATACTCCAAATACATGGACATTTTCATTCCGTTATTTTATTTTTAAGCAAGAGTGATTGTTTTATAATTCTGATCAGAAAGCTAACAGTGTGCTAAACTTGTGTTCGTCTGAATAACATTTATGCAGATCAAACTTTATGCGAATCAATTTTCGGGGCTTTTATATGGCTGTCTTGGAAAAGGACAATGAAATCATCTCTGTTGCATCCCTGAGGTGTCTCCCATCACATGTTCATATGTGGTATATAAGTTTTAAGAGCTTTTGTACTGACAAATAAATGTGCATATATTACACTGTTTGCTTGATTGTCCTATAGGATTCATGGGACCAAGCTCGCGGAGATGCCGTTCATTGCAACCCATGATATCTATAGGCGCAAAGGGATGTGCAAAAAACTAATGGTTGCTATTGAATCTGTAAGTTTCTCCTGGATGATTCAGAAATAAAAGTGCCTAAAGTTACTAATCAATTTGGAAAATCTTCTAATTCCTTCTGTTTGTTTGTCTCCAACTGTNTGCAAAAAACTAATGGTTGCTATTGAATCTGTAAGTTTCTCCTGGATGATTCAGAAACAAAAGTGCCTAAAGTTACTAATCAATTTGGAAAATCTTCTAATTCCTTCTGTTTGTTTGTCTCCAACTGCGTTCCGAAACAAGTTCTCATACTTAATTTGATTTGTAGGCTCTTTGCTACCTTAGAGTCGAAAATCTGGTCATTCCATCCATCCAAGAAAGAATTGGTGACTGGATTGACAGATATGGTTTTAGTCCAATTGATGCCATACTGAGGAAAGAAATAATGGGCCGCAACACATTGATGTTCCATGACTCAGCCAGATTACAGAAGACATTAATGCCACCTGATATCAATCAACCAAAGAGGAAAATCAGTGAAGGTGCTCTCTCTCTCGCTCTCTCTCTCTCTCTCTCTCTCAAGTGTTCATGGTGAATTGTTTTCCTTCTTATGCAGCTAAGAAGGTCAAGGAGGAAGAGAAGAATGATTGTGAAAATGGAAAGAGGTCTGAGGATAAATCCACAGTTCCAGCACTTTTTGACTTGAATCTTGAACCTCCTGAGTAGAGGCATGTGGTGGTGTGACATTGAAGAGACAAACAAGTGCACCAGGGTTGAATTTAAAACCGTAGGCTTGTTTTACAAACTTGAAGCTAAATTTAGGCGGAGAAACTTATTGTTGGTAATTATACATCAGGTCATTTTGCTTCATTCCTATGAATTTCACATATGTTTTAGACAGTTCTATACACTTTCTTGATCTACTTGATTTGTTGCTGCAACGAAGTCGAGTTGCTAATACACAGTCAGGATCGATAGATTAGAGAAAGGACAATAAGATAAAAAATGTACCCAGTGCATGAGGCTCTCGACATGGATTGGAGGAAAATCGAGCCTTTATTGTATGATCAGCTGAAGAGCTTTAGATTCTGAGACCATGGATTGGGGGTTGCTTGGTTTTTGTTGTACCTTGTAGCAGTAACTGCTTGTAACAAAATCAGCATATATTTTTCCCTTTTTTACTTCTTTTTCTCTGTAGACACATTGATTATACATGTTCAAAAGCCATTGACTTTGTGGGCATTTGAAGTGATTCATTTTGGCAAATTCTATTTTACCTATTGTAAATGGGTCTTATAGCACTTTACTCTCTTGTGATTCAAATACGACAGCATTAGTGGCTCCAGCCCGAGCAATGTACGTTATTTCTAAGGATAACTCGTATCTGAAAGCACGGTTCAATATGAATGGTTGAGAAGGATGTTAGTGGTCATTGAATGAATCTATTTGAGACCGTCAAATGGACTTATTGAAACCTACTATATTTTATATTATAGATTATACTTAGACTCCTGAGGTTTGTCACTTAATTGCTCAGACCCCTTGACATTTGAAATATTATACACAAACTCTTAAAATTTGTACGTGCATAACAATTAGACCCCTACCGTTAATGTCCGTTATTGTATCCGTTAGTAAATTATACATAGACCCCTTGAAGTTTGTAGGGGTGTAATACTTAGACCTCTCAAGTTTAAATTGTTATATTTAGACTAGAAATATTTCAATCAAAGATAAAATGTCAAATATTTGAAATTTTACAACTAAAATTCATTTTCTATTGTGACATTTATTGAAATAAAATCAAAAATAAAAATCTAATTTTTTTAAAAAAAAATCATAATTAGTATACAATTATACTATCTATTGGAATTTAATTTGGTCGTCTATACAACCAAATTAAACTACTAAATTATCTCAATTAAAGTTTGAACATTACAGTTTGACAAATTGTTTAATTGTTTAGTTTTATTCCAATAAATAGTATAATTGTATACTAATTATAATTTTTTAAGAAAAATTAAATTTTGATTTTTGATTTTATTTCAAAAAATGACATAATAGAACATGAATTTTAGTTATAAAATTCAAGTTTTATTATGAATGACTTAGACCCCTTATTTGATTTTTTAGTTTTATTCCATTAGATAGTATAATTATATACTAAATTATGATTTTTTAAGAAAAAATTATATTTTTATTTTTGATTTTATTTCAATAAATGATACAATAGAACATGAATTTTTGTTGTAAAATTTAAAATGTTTGATATTTTATCTTTGAAAAAAATATTTTTTGTCTAAATATAACATTTTAAATTTCAGTGGTCTAAGTTTTATACTTATAAATTTCAGACGGTCTAAATATAATTGATTAACGGATATATTAACGGAGATTGACAGCAGAAGTTTACGTGTTATGTACATACAAATTTTAGGGGATTTGTATCTAATATTTCAAATATCAAAAAGTTTGAATAATTAAATGACAAACTTCATAGAATCAGAATATAATTCTCGCTTATTTTATAACACACTATAACTTTTTCAATTTTTCGTCATTTCTCCCCCTTTTACTCAATTGAGAATTTAGAGAAGTACAGAAAGTGTCAAGGTGATGAAAATTACTTTTTAAATTAATTAATTTAGGTAAACGGCGTAGTTAAGGAGGGAAATTGTTTGTGCCACTTGGAAGAATGTGATTGCAATAAATCAAAATTATGTAAATTCTAGAAAAGCGTACGCACAAAAGTGTACATTTAACAAAAATGCAGGTTCCACATTCTATTCAAGCTATCTGGTACAACCAAAGAGTTTACTATGGACCTCCAAATTATAATCAACAAAGCTTCAAAGTAAGAACATATGACTTATCTTGAGGTCAAATCATGAGAAATTTATTTTTTATAAATATCCTAGTCCCGACGAATATGACTTATTTTTAACTGAATCGAGGAGGAGTTTAGTCGAAACATGCGTAAATTGACTCGAATACCTCTGACTGCTGTTGAACAACAAAAAATAAGAAAATGAAAGAAAATATGGCCTAAAACCTTGAATATTTGTGTAATGCATCACAATTCCCTCCCTTTGAAATAGAAAAATTAAAAATTGACTGTTGAAAATTTCTCATGTTTTATCTTTTATATTCTTCATCCCATGTAGACCTCCAAATTATAACCAACAAAGCTTCAAAACAAGAACATATGGCCTATCTTGAGACAAAGTCATAAAGGAATTATATTTTATGAATGTTCTAATCTTGACAAGAATGACTTGTCTTTGATGGAATCAGGGAAAAATTAATTGAAACACGCGCAAACTAAGTTGAACACCTCAAACTATTGTTGAAGTGCAAAAGAAAAAAAATATGACCTAAAACCTTGAATATTAGTGTAATGCATCACAATTCCCTCCCTTTGAAATAGAAAATTTTAAAAATTGACTTTTGAAAATTTCTCATATTTTATCTTTATATTCTCTCCCCCCACCCCCAACGACGACCACCCACACACCCCAAAAAAAAAGGAAGTAAAAAGGAGTTTGGCAGTGTGATTTGTCTCTTATTGTAACCTTCAAATGAAGAGCCCTAAAAGCTGGCTCATTAGTCATGATATAAGAATTCTTAATAGCGGAAGTTGGACCTAACACTAGTGTTTAAGACCCGTCAACCTAACATGAAACCTCTTGGAAGTTGATGATTCTTGGTTTAGTCTTTAGGTTTTTTGCGATTCGGTACTTAATTTATCATTTTATTATGAAAAAAATATTTAATACAAAATACTTTATATAAAAAAAGTTTTTTTTTTAGGATGACAGAAGTTTCCGTAAGATAACAATTATTTAGTGCAAAGAGTGGATAAAAAAATTGTCATAAATTATGCAACAATCTAATTAAATTCGGCAACTAATCCCTCAAAACATTTGTTTTCAAATTTAAAAAAAAAATGCCACAAAATCGTTCAATTTTTAACCAAAAAAAAAACACAAACGTTGAAGCACTATTAAAGATCGATCTTCCTTCCATTTTGATTCAAATTGTCGATAAAGTAACATTACAATGATACATGACAGTATAACACATTCATTCATACTTTAATTATTGAAAAAAAAAGTTGTGAAATTATATTTACTGATTCATATACAATCTAAATAGTATACATCACATAATGTGACATTCATAAACATTGTTTTTAATGAATGACAGTGTTACATTACAATGTAACATTGCAAAGTTACATTATTATTCGATTTGAGAACAAGCAGAGCTATTTAACATTAAAAAATAATATAAAAAAAAATTCAAAATCTAGATCAACCCGTTAAGGTATATTTCATGTAGTATAATTTTGAATTTAAAATATGTTCAATCCCTTAAAATATGAAATCATTAATATAATAAATCAAATCTCATAAAAAATAGAACTACCAAACTAACATATGTTTAAATAAAAAAATGTATTTTAGTGAAGAAAATATTTACAAATCAGTCAATAGGTACCTAAGTACAATATATTTCAAGTCAAATGTACTTATCTACAAAAGATTTTAATTAGTATATTTTCTCATAATTAAGTAATTTAAAAGTTATCTGTTCACAATTTTCCAAAGTCTTTAAATAGTCTAGCATCGCAAACATGCTTACTTTGAGACCATTTTAATAAATAAGTCAAGAAGAATGGACATATATCATTTGCTTAGACAAATCGTATCTAAGTTTTTGGAGTGGAATCGTCTAGGATAAGCCGGAGATTCCTTCCATTACCCAAAACAAAAAAAAAATTTTGATTATTCTTAACAAACATGGTGTAGAAAAAACATAAGAAAAGTTGATCCTTGTTTTCTCCATTCCATCTGTCCGTGGATAGTTAATTGGACAACTTGGGAGTCTTTCCCACACTTTGTTAGGTAGGTGAAAATAGTTAGAATGAATCTTGAGTTTTTCAAAGGAAGAAACGAAGGATAAGTGATGAACAAGGAACAACGGTCAATACACGAGTCTCTAGTCATTGCAATAAAAAAAGAACTAAATTAAAATAAAGTTCTCTCAATAAGCAACCAAAATATAGAGAAAATTTGGACTAGAAATAACAACATTTTCAGCCAAGCAACAAGAAGTCTTCTTTCCACAAGAGTGACGTCCCCCTCTAATACATTTTGTTTCAATTTTACTCAATAGTAAATCACTTGCTACGAATTCAAAAATGATTCAACATTCCTAAATGAGTCCTTTAAACATAAATAATGGATCATCAAGAGTAAAATTAATAGAAAGTGTATTGAAGAGGATTAAAATCTTTTTTTTACCCAGAAAGGAAATGATTTGAGTGCCGCCTTTTATGCCAAACCAAAAACGTGGAATTGGTTCATTCATGACCATGGTTCTGGGGTCTACATCGTAAAACAAGTAGCCAAGAAAAGGCAACACGATTAAAAGCCATATATCGAACTTTAAAATCACGTTAAAAAAAAAAACTTTGACATGAGTTTAATGTTTCTTTTCACTTTCAGACGGCGTTTATACCTTGAATTTTGAGGATTACACTCGTCTACTTTGAAAACTTTGAGATACATCCATTGTAAAAAATCTAGAGAAGCGTTGGAACGTGTGATGCACAACGTTCCTATAAGTTCACGATGTGTTTTCAATTTGAACTTACAAGGAAATAGAGATAAACTTAATTTTTCATTATGCATTTTTTGAAAGGGATTCGATAAAAATTGAAACAATATAGAGAAGATTAGTATAATCCATACATTAAAAATAGTAAGCACAAATCGAGAAATAGATTGATATATCCCTTCAAGCCATGATTTCTAGAACAACATACACATACTGGCTTGCTGTTGATGGGGCTTAGTTGGATGTAACTTCTTAGTTGCATATTTCTAGGCTCACTGAAACCACAATAAAGTTATTGGCATGTAACTTAAAAGTGTGTTTGGATTGATGGAAAGTTAGGTGGATGAAAAATGGAGGAACAAAAATAGGATGGAAAGAAAGAGTTTTTATTGTTTGGTTTCAATAGAAAATAGGAGGGGAAAAAATATTTTTTGTATGTAAGGATATAATGATAAATATAAGTCTATAAGTATTTTCTTTTCTTTCATTTTTCCTCAAATACCAAATTAATCCCTCCAACTTTCATCTATCATACCAAATAAAAAAGAGTCAAAGGTTTTTTCCTTCCTCAAAATATAAAAAGTTTATTCTTCCTATTTTTTCATTTCTCCTACCAAATAGACCATTATGTGCACATTGCTCATTGATCAAGTTCGAGTCATTAAATTTATCTACATGACATGAGACCCGTTATTTGAACTTAATTTATCGATATAATTTGTTGATTTAATTACTCGTAATCATTGGATTGACAGTAGACTCTAGTATTTATTGAAACTCGTTGTCCCTCCAATAATTGTGATGGATTAGGTCAATAAAGTATATCAGCAAATTGAGTCTAAAAAGTATTATTATTCAATGTATTATGTTTTTAACACCACCAATGAATTTTTGGTTTAATAGTGCTCCTTACCTTGTCAAGACTTTGTCTTCTTAGATCAAGGATTCAAGTCTCCCTCCCTTATCCCCTCCCCCCAAAAAAAGAAAAAAAAATGTTTTTAAAACCAAAATGTGAAATTAGGGAAAAAAAAAAAAAAAAGAAGGTTGAAAGAATGAATAAGCCTAAAGGACTTTCGTTACTCTTTCATTTTTCTCTTACACCAAATCACCTGCGTAGTCAACAACCTAGCGTTTTGACGAAACAGAAAGAAAAATCAGGCAGACAACCCAAAAGACACCACCCTTTCTCTGGTTCAACCATATGATATCATTGCTGATTCAACTATATGATATCAGCGACAAACCTTTCCACCCAAGAAAATACCTTGCAAGTAAAGTTGACAATTCTTTCGACAGATGAACACAAAACTTAACTGAAAAATACACTTATAAGTCTAAGGAATCAAAAGAAAATTGATCTAAAATATTAGTTTTCATCTTGAAAATCAGAAACCGACACACACACACACACACTCTAGATGAAGCTCATCGGAGACGGAGACGGAGAGAGAAGAAGATACGTTTGTGTGCCGAGTTATTTATCATTCTACGATAATTTTAAAATAAAATTTTCAAAATATAGTAGTTTGAAATTTTATTTATCAAACTATGGCATTTTTAAAAAAAATGGGGTTGTAGACTTTGCATTTGTTAACAACCCCACTTTTTAAAAAGTGTCGCAGTTTTATAAATTTATACTACTAATAAAAGTATCTTAATATGAAAAAAATTTTATTCACTATTTATCCTTATAAAAAACTATAAAGGTTAATATGTTCTTTTGTATTTAAATATTTAAATTACTATTATATCCCTATATATTTAAATAACAAACTAATCTCTAACATATCATTCAAATTTTTCTATCTTTTGCAAAACTTTTGAATGGTCATGTTATATTATTTGTTTTTTCGAAAACCTCAATATTAATATACGTTGACAATTCCATTGATACAATATCTTTTTTAATGCCCAAAAACGGATATATTTATCTTATTTTTTCATTGACAATCAAAATAATTTGGTAAAAAATTACTAATGAACAAAGTAAAAATAAGGACAAAAGAAAAAAAATGGAGAAAAGAAAATTTTTTAACTCTTACTACTTGGTAGCTCAAATGAAAGAATCACAGAAAATGAATTCATTGGATGTTTTAAGTTATGAAGAGAATAAAAATAATTTAAATATATTAAATATGAGATAATATCTAATGTAGCTACATAATTAGATTTTTTTTTATGTATTTTATCTCATGTGTCAACAAAAATTTTCACGTGCAACGCACATCGTGAATTGCTAATAAGTTTAAAAATATCATATTTTAATAATTTTCTTTCAATATTGTGTGTGTGTGTGTGTGTGTGTGTGAGAGAGAGAGAGAGAGAGAGAGAGAGAGAGAGAGAGAGAGAGAGAGAGAGAGTGACGGTGGAAAAAAGAATGCCCTAAAAGAAAATGACCAAAAGCTAAAAAAGAAGATGACCAAAAGCAAAAAACCATACCAAACCCTTTAGACTTTGTTTGGTTAGTGAGAGAGTGGTGGAAAATGGGAGAAAAAGAAAATTAAAATAAAATTGTTGCGCTTTTAGCAAAAAATCCCACTTTCTCGGGAATATATTGTTTCCCACATAGCGAGATTTTCCCGCATTTGGGGCTTTCTATTTTCCCACAAATTCTGCAGGATTTTTTTCCCTATATTAGCACACCACGACTTGTTCAAGTGGGTTTGCCTCTTTGCCTTTAACCAGTCACAACTTTGCCTCTCTACAAATCTTCTCAACCATTGATCAAGTAAGTTTTTCTTCAATCTCTCAATTAAAATAACTTCATTTCGGAAGAAAATCCTCGCCAAATCCAAGTCTACCACGATGGAGAATCTTTGCGACACTTGTTCCTCTTTGATTTTTTTCTTGGTAATGGGAAATTTTTCTCACCACAATTGTAATGCGTATCTCACATATACATATCTCCCACAAATCACATTTATCGTAAACCGGATTTTTTATGACCAACGAACTCAAGTGGTTTTGGTCCAATCTAATGTGTGCGGCCATTGAATCAACCATTAAAGACCCTTTCTTCTTCTTCTTTTTTTATTTTTTGACCTAATGTAGAAAGGAAATTAGTATATTTAGACTCGAATTTAAAAAATTGACTTAATTTAGTGATTTGATGGTGTGTCAAATGATAGAGTTTCAATAAAGAAATCCGACATTATAGTTATAACAACACTATTGTACCATGTTACTGTACATCATTAAATTAACAAATTATATTAATTTTCACATTATCCCCTCAACTATATTTATTGCTTTCACATCACCCCAAAAGTCAATGGCTATTAGTTGAAAAATAGAAAAAGTTCATGTCGGTTTGCCCTCCAAACTATGATAATTATTTGACTTCACATTCTCTCGAACTCATACTTTTTGTCCAACACGTAACTGATATTTAACAGTAGAACAATATAAATTAATTCAAGTGGTAGGTACAGTGTGAAGACAGTAATAAAAATAGACAACTAGTGTGTGAGTAGGGTCATAGTTTAGGGTTGACAAGATTAGTTTTCCTAATTAAGGTTATGGCATGGTTCAGTTTCAAGTTTATTATTTATATCCTATGCAATGTCAAAGACAGCTAAAGTCTACCCTGATTTAGAACAATGTCCTAGACAACATTAAAAAAAACCAGCATATCTTAGGCTGTAATTTTCAATCTCTTCTTGTTGACCATACGAAATAAGAAGAAAGTGGTGGTTGTTAATTCCCTTTACATATTTGCCTAGGGTTATTTTATGTGAGGGACAAAAAAATTCTACTCAGAAAAAACTTCATGCAGGTCGGTGGGTCTCCTTTCATTAAATAAAAATTCATATCTTAGACCTTAAAATTCAATGGTGTTGACCTGTCGAACAAATTCGATAAAGTTACGTAATGGTCATTGACAATGGCTCAAGTCGTATCACACACGCTGATTTGTATCATCCACACCTTCAACTTCAACCTTCGTGTGTACTCCTCTATTGGCAGTGCCAGAAATAGACTGGTTGGGTAGATGAGTCAATGGGACAAATGATATATGTTTGTATACAATAAGAAAATTTTTTGTTTCATGTCCAATTTATAGAGAGAGAGAGAGAGAGAGAGAGAGAGAGAGAGAGAGAGAGAGAGAGAGAGGAGGATGTGACATTGTAAAGGATGATGGATTAGACTCTTCCCAACTAATAATTATATGCTTCACTCCACTACCATTTCTTAATTACTAACCCATTGACACATTACAATGAACTCTTATCTTTACGGGGGAGTGCCTACGTGACATGAACCCATGCGTACGACTCGCTTTTTGGACACATGAAAAGGGACGTATAATGAAGAATTTTTATACGCGGTCATGCTTATTCTTGATCGATGTGGGACACTTAGGATCGTAACACTATGGATATATATTCATTTAGGGATTAGAAAGAACTGAAAGTATATCAGAAGGACTAAAAAGATATGTTTCCTTTAGGGTTTAGAGGACAGAAAAGTAGTGTAAATTATTATAGTGCTTCTGTACTTTTCATGCCGGAAGCATGCACATTCTTACCATGGGAGCAATTTGAATGACTGCAAGTGTGTGTGACAGAGAGAGCCACACACACAAAACGGCATATAAAAGGGTCACATTATTTTTTTTATTTAGTGCTTTTGGCTAGGAGGGGAGAAATTAATTACAATAGTCGTTAAAATACGTTTTTTCTTTAAATTTTCTCCTTTGTAGATCATTCACTTTTAATGAATGAATGATTCATTTATATACATTAATCTTATGTAAAATAACCCGATGGTTATTGGCGATCACTCAAAGTCGAAAGACACGTTGATTCGCATCATCCACCGTCAATTTTAACCTTCGTTTGTACTGTTCCATTGATCGTACCAAACATAACATACAATTGGAAGGTAGAGGAGTTATTCGAAAAAAAATTATAATTTTGTATACAATAAGAAAAAAAAAATTGTTTGATGTTGAGTTGAGAGAGAGAGAGAGAGAGAGAGAGAGAGAGAGAGAGAGAGAGAGAGATTGTCCGAGTGCCAATTAGACTATTAACATTTAAGACAAGGATGTGACACAATGAAGGTATATCTTGGATGATGGGTTAGATTGTTCCCCACCATCATATACTCCACTAACATTTCTTAGCAGCTCATTGGCATATTACATTGAAATCTTATCTTTTTGTGTGTTTGTGTGAGAGAGACCCAAAACGGTATTTAAAATTAAGAGTGATACTTTTTAATACGACAAGAAAATATAATTTTGAAATCGACACTAAATTAATAGATTTGGATTGATCATTTCTTAACACGAATTTGTACATGACAAGATCAGTTAACACAAATAATAAATAAATTGGGTTAGCGTCAGACAAGAGCAACATAATGTTGACAAGATTAACTCTTTTAACTAGTATTATAGGATTAAAATGACAATTTTTTTTCAAGTATTTAAATAATTCTTGTACAAAAAAAAAAGATATTTTTACTTATTTTTATTATTATGTCTATTAACTTCATTTTTTGTTTATGGAAAAAGCATAATCATGTGTTCGATTAAGTAATACTAAAATCTTAAACTTAAATTTTTGTGTTAAATTTTTTATTTACGGGTTAAATAAGTCAGCACGATACAAAAATAAATAAGTTAGGTTGACATGACTCGATTAATTAAATAAATTAAGTTAAGATTAACTAGTGCTCTACACAAATCTGTAAATGACACGACGTAATTGGTCATGCCTGTATAAAATGGATAAATTATTTGTTTATTTAACGCTTTTGGCTAAGCGGAAAAAAATTTCTTACGATAATCGCTCTAATATATTTTTTCTTAAATTTTCTTGTTAGAATTGGATTGAATCTCCCTCCGTCTCGAAGAATGCATGCTTTTATGTGGCCGGAGTGATGCGGCGATGGAAGTGGAACCAACCGGGAGGATTTATGTGCAACGCGTTCAGTATGAATTTACTCTGTACACCATGTGAAAAATGTCAACAAGGCAGTGTTAAAAAGTTCCTTGCCTGGGGCCCCTGAAAATCAGTTATTGTTGCACTATTTGCTTTTCAGTATTAAAGAATGACACAGCAACTGCAAGTGGTTCAGGGCGGCGTGTCTACGCGTGTCGTGGCGTGTCGTACTTTTATGTTCTCTTTAGTAAGTCTCATGTTGTTGTGCTTGTCTTATTATTATTATTATTATTATTATTATTATTATTATTATTATTATTATTATTATTCGTTCTAATAAAAAATTATTTAATTTTTAAAAAATTAAATAATAATTATTTTCTGTTTACATTATGCATTAAATACTTATTTTTTATCTACAATACTCATTAATCATATTATTCGTGCTATTACTTCAAATTCCGTTGTATCGATGGATGAAACTTAATCAACAGATAATTTTTAAACTATTATCTGCAAAGAGTTTAAATGTCTTATTGTAGGAAGATTTTTTTATTAATTCAATGGAAAAGACCTCAGTTATAAAAAAGATTGGATTAATAACCTTAATTGTAACAATAATTACTTCCTAAAACTAATTTAATATTATTCCTAAAATGCTCAAATCACAGGTCTTGTGTGGGAGTTTGAATGTATTTCAGCTTCTCTACTAAATGTTTTTTTATAATCATTGTCTTCTACGGTTTAACCCTCATCGATGGTTATTAAATAATAACCTCTACTTAGTTACTTCTTTTTCAAAAATATGGTTGTAGTTGATCATCTCATATCTTTCTTTAAATTCTGTCAAATGACATCTTCTTCTTAATACATTCAGATTTATTAGATATTAATAAATCGAATATTTTTATAATTTTATATTTGAAGTACAAACACGTGTTTAACTTTAATTTAATCTATCTATTTTATGTGTCAATTAATCGGATCGTTTTTAGATTATGTGTCAAGTTGAATTTGTGTTAGGGTTTGATTTTGTGATTAAAATTTACATCTCCAGTGTGTCTCTGTGTGTGTGTGTGTATATGAGAGAGAGAGAGAGAGAGAGAGAAAACGAGGTAAACAATGGACAGCTGATTGGTTTATTAAATGCTTTTTCACTAAGCAGCAGAGAGACTACAGAAAATTCCTTATATGATGATGTGTACTCGTGGTGCATGCTTTAATATGGCCGGTGAGAGTGTGATGGGCCAATGAGATATTTTTTGTCCCAACGCGCTGTTGTGGACTACACATACCACCATGTGAAAAATGGCTAGTAGTACTTTTTAAGCAGGTTTACTTGTACAAATAAAAAGTGTTGTTGAAAGCAGAGTGCGAGGGGGGACAGACCTTGCTTCCCACTAATACAAACTGTGTCTGTGCTTCCAAGCATTTTATAATAATAGAGTGTTCCTTTAGAACAAGGTAACCCAGAGCCTAGGAGTTGTCTTTCTCAAACACGGTGTAGCACAAAAAACGTTTCGGTTCGCGATTGGGTTGGTCCAATGAAATCCCATGGTAGTAACTAGTTCTTTCTGAGAGATTAAGATACATTTGTCGTTGACACAAGGAAGTCGTAACGTGCCTGAGTGCTTTGCTCCGTTTTTTGGATTATTGGGTATCGTGGATCCTCTATTTTAAGTAAATGATTTCACTGCACCTACACCTACCCTTTATATATACATTCAACTTTTCTCATTTTTTCAATGCCACCCGGGATAAGTCCCAATACTAATAGCACCGGGGTTTTTCAAAATACCCGCCCGAAATCGCAAAAATCAAACGTAGTGCATTGTAATATGAAACCGTTTGTATAGTGAGAGGGTTTTATTTGGCTGGTCCTGGTCTTTGCCGAAATGGTTTATTAGCTAACTGCACACAACAAACCCCTTGACGGAAACACCCAGTACTATGACTTGAATTCCTCCTATTTTACTTTTAAACTTGAGCCACCGTATTCAAAATTCAGCCTTTTACTTTATCAACTCCCGGGGAGAGGGAGGAAGAGGGTGCACCTCATCCGAAGACCAAATGGCCTGAGCTTTTGACAGAAAAATAGCATGGAAACGACCTAAGAAAATATTTTGCCACTCCTAATCATACGTCTTTTAAAAATCGTCACATAATATATGTTTAACGATTTCTAGTTAAAACGTATGGAGCTCTTGCTACCGATAAAAAAAAAAGATAGTATGTTTGATTTATTTTTATTGTTGACTAATTAAAATATTATGTTAATATTATATCATCGACAAATGATCGGGGGTATTANTTAACGATTTCTAGTTAAAACGTATGGAGCTCTTGCTACCGATAAAAAAAAAAGATAATATGTTTGATTTATTTTTATTGTTGACTAATTAAAATATTATGTTAATATTATATCATCGACAAATGATCGGGGGTATTAAGAGAACGACAATAGTTATAACGTTATAGCTGATGAATGTTTAATGTTGTTTTCATATGATAAGAATTATAGTTATGAATATAAAAATGTTTCCTCCCATTAAAATTGTCAACAATCTCGCAAAGCGTTTCATCTTTTTTGAAAAGTCCAGAAGAAAATTGTATTTTTGTCAACCATTCATTCCTTTGTGCTGAAGAAAGGGCACACCTGACATTTGATATTTGAATTGAATAGAAGAGTGAGGGGCATAACGGTCAAATAGATTGCGCGAGCAGACGTTTCGGGCAAACATTCAAAAGGCTAAAGGGGGAATAGAACAGGTCAATTTCTTGACTGTTACGAAAAAAACCCTTACGTAATCCCTTTATTTTCATTACTGCCACTGGGCATGGGCGGTAAAATGGCTCAAACCGTTGTTTGGAAGAAATCCAGGGGCATTTAGGGAATACTGGTTCTATATATCTCTCAACTCCATCCATTCAATCTTACTTTGTTTCGGCTGCTAGCTGTGTTTGTTGGTTCCCCCCTCTCTCTCTCTCTCTCTCTCTCTCTGTGTCTGACTGAAACCATGCAGATTGGCTCCACAATTCCGGCAAATAATTCTAGTCTCCTTCAGGCCAGACATGCCAACTTCAAGTGTAATGGCTCACCATTAAAGCCTTCAACAATAGCTTGTATGAATGTGAAACCAGTTATATCCACCAAGCTTACTCGAAAGCACCTATCAAACCTTGACAAACTACTACAAAAGCAAACTCAACCAAACCCTCCTAACCCAGAGCCAGTTCAAAAAGAATCCAATACTGGGTCACCTGAGAACAAAGGAAAGGGTCCCTTTGAAGGGCTTAACCTGGCCGGAATATGGCCGGAAATGAAGGCTGCAGAGGAAATGTCGCCGAGGAATCTGAACCGGCTAAAACGGCTTCTTTCAATGTCACCGGAACATTCCCCGAGGAATATTCTTGGTAGCCGGTGGCAAGAATATCACGGCAGGAATGATTGGTCCGGCCTACTGGACCCACTTGATGAGAATCTCCGGCGAGAGCTGGTCCGGTATGGTGAGTTCATTCAGGCAGCATACCATAGTTTTCACTCTAATCCGGCCATGTCGGCAGAGGAAGTTCTGTTCCCCCGCCACGTGGCATTGCCAGATAGGTCATATAGGGTGACAAAGAATCTTTATGCCACGTCATCAATTGGTTTGCCAAAATGGGTGGATGATGTAGCACCAGATCTCGGGTGGATGACCCAACGGTCGAGCTGGATCGGATACGTGGCAGTTTGTGAGAATGAGAGAGAGATACAAAGAATGGGCCGAAGAGATATTGTCATTGCACTGCGTGGTACTGCCACGTGTCTTGAATGGGCCGAAAATATGAGAGACCTACTTGTACAAGTCCCTGGCCAAAATGATCAGGCCCATGGACAACCCAAGGTGGAATGTGGGTTCTTGAGCCTATACAAGACACGTGGAGATCACGTGCCAAGCCTAGCAGAGTCGGTGGTTGAAGAAGTGCACCGATTAATGGAACTATACAAAGGTGAAACTCTAAGCATAACAGTGACCGGACATAGCCTAGGTGCGGCCTTGGCCTTATTGGTAGCAGATGAACTCAGTACATGTGCCCCCACGGTACCACCGGTGGCGGTTTTCTCCTTCGGTGGGCCTCGTGTTGGCAACCGAGGCTTTGCCAACCGTCTTAACGCAAANATTATTATTATTATTATTATTATTATTATTATTATTATTATTAGTCGTTCTAATAAAAAATTATTTAATTTTTAAAAAATTAAATAATAATTATTTCCTGTTTACATTATGCATTAAATACTTATTTTTTATCTACAATACTCATTAATCATATTATTCGTGCTATTACTTCAAATTCCGTTGTTATCGATGGATGAAACTTAATCAACAGATAAATTTTAAACTATTATCTGCAAAGGGTTTAAATGTCTTATTGTAGGAAGATTTTTTTATTAATTCAATGGAAAAGACCTCAGTTATAAAAAAGATTGGATTAATAACCTTAATTGTAACAATAATTACTTTCTAAAACTAATTTAACATTATTCCTAAAATGCTCAAATCATAGATCTTGTGTGAGAGTTTGAATGTATTTCATCTTCTCTACTAAATGTTCTTTTATAATCATTGTCTTCTACGGTTTAACCCCCATCGATGGTTATTAAATAGTAACCTCTACTTAGTTACTTCTTTTTCAAAAATATGGTTGTAGTTGATCATCTCATATCTTTCTTTAAATTCTGTCAAATGACATCTTCTTCTTAATACATTCAGATTTATTAGATATTAATAAATCGAATATTTTTATAATTTTATATTTGAAGTACAAACACGTGTTTAACTTTAATTTAATCTATCTATTTTATGTGTCAATTAATCGGATCGTTTTTAGATTATGTGTCAAGTTGAATTTGTGTTAGGGTTTGATTTTGTGATTAAAATTTACATCTCCAGTGTGTCTCTGTGTGTGTGTGTGTATATGAGAGAGAGAGAGAGAGAGAGAGAAAACGAGGTAAACAATGGACAGCTGATTGGTTTATTAAATGCTTTTTCACTAAGCAGCNATAACCTCTACTTAGTTACTTCTTTTTCAAAAATATGGTTGTAGTTGATCATCTCATGTCTTTCTTTAAATTCTGTCAAATGACATCTTCTTCTTAATACATTTGGATTTATTAGATATTAATATATCGAATATTTTTATAATTTTATATTTGAAGTACAAACACGTGTTTAACTTTAATTTAATCTATCTATTTTATGTGTCAATTAATCGGATCGTTTTTAGATTATGTGTCAAGTTGAATTTGTGTTAGGGTTTGATTTTGTGATTAAAATTTACATCTCCAGTGTGTCTCTGTGTGTGTGTGTGTATATGAGAGAGAGAGAGAGAGAGAGAGAAAACGAGGTAAACAATGGACAGCTGATTGGTTTATTAAATGCTTTTTCACTAAGCAGCAGAGAGACTACAGAAAATTCCTTATATGATGATGTGTACTCGTGGTGCATGCTTTAATATGGCCGGTGAGAGTGTGATGGGCCAATGAGATATTTTTTGTCCCAACGCGCTGTTGTGGACTACACATACCACCATGTGAAAAATGGCTAGTAGTACTTTTTAAGCAGGTTTACTTGTACAAATAAAAAGTGTTGTTGAAAGCAGAGTGCGAGGGGGGACAGACCTTGCTTCCCACTAATACAAACTGTGTCTGTGCTTCCAAGCATTTTATAATAATAGAGTGTTCCTTTAGAACAAGGTAACCCAGAGCCTAGGAGTTGTCTTTCTCAAACACGGTGTAGCACAAAAAACGTTTCGGTTCGCGATTGGGTTGGTCCAATGAAATCCCATGGTAGTAACTAGTTCTTTCTGAGAGATTAAGATACATTTGTCGTTGACACAAGGAAGTCGTAACGTGCCTGAGTGCTTTGCTCCGTTTTTTGGATTATTGGGTATCGTGGATCCTCTATTTTAAGTAAATGATTTCACTGCACCTACACCTACCCTTTATATATACATTCAACTTTTCTCATTTTTTCAATGCCACCCGGGATAAGTCCCAATACTAATAGCACCGGGGTTTTTCAAAATACCCGCCCGAAATCGCAAAAATCAAACGTAGTGCATTGTAATATGAAACCGTTTGTATAGTGAGAGGGTTTTATTTGGCTGGTCCTGGTCTTTGCCGAAATGGTTTATTAGCTAACTGCACACAACAAACCCCTTGACGGAAACACCCAGTACTATGACTTGAATTCCTCCTATTTTACTTTTAAACTTGAGCCACCGTATTCAAAATTCAGCCTTTTACTTTATCAACTCCCGGGGAGAGGGAGGAAGAGGGTGCACCTCATCCGAAGACCAAATGGCCTGAGCTTTTGACAGAAAAATAGCATGGAAACGACCTAAGAAAACATTTTGCCACTCCT
The DNA here is from genome assembly GCA_963454935.2 of Ilex paraguariensis. Taxonomy (NCBI): domain Eukaryota; kingdom Viridiplantae; phylum Streptophyta; class Magnoliopsida; order Aquifoliales; family Aquifoliaceae; genus Ilex; species Ilex paraguariensis. Next base: position 322,543 of record CAUOFW020009168.1, on the reverse strand, counting down.
AATCATACGTCTTTTAAAAATCGTCACATAATATATGTTTAACGATTTCTAGTTAAAACGTATGGAGCTCTTGCTACCGATAAAAAAAAAAGATAGTATGTTTGATTTATTTTTATTGTTGACTAATTAAAATATTATGTTAATATTATATCATCGACAAATGATCGGGGGTATTAAGAGAACGACAATAGTTATAACGTTATAGCTGATGAATGTTTAATGTTGTTTTCATATGATAAGAATTATAGTTATGAATATAAAAATGTTTCCTCCCATTAAAATTGTCAACAATCTCGCAAAGCGTTTCATCTTTTTTGAAAAGTCCAGAAGAAAATTGTATTTTTGTCAACCATTCATTCCTTTGTGCTGAAGAAAGGGCACACCTGACATTTGATATTTGAATTGAATAGAAGAGTGAGGGGCATAACGGTCAAATAGATTGCGCGAGCAGACGTTTCGGGCAAACATTCAAAAGGCTAAAGGGGGAATAGAACAGGTCAATTTCTTGACTGTTACGAAAAAAACCCTTACGTAATCCCTTTATTTTCATTACTGCCACTGGGCATGGGCAGTAAAATGGCTCAAACCGTTGTTTGGAAGAAATTCAGGGGCATTTAGGGAATACTGGTTCTATATATCTCTCAACTCCATCCATTCAATCTTACTTTGTTTCGGCTGCTAGCTGTGTTTGTTGGTTCCCCCCTCTCTCTCTCTCTCTCTCTCTCTCTGTGTCTGACTGAAACCATGCAGATTGGCTCCACAATTCCGGCAAATAATTCTAGTCTCCTTCAGGCCAGACATGCCAACTTCAAGTGTAATGGCTCACCATTAAAGCCTTCAACAATAGCTTGTATGAATGTGAAACCAGTTATATCCACCAAGCTTACTCGAAAGCACCTATCAAACCTTGACAAACTACTACAAAAGCAAACTCAACCAAACCCTCCTGACCCAGAGCCAGTTCAAAAAGAATCCAATACTGGGTCACCTGAGAACAAAGGAAAGGGTCCCTTTGAAGGGCTTAACCTGGCCGGAATATGGCCGGAAATGAAGGCTGCAGAGGAAATGTCGCCGAGGAATCTGAACCGGCTAAAACGGCTTCTTTCAATGTCACCGGAACATTCCCCGAGGAATATTCTTGGTAGCCGGTGGCAAGAATATCACGGCAGGAATGATTGGTCCGGCCTACTGGACCCACTTGATGAGAATCTCCGGCGAGAGCTGGTCCGGTATGGTGAGTTCATTCAGGCAGCATACCATAGTTTTCACTCTAATCCGGCCATGTCGGCAGAGGAAGTTCTGTTCCCCCGCCACGTGGCATTGCCAGATAGGTCATATAGGGTGACAAAGAATCTTTATGCCACGTCATCAATTGGTTTGCCAAAATGGGTGGATGATGTAGCACCAGATCTCGGGTGGATGACCCAACGGTCGAGCTGGATCGGATACGTGGCAGTTTGTGAGAATGAGAGAGAGATACAAAGAATGGGCCGAAGAGATATTGTCATTGCACTGCGTGGTACTGCCACGTGTCTTGAATGGGCCGAAAATATGAGAGACCTACTTGTACAAGTCCCTGGCCAAAATGATCAGGCCCATGGACAACCCAAGGTGGAATGTGGGTTCTTGAGCCTATACAAGACACGTGGAGATCACGTGCCAAGCCTAGCAGAGTCGGTGGTTGAAGAAGTGCACCGATTAATGGAACTATACAAAGGTGAAACTCTAAGCATAACAGTGACCGGACATAGCCTAGGTGCGGCCTTGGCCTTATTGGTAGCAGATGAACTCAGTACATGTGCCCCCACGGTACCACCGGTGGCGGTTTTCTCCTTCGGTGGGCCTCGTGTTGGCAACCGAGGCTTTGCCAACCGTCTTAACGCAAATAATGTCAAGGTGTTACGTATAGTGAACTCTCAAGACGTGATCACTAAGGTTCCGGGAATGTTTGTGAGCGAAGGGCTTGACAAGAAACTCCGGGAATCAGGTGCCACAGATGTGCTTAATGTGCTTGACAACAACATGCCATGGGCATACTCGCACGTTGGAACCGAATTGAGAGTCGATACAAAGATGTCACCTTATCTAAAGCCAAATGCAGATGTAGCATGTTGCCATGACTTGGAGGCTTACCTACACTTGGTGGATGGGTTTTTGGCATCCAATTGTCCATTTAGGGCAAATGCCAAGAGAAGTCTAGTGAGGTTACTAAATGAACAAAAGTCTAACGTTAAGAAATTGTATACAAGTAAAGCAAAAGGCTTAAGCTTGAACCTTGAAAGAGATAGTGATCTCCTAACGTCTATATCTACTTGTTTGCCTAGTCCATCGTAAAACTAAAAAAAAAAGTCAAATGTGTATAGCATTACTCCGATACATGTAAAGATATTGTTGTCAGTAATTGAAATCCCTAACACCCAAATCACAAGGAAAAATTTTATGTCCTGTGCATGAGGTGGAATTTTGAAGCACATTTATTAGTGTTTCTGCATGGTTGTCTTTTAGCTGGATATCTGCTTTATTCTTCGTTTTGCGGTCCCATTTTTTGCCTCTTTCATTATCTCAAGTGTCGAAGAGGTTTGTGTGTCAACTTGACAAAACTGAAGGAGTTGGTGTGATTTTTACTCTACAATCTTTTTTTTTTTTTTATCAATGTGAGATGGTTGATGCTGTCACCGCCATTGTAGAGTACATTGAAATCTGACATGGGCCTATACAAAATGACAAGGGTCAGGTTTCACAGAATCTAAAACTAAAACATGATCGTGAATCTCTGTAAACATTTTTCTTTTTAAATTTTTTGTAATATTATATTATCNTTTATCTACAATACTCATTAATCATATTATTCGTGCTATTACTTCAAATTCCGTTGTATCGATGGATGAAACTTAATCAACAGATAATTTTTAAACTATTATCTGCAAAGANGTGAATCTCTGTAAACATTTTTCTTTTTAAATTTTTTGTAATATTATATTATCCATCATATATTGAAAAAGAATGTATTACTATAAAATTAACCCGACTTGAATTTATGAATTTATAATAAGTAATTTCCGACTAAAAATATTGTGATTATGCAAAAAATTATTTCTGTAAATATGTGCCTGAGGAACAGTTTCGCAATAAAGAGCCTTGCATAAGGGCTCTACTGGAGGAGTTGTAGATCTAGAGAATGGAGAGGAAAAACTCTGAACTATGCTTGACCTAGTACCCAGCGCTACCTACCACGGTCCATAATAAACCTNAGACCTCAGTTATAAAAAAGATTGGATTAATAACCTTAATTGTAACAATAATTACTTCCTAAAACTAATTTAATATTATTCCTAAAATGCTCAAATCACAGGTCTTGTGTGGGAGTTTGAATGTATTTCAGCTTCTCTACTAAATGTTTTTTTATAATCATTGTCTTCTACGGTTTAACCCTCATCGATGGTTATTAAATAATAACCTCTACTTAGTTACTTCTTTTTCAAAAATATGGTTGTAGTTGATCATCTCATGTCTTTCTTTAAATTCTGTCAAATGACATCTTCTTCTTAATACATTTGGATTTATTAGATATTAATATATCGAATATTTTTATAATTTTATATTTGAAGTACAAACACGTGTTTAACTTTAATTTAATCTATCTATTTTATGTGTCAATTAATCGGATCGTTTTTAGATTATGTGTCAAGTTGAATTTGTGTTAGGGTTTGATTTTGTGATTAAAATTTACATCTCCAGTGTGTCTCTGTGTGTGTGTGTGTATATGAGAGAGAGAGAGAGAGAGAGAGAAAACGAGGTAAACAATGGACAGCTGATTGGTTTATTAAATGCTTTTTCACTAAGCAGCAGAGAGACTACAGAAAATTCCTTATATGATGATGTGTACTCGTGGTGCATGCTTTAATATGGCCGGTGAGAGTGTGATGGGCCAATGAGATATTTTTTGTCCCAACGCGCTGTTGTGGACTACACATACCACCATGTGAAAAATGGCTAGTAGTACTTTTTAAGCAGGTTTACTTGTACAAATAAAAAGTGTTGTTGAAAGCAGAGTGCGAGGGGGGACAGACCTTGCTTCCCACTAATACAAACTGTGTCTGTGCTTCCAAGCATTTTATAATAATAGAGTGTTCCTTTAGAACAAGGTAACCCAGAGCCTAGGAGTTGTCTTTCTCAAACACGGTGTAGCACAAAAAACGTTTCGGTTCGCGATTGGGTTGGTCCAATGAAATCCCATGGTAGTAACTAGTTCTTTCTGAGAGATTAAGATACATTTGTCGTTGACACAAGGAAGTCGTAACGTGCCTGAGTGCTTTGCTCCGTTTTTTGGATTATTGGGTATCGTGGATCCTCTATTTTAAGTAAATGATTTCACTGCACCTACACCTACCCTTTATATATACATTCAACTTTTCTCATTTTTTCAATGCCACCCGGGATAAGTCCCAATACTAATAGCACCGGGGTTTTTCAAAATACCCGCCCGAAATCGCAAAAATCAAACGTAGTGCATTGTAATATGAAACCGTTTGTATAGTGAGAGGGTTTTATTTGGCTGGTCCTGGTCTTTGCCGAAATGGTTTATTAGCTAACTGCACACAACAAACCCCTTGACGGAAACACCCAGTACTATGACTTGAATTCCTCCTATTTTACTTTTAAACTTGAGCCACCGTATTCAAAATTCAGCCTTTTACTTTATCAACTCCCGGGGAGAGGGAGGAAGAGGGTGCACCTCATCCGAAGACCAAATGGCCTGAGCTTTTGACAGAAAAATAGCATGGAAACGACCTAAGAAAACATTTTGCCACTCCTAATCATACGTCTTTTAAAAATCGTCACATAATATATGTTTAACGATTTCTAGTTAAAACGTATGGAGCTCTTGCTACCGATAAAAAAAAAAGATAGTATGTTTGATTTATTTTTATTGTTGACTAATTAAAATATTATGTTAATATTATATCATCGACAAATGATCGGGGGTATTAAGAGAACGACAATAGTTATAACGTTATAGCTGATGAATGTTTAATGTTGTTTTCATATGATAAGAATTATAGTTATGAATATAAAAATGTTTCCTCCCATTAAAATTGTCAACAATCTCGCAAAGCGTTTCATCTTTTTTGAAAAGTCCAGAAGAAAATTGTATTTTTGTCAACCATTCATTCCTTTGTGCTGAAGAAAGGGCACACCTGACATTTGATATTTGAATTGAATAGAAGAGTGAGGGGCATAACGGTCAAATAGATTGCGCGAGCAGACGTTTCGGGCAAACATTCAAAAGGCTAAAGGGGGAATAGAACAGGTCAATTTCTTGACTGTTACGAAAAAAACCCTTACGTAATCCCTTTATTTTCATTACTGCCACTGGGCATGGGCAGTAAAATGGCTCAAACCGTTGTTTGGAAGAAATTCAGGGGCATTTAGGGAATACTGGTTCTATATATCTCTCAACTCCATCCATTCAATCTTACTTTGTTTCGGCTGCTAGCTGTGTTTGTTGGTTCCCCCCTCTCTCTCTCTCTCTCTCTCTCTCTGTGTCTGACTGAAACCATGCAGATTGGCTCCACAATTCCGGCAAATAATTCTAGTCTCCTTCAGGCCAGACATGCCAACTTCAAGTGTAATGGCTCACCATTAAAGCCTTCAACAATAGCTTGTATGAATGTGAAACCAGTTATATCCACCAAGCTTACTCGAAAGCACCTATCAAACCTTGACAAACTACTACAAAAGCAAACTCAACCAAACCCTCCTGACCCAGAGCCAGTTCAAAAAGAATCCAATACTGGGTCACCTGAGAACAAAGGAAAGGGTCCCTTTGAAGGGCTTAACCTGGCCGGAATATGGCCGGAAATGAAGGCTGCAGAGGAAATGTCGCCGAGGAATCTGAACCGGCTAAAACGGCTTCTTTCAATGTCACCGGAACATTCCCCGAGGAATATTCTTGGTAGCCGGTGGCAAGAATATCACGGCAGGAATGATTGGTCCGGCCTACTGGACCCACTTGATGAGAATCTCCGGCGAGAGCTGGTCCGGTATGGTGAGTTCATTCAGGCGGCATACCATAGTTTTCACTCTAATCCGGCCATGTCGGCAGAGGAAGTTCTGTTCCCCCGCCACGTGGCATTGCCAGATAGGTCATATAGGGTGACAAAGAATCTTTATGCCACGTCATCAATTGGTTTGCCAAAATGGGTGGATGATGTAGCACCAGATCTCGGGTGGATGACCCAACGGTCGAGCTGGATCGGATACGTGGCAGTTTGTGAGAATGAGAGAGAGATACAAAGAATGGGCCGAAGAGATATTGTCATTGCACTGCGTGGTACTGCCACGTGTCTTGAATGGGCCGAAAATATGAGAGACCTACTTGTACAAGTCCCTGGCCAAAATGATCAGGCCCATGGACAACCCAAGGTGGAATGTGGGTTCTTGAGCCTATACAAGACACGTGGAGATCACGTGCCAAGCCTAGCAGAGTCGGTGGTTGAAGAAGTGCACCGATTAATGGAACTATACAAAGGTGAAACTCTAAGCATAACAGTGACCGGACATAGCCTAGGTGCGGCCTTGGCCTTATTGGTAGCAGATGAACTCAGTACATGTGCCCCCACGGTACCACCGGTGGCGGTTTTCTCCTTCGGTGGGCCTCGTGTTGGCAACCGAGGCTTTGCCAACCGTCTTAACGCAAATAATGTCAAGGTGTTACGTATAGTGAACTCTCAAGACGTGATCACTAAGGTTCCGGGAATGTTTGTGAGCGAAGGGCTTGACAAGAAACTCCGGGAATCAGGTGCCACAGATGTGCTTAATGTGCTTGACAACAACATGCCATGGGCATACTCGCACGTTGGAACCGAATTGAGAGTCGATACAAAGATGTCACCTTATCTAAAGCCAAATGCAGATGTAGCATGTTGCCATGACTTGGAGGCTTACCTACACTTGGTGGATGGGTTTTTGGCATCCAATTGTCCATTTAGGGCAAATGCCAAGAGAAGTCTAGTGAGGTTACTAAATGAACAAAAGTCTAACGTTAAGAAATTGTATACAAGTAAAGCAAAAGGCTTAAGCTTGAACCTTGAAAGAGATAGTGATCTCCTAACGTCTATATCTACTTGTTTGCCTAGTCCATCGTAAAACTAAAAAAAAAAGTCAAATGTGTATAGCATTACTCCGATACATGTAAAGATATTGTTGTCGTAATTGAAATCCGTAACACCCAAATCACAAGGAAAAATTTTATGTCCTGTGCATGAGGTGGAATTTTGAAGCACATTTATTAGTGTTTCTGCATGGTTGTCTTTTAGCTGGATATCTGCTTTATTCTTCGTTTTGCGGTCCCATTTTTTGCCTCTTTCATTATCTCAAGTGTCGAAGAGGTTTGTGTGTCAACTTGACAAAACTGAAGGAGTTGGTGTGATTTTTACTCTACAATCTTTTTTTTTTTTTTATCAATGTGAGATGGTTGATGCTGTCACCGCCATTGTAGAGTACATTGAAATCTGACATGGGCCTATACAAAATGACAAGGGTCAGGTTTCACAGAATCTAAAACTAAAACATGATCGTGAATCTCTGTAAACATTTTTCTTTTTAAATTTTTTGTAATATTATATTATCCATCATATATTGAAAAAGAATGTATTACTATAAAATTAACCCGACTTGAATTTATAATAAGTAATTTCCGACTAAAAATATTGTGATTATGCAAAAAATTATTTCTGTAAATATGTGCCTGAGGAACAGTTACGCAATAAAGAGCCTTGCATAAGGGCTCTACTGGAGGAGTTGTAGATCTAGAGAATGGAGAGGAAAAACTCTGAACTATGCTTGACCTAGTACCCAGCGCTACCTACCACGGTCCATAATAAACCTTGGAAAAAGATAAGGTCGAAAGATTACGTGTATTTGAAACTTAAACAAGATGCGAGAGATCTCATCTTACAAAATGNCTTGGAAAAAGATAAGGTCGAAAGATTACGTGTATTTGAAACTTAAACAAGATGCGAAGGATCTCATCTTATAAAATGATNCGCTACCTACCACGGTCCATAATAAACCTTGGAAAAAGATAAGGTCGAAAGATTACGTGTATTTGAAACTTAAACAAGATGCGAGAGATCTCATCTTACAAAATGAGAGTAACGCTAAACAATTTAAATTAAATTTTAAAAATTATAAATTAAATACGTATTATCTTTTTCAGTGTGATAAGACTCCTATCAATGAACATTTGAATTATAATATTTGAATTTCATTTAAATTAGGTAATATTTTCCAATATTAAAACGATAACTCCCTATAAGAGTCTTATTCTCCCAACTAACAGGCAGGTGAGTTAAGACCCCTCTCGCAAAAAGAATCTTATCCTCCCAACCAACTGATCGAGGGCTAGAATCCACTCGTAGGAGGAGTCTTATTCTCTCAATCAACGGACGAGAGAGACTAGAGTCTACTCTTGGGGGCAGGTTAATCTCTTACACGGATTATTATGGAGAAGGTGACTTTCGGCCTCGGCGGAGTGACCAAAGTTCATTGGTCAATAAGCCCAAAGATTACACTACACTACTTCTACGCGGTGGTTGGTAGTTAGCCAATGATATGTAACGAAAACTTGGATACTGAGCCTGAGCCTGAGCCTTTGNCACTACTTCTACGCGGTGGTTGGTAGTTAGCCAATGATATGTAACGAAAACTTGGATCGCACACCACACCTGCCGTACTGAGCCCGAGCCTGAGCCTTACCCTTTTAAGTATTGAAATTGACTTCTGACTTTGATTTCATCCGTGCTTGCCAAATTCTTACCGTCAGGCTGTCGGTACAGTGAATAAAAATTTAAATTTTTTCGCTTAATGCTTGACTTCGAATCTCCGTATAGCTATTACAATTCATCGAAACTAAACTTACTTTTTGAATAACTCCCTAACAAATATGTTGAATGACTTATATGTATACCCNGTGAATAAAAATTTAAATTTTTTCGCTTAATGCTTGACTTCGAATCTCCGTATAGCTATTACAATTCATCGAAACTAAACTTACTTTTTGAATAACTCCCTGACAAATATGTTGAGTGACTTATATGTATACCTNATCGAAACTAAACTTACTTTTTGAATAACTCCCTAACAAATATGTTGAATGACTTATATGTATACCCATTTTACATACTAAAAAAAAATTCTGATTCTTCAGAGATCATTATTTTGAGAATATAGATTGCCTCTCTATAGAAGAGCTGCAAGTTGGCTAGTGAGGATAAAACTGTTATTGTACACTTTTCGCCCCCACAATCATGGAAACCTCGTTCAGATAACCACCCAACGAACCTTAAGATGGTCTAGAAACTCTCCTCCATGATTCATTCTCGTGTCAAATCAATGGACATAAATTCTCCCTACAATTCTCTTCTTTGTAGAATGCTTTTTCACCGCCCACGAAAAAGAGCATACCCAATCCTTGAAATGATGAAACAGAGCGTCCCCAACTATAAGTTCCCTCTCTTCAATTGCTGGTACAAATTGTGTCCACTTGGTGGCAGTACCACAAAATTCTTTCTTATAAAGTTACCTTTCTATTGCTAATTTCTAGTTGGTAAAAATCTGAATTTTCAGTCCGAGAGAAACCAGTTCAGTACACTACAAACACAACACCATATGTCACAGTAACTTTTTAGAGACAAGCGTTTCATATCATCTTCAGCATGAAAGAATTTGAGTTGTGGCACAACACTCACCAGATTGATGCAGAGGTATCAAGGGGTCATTCAAGCCTAAAGTACCAACCAAACCCATAACCACATTCAGAGCATCCAATACAAATAAAATGACACTGACAACAAGAAGATTTAAAATAAAAACAAAACTGCAAGTTAAATTCAGTGCAAAGCTGACAACTTCATCAAAGATAGGGGGTAAATATGAAGGAAGGGTATCCATGAAAGTCAACAAGAATACCAAGGGATACCCCCTGGAGGACATCTAAATTTACACTCTTAAAATACTGAAGTTTTCAAGATAATTTTAGCCAAATGAGCCATTGAAGATCAATTGAATTGCAAAGAGAACAAAACAGACAGGCTCAAAAGGAAGTAGGTGACCTCTCACTTGGCACCCAATGAAGGGAACTGGCCAACATCTTCAATTGCTGGGGCTTCCACATTGTTCCCGATGTCATTGCTACTGTATCCTCCTCTTCCATGGCCACGGCCCCGGCCACGTCCACCAGGGCGGTAGTAACTTTCCCCTTTAGCTGGCTTTAGAAACTCATTTATGCTGACACACTGCACACAGAACACTCAACAATTTGATCATGAAGGAATATAGTATCGCTTTCAAGCAGTTGCTCAATAATTGAAGCACTTAACAAAATCCACATCAATGTGGAAGCAGTTGCTCAAAGGAATCTGCAGTATTTGATTTTTCCTTTCATGTAGCGGTACTATAATAACAAAGGTTAATTTGCTCATCTCTTTTTCAATAAAATGGAATTTAACAGAAAAAGCTAAAACTACCAGCAGTGAACCATCACTATATTGCTGTTAAAAAGGATATCGAAGAGCTCCATGCAAGATAACATAAAGCAACGAACCATAAAATAGTGATAATTCCAAGCTTTTTTGAGGATTACAATGAAAGAAATGCAAAATAAAAAAATCGCCATGCAAATTAAAACAATGTGCATTGTGCAAGTAGTCATGTTAACTTGACAACGAACATTTCACAAACATTACTCCAACCATCTATATGGAGCAGAAAAAGGTGGAAAAAATAAAAAGCCAAATTCTGTATGAACTAACCATACCTTTTTCGCTTTTTCTTCTTTTTCAGCAGCTTCTTTATGTTTATCCTTTTCAGAACCCTGACAATAGTTCAAATGCAAACACAATGAGTGTACTTGCATTAACCTTCATTTCCAAAAATAGCACAGCATCCAAAAATTCATTGAGTGGCACTGAGTCTCACCAATTTAATGAAGATGATGTCATCATCATTCTTCTTGCTTGAAAGCATTTGCATGGATTCAAGTTCTTTGTCCACGTAAACCTTCCTTTCCTCTGTCTTCAGTGCCAACAAGGCCTTCCTCTTCTCTTCAAGCACTTTCTGGTACTCTTCCAAAGTCATCTCCTATCATAACCACCTTATAAACAATTGGAATATCATGAAAGCACGGAAGAATGCAAATTACACTGAACTTGCATTGAAAACATGCCATGGCTACGAAATATATACGGTTGATTATGCCCTTCTCTATATTAACATAAAACTACATTAGGAACCAATGTTCCAAAACCTTTTGATTTCATGATACCAACACATCAAATTTTGCCAATTATGGATAACCAGGTTCATCTAAGCAACACAAGTATGTACACTACATTAGCAACACAAGTATGTGCACTACATTAGCAACACAAGTATGTACTCCCATCACTACTGAGTGCATGTTGTCAGCATGTAAGGAAACAACGTTTAACAAAACCTTGTGACTGCATGCGTCATGCCAGCAACACATCACATTCTGTCACTTGGGGGTTAAAAGGTTCATTAGATACAGGTTGAATTAATTCTTATGCAATTGCAATTAAGTACATACTTGCATTGCTAAGGAACAAACATAGTCAGAATGCAACTATTCATGCCTTAAGAGAATTCATTTATTTTTAAATTATAATAAAACAAAGACATGCAGCTGACTTCTAGTAAACTTTATCCTTTCCCTTCCATACCTCTTTTCAGCAGCCACAATGAACTTTAGGGAAGGATAAATGTAAATANAGAATTCATTTATTTTTAAATTATAATAAAACAAAGACATGCAGCTGACTTCTAGTACACTTTATCCTTTCCCTTCCATACCTCTTTTCAGCAGCCACAATGAACTTTAGGGAAGGATAAATGTAAATCTTTTGAGGAATAAAGATCTGACATGATCGGAAAAGATATTACCTTATCCTCTGGCTCCTCTTCTGGCTCATTCACAGGATTCTCCTTCTTGGCATCCCCAACATCTTCCTGTATCGTTTGCTTCTCAGCATCCACATTCTTTTCACCTTCATTGACAGGTTCTTCAGCCTCCCTAAAATTTGAAATACAACAAAATATACTTCCAATGAACACATACAATTTTTCACTCATATAAAAAGTAGTAATTAAGTTAAAAAATTATAAGTCCCAATCCAAAGCTGAACGTTGAGTCCAGAATACTCACGGGGTAAGCTCATCAGTGGGGGTACCCCAATTCCCACGACCAGAACCATCTCGTTTAATCTCATTCCTGCAAAGCAACACAAATACTTAAGCCCAAATGCATAACACAAATAACCTGTAATAACTAACTCAACTGTAAGTTTGAACTTAGATATCCACACATTATACTAACCCACGGCCAGTACCACTGCGGCGTTCATATACCCTTCGAGGTCGCTCCCCATCCACAACTTCTCCATTATTGAATCCACCACGACGACCACCACGGAAACCACCACGAGGTCCGCCAGACCCACGTCTTTCGGAGGGCTTCCCATCATCTACATCTTCAGGAGGTCTGTACCCTCCAGAAAAACCATTGTTGCTGCCAAATGTATCATCATTCTCAGCAGAATCTCGATCAAATCCACGTCCACCACGACCGCGTCCGCGTCCTCGCCCACTTCCACGTCCACCACCACGGCCACCTCCACGCTGAACTTCATTCTTGGTCTCCCTCACTACTCAAGAAATACGCAACCAAAGGAGTTATGATGTGGGCGTAACAATCATGATATAAATTGCAAAAACTATATCTGAAAAAAGGTTGCAAAACAGTCGTGCCTTGTGAGCGAGCAACTAACAAGAAGGACAAAATTGAAACACACAAAAACAAAAGGAGGAACATCGAAAGAACCCAGAATTATGCACTTGCCAGCAATGCCAATGAAAAGTAGCAGACCATGTACAATCATATCACTAAGAACCAGAACAATATATCAGAACCCACAGCCTGCATGGATAAAGAAATTCGAAACAATGAGCTACCCAATATTCCTGTAATAAAACTGGACTGTGAACCACACACCTTCCCACAACACCTAATGGACGAGTGCACTATCTTGGGGGGTTGGGGGAGATAGCACCACAAAGAATACAAAAAAAAAAGCTTGATTGAATGCTCAACACTAGGACCGACGTATTAACAAAAAAGCTTTCATTTTAAACTTTGAAAAAGCAAACATTAAGACACTTCACTTTTGGCAGAACAGGAACCATGATTGAGACATTAGAGCTGCAATGGGACATTGATAGGAAGAGTTTGCTGATCACCACAATATCTAGTCAAGTAGATGAAGGCCACGCTACAATCCCAATGGTTATGCAGTGGTGATAATGGACTGAGAACTGTAATGTGCAGTAGTTAATGTGGTACAGGTTTATAAGTTGGTGGTATATAATAGTGGTGGAATGATAAAGAGAACAATAGTATCAACACACCCATGCCATTTGAGAGGTTGGTGATAGTGGGGTGTCGATGAGGGCTGAAGATCTATCGGAGGTGGTTCCAGTAGCAGTTTTTCAGTGTAAGTAGGTAGCAATAATTATCTTGAAGGTACAAGGCAGTGACAGTGAAGATGATAATAACCCTTCACAAAGGATTTAAATGAGAAACTCAGGGTCCAAATATGGCTGTGAAGAGACAAATCGACTCTGAAAGATCTGCCTATCGAAATCTATGGGGGAAAAAACTTTTACCATCACACACCAGCTAAAATACCCAAAAATGATTTTTTTTTTTTTGGTCAGTACCCCAAAAATGATTGACAATCATGAAATGTGATCTTTCTCCCAAGCGTCAGACTTTAAAAGCCTCAAGAAGTTCCAAAAAGAAGTCCTTCTCATCGAAACTTATATATATATATATATATATATATATATATATAGACACACACACACACATAAAACCCTCATCATATATGGAAAACTAATATTCTGAAATCAATATACAAAAGTACAGAATTTAACTCTAAAAGCCACAAAACAAGTTAAAGAAGAGTTTTTCTTTATCAATCTTTGCCGACATATACAGAAAGACAAACATATTTAAAAGAATTCCAGGCAAAAGGACTAGACTACGAAATAAACCACTATCACCAATCCATCAGAAAAAAAAACTCGCAATGACATCTTCATCACCTTAGTACAGAAATACACAAAAAGTAGTGAGATGTAAACATATGTATATACATAAATTAAAAAGGGTAAATGTGAAATCTTTACCAGCCTGAGATGGAGGGAGAGGCTTGGAGGGCAGCTTGGCAGGCTGCTTAGCCGGCTGTTGAGCAGGAGCTGGAGTCTTCTTGGGAGCCGTAGCCAGCTTTTGCTGCTGAGCCGCAATGAGCTGACTAGGGTCATCGTACTCATCATCACCAAGAAGATCAAATGGGTTCGTGCTTGCCATTTCTCACAGTCCAACAAAGCTTTGCGACGATTTCAAGCAACCAAGAAACCCTAGTGCTTGTTCAAATCCATGTATAGATCTGATAGTTTGCGAACAAACTTCGAAACGTTGTAGAAAGAGTGCGTCTGTCTCGCAGTGTGTGTGTGAGAGAGAGTGAGAGAGAGAGAGTGGGGGCCCTGAAAACCCTAGCCAAAGCAGCAGAGGTTAGAGAAATTGCGTAAACCTAATCTTAAAAACCCTAGTGGGTGATCATAGGGTGAGGAAAGCCTCATTGTATAACTGTTCATTGGATTGGACCTTTGGCATTTACAATCTGTAATGATGGGTTCGGGGCAAAAGGATGTGGGTTACCCAAATCCAAGTTTATAAACTTGGATACTTTTACAATCTGCATATTCATGCTTGTAGGATTCAAACAACGTATATTTTTCATTGATGTCCGTCTTTAATGTTCCTCTTGTCAATTTTTTTTATTAAATTTTCTCAAATTTAGAGAAATATTCATTACTGTTAAATATTACCAGAATCAACTTATGAGACATTAATAAATATTTTAATTTAAGACACGTTCACAAAATTTTTAAGCTTATTTCACCGTAACTCGATTGACAAACCAATGCTAAAAAGGGGTTAATGAACGAGGAAGAGAGAATTACATTTTCAAGAAAATTATTATTACAGATCCCGTAGAAACATATAAAAACAAGAAAACAAAGCTCGGAAGGGTCGCATAGAAGTAAAATGAGACAAAGCTAGAATATATTTACTCTGTAAATCATGGAAATAATATCCACAGCCGTTGAAAGCCAAAACAACAGCGTGTACTGAGCAAATTTGCCACTTTTTCCTTAAGCATAAATGCTTCGTTTCTCTAATAATGCTGAACCACTTTTCAATGGTTCTCAATAACATTTTGCAAATTTCCGGGGCAATTATTAATTTATCATATAATTCTGCCATCCACGAAAGCATAGAATATAAACGAAGAAAAATATATATATTTGTTTTGCAGAAAGAGGATTGTTTACTGAAATATCAAAGGTCAGCCCTTGCAACAAATTCCACCAAACCCACCTGCCGGATTGGAATAGGATCATGCTGGGGACGTCTATATGATGGAGATTCATGCCATAAAACAGAAATAATGAGAAACGGAGTAAAGGAAATCACAAATACTGCTTTTTAACAATATTCCTACTTTGTACAAATGTTTTGTTAAAATCAAATACATCAAAAGAATGGAGTTTTTTAACGGAGTTCTGAAGCAACTGATAAGAAAAAGCAAGTCATGGCCGACATTCTTTCTTTCATAACCAAGCAGTACATAGAAAATCGACTAGTTTTAATGAGATGGAGAACACATGCAGGCACATCAGTCAACCGAACATTTCTCTCTTCAGGAAGAGCAGCAACCGGACTTTTGATTGACAGGCTGTCCTCGAATCTGCACTGTTGGGGGTCTGGCATTGTTCATGGCTGGTTGGGTTGCCATTCTGCGAGAAAGAGGCATGTATCCGTGAATAAAAGAACTAGCAAGCTCATATAGCAAGTTCCATGATCTACTCTTTGTGATGGCCTTAAGCCAACACACAAAAGAACAAAAACACAAACCTGTTCTTGATCTCAGAAGTCATGGCCATGAAAGCCTGTTCTACATTTGTGGCATCTTTAGCACTTGTTTCCAAAAAAGGTATCCCAATTTCATCAGCAAATGCCTGCAAAAGAAAAACAGAAGTTCAGTTATTCAATCCCAATATTTCACACCAGTAACATCAATCTTCTCTTGTCATTCACTTCTCTAAGAAAGAAGTAATTGAGATCCAATGTCTACAAAACATCAAATTACCTTCGCTGTCTCATAAGACACAACCTTCTGTGCTGTGAGGTCAGACTTGTTTCCGACTAGTAGCTTATTTACGTTCTCACTTGCATAGCGGTCAATTTCATTTAACCATTGCTTGACATTGTTAAAGCTTTCTTGATCTGTCACATCGTAGACCACCTGCCAGGAAAGGCAGAAGAATAAGACTATACCCTTGCGTGCAAACTACGAAAGGATAACTGATATAGAAAGGAGAAATGAACTGCTTACAATAATGCCATGTGCCCCACGATAGTAGCTGCTAGTAATCGTCCTAAAACGTTCTTGTCCAGCAGTGTCCCACTGCATATCCATATAAAGAATCAAAGGTGATAAAGTTGGTTACAGGAATACAACAGCTGCATTGAGGTTATACTCTATTAGAAATAATCAAGCAATACCAGAGTCAAAAATGAATTCTTAGGCAGTAAAAGAACAAAACTTAGCCAGGAGAAGAATTTTTTAACTAAATTTGTCAATTTTTTTCTTCAATGTGAAATTTTCCTCACAGAAACTTCTGCCAACATGTATGACAAAAAAATCTTAAAATTTGGGATTTTGTAACAAGTCAGGAGAGAAGCAACACTCACACTAGAACTATCAGAAACACCTCAATNATCAACTTATGAGACATTAATAAATATTTTAATTTAAGACACGTTCACAAAATTTTTAAGCTTATTTCACCGTAACTCGATTGACAAACCAATGCTAAAAAGGGGTTAATGAACGAGGAAGAGAGAATTACATTTTCAAGAAAATTATTATTACAGATCCCGTAGAAACATATAAAAACAAGAAAACAAAGCTCGGAAGGGTCGCATAGAAGTAAAATGAGACAAAGCTAGAATATATTTACTCTGTAAATCATGGAAATAATATCCACAGCCGTTGAAAGCCAAAACAACAGCGTGTACTGAGCAAATTTGCCACTTTTTCCTTAAGCATAAATGCNATAGAAGTAAAATGAGACAAAGCTAGAATATATTTACTCTGTAAATCATGGAAATAAATATCCACAGCCGTTGAAAGCCAAAACAACAGTGTGTACTGAGCAAATTTGCCACTTTTTCCTTAAGCATAAATGCTTCGTTTCTCTAATAATGCTGAACCACTTTTCAATGGTTCTCAATAACATTTTGCAAATTTCCGGGGCAATTATTAATTTATCATATAATTCTGCCATCCACGAAAGCATAGAATATAAACGAAGAAAAATATATATATTTGTTTTGCAGAAAGAGGATTGTTTACTGAAACATCAAAGGTCAGCCCTTGCAACAAATTCCAACAAACCCACCTGCCGGATTGGAATAGGATCATGCTGGGGACGTCTATATGATGGAGATTCATGCCATAAAACAGAAATAATGAGAAACGGAGTAAAGGAAATCACAAATACTGCTTTTTAACAATATTCCTACTTTGTACAAATGTTTTGTTAAAATCAAATACATCAAAAGAATGGAGTTTTTTAACGGAGTTCTGAAGCAACTGATAAGAAAAAGCAAGTCATGGCCGACATTCTTTCTTTCATAACCAAGCAGTACATAGAAAATCGACTAGTTTTAATGAGATGGAGAACACATGCAGGCACATCAGTCAACCGAACATTTCTCTCTTCAGGAAGAGCAGCAACCGGACTTTTGATTGACAGGCTGTCCTCGAATCTGCACTGTTGGGGGTCTGGCATTGTTCATGGCTGGTTGGGTTGCCATTCTGCGAGAAAGAGGCATGTATCGGTGAATAAAAGAACTAGCAAGCTCATATAGCAAGTTCCATGATCTACTCTTTGTGATGGCCTTAAGCCAACACACAAAAGAACAAAAACACAAACCTGTTCTTGATCTCAGAAGTCATGGCCATGAAAGCCTGTTCTACATTTGTGGCATCTTTAGCACTTGTTTCCAAAAAAGGTATCCCAATTTCATCAGCAAATGCCTGCAAAAGAAAAACAGAAGTTCAGTTATTCAATCCCAATATTTCACACCAGTAACATCAATCTTCTCTTGTCATTCACTTCTCTAAGAAAGAAGTAATTGAGATCCAATGTCTACAAAACATCAAATTACCTTCGCTGTCTCATAAGACACAACCTTCTGTGCTGTGAGGTCAGACTTGTTTCCGACTAGTAGCTTATTTACGTTCTCACTTGCATAGCGGTCAATTTCATTTAACCATTGCTTGACATTGTTAAAGCTTTCTTGATCTGTCACATCGTAGACCACCTGCCAGGAAAGGCAGAAGAATAAGACTATACCCTTGCGTGCAAACTACGAAAGGATAACTGATATAGAAAGGAGAAATGAACTGCTTACAATAATGCCATGTGCCCCACGATAGTAGCTGCTAGTAATCGTCCTAAAACGTTCTTGTCCAGCAGTGTCCCACTGCATATCCATATAAAGAATCAAAGGTGATAAAGTTGGTTACAGGAATACAACAGCTGCGTTGAGGTTATACTCTATTAGAAATAATCAAGCAATACCAGAGTCAAAAATGAATTCTTAGGCAGTAAAAGAACAAAACTTAGCCAGGAGAAGAATTTTTTAACTAAATTTGTCAATTTTTTTCTTCAATGTGAAATTTTCCTCACAGAAACTTCTGCCAACACGTATGACAAAAAAATCTTAAAATTTGGGATTTTGTAACAAGTCAGGAGAGAAGCAACACTCACAATAGAACTATCAGAAACACCTCAAGAAACAAAATCAAATAATAAGACGATCCAAAAACTTACAATTTGGAGTTTAATAGTTTTCCCATCCTGTTCCACGGTGCGGATTTTCTAAGTCAAACAACATAAGGATATTTAGTCCAGAATATTTTTGTGAAGGAATCAGTAAGCCAAGCCAAGGCCATCAAACTATAACTTACAAAGTCGACCCCAATGGTGCTAATGTAACTTTCAAGATATGAATCATCCTGAACAGAAATAACATCACAAAGGTTAAAAAAAATAAACAATAGATCCACTAATTGCATTTGGAAGGAGAAACAAAATAAAACCAGGCACTCTGACATCTACATCAAACATAAAATAAGGTGGAAACAATAAAACACAATCACTTACAGCAAACCTCAGGAGGAGACATGATTTTCCCACTCCTGAATCTCCAATAAGCAAAAGCTTAAACAGGTAGTCACTGCAAACAGAAACACAGAACAAAATGACAGCATTGAGACACGAGTTGGATTCTGAATAAATCATTTTCTCAACAGACACTATTTCCACCTTTTACTTCATAGGAATGGAAATGATATTGGAAAGAAACCATTTTCTCAGTAGACAAATAGTTCAGAATTTTACAGAAGAAAAACCAATCAACCAGCGCAAAGGAGAGGCACTCAACATGTCAAATCTGGCATGTGATATAGCAATCACAATTAAAATGAAATTTGTGCAGCTAGAGCCATAAAGAATTACTACAATAACCAGTAGAGGCACAGATGCATTTAGCACGGGATTTCAAAGTCATGCATGCATTAACGAGCAACAACATTCATTTTTCAAAATTCATTTTGAAGCATATCCTAAGACATATAATCAAAAACAGGTTCCGATGACGCCCAAGTCCCAACTATAGGCATGTATCAGCCTGCCCATGCCACCACCCTGCACTGGCAAGTGGCGAGTCGGCTTCTTGCATGCCCAAATAGATACTAAGAGAACATGTACATTACTTCAACTTAAGTATAAAGAGGCATTGTTCGAATGAGAAACATTATTCCCCCAAGCCATTCTATAAAGGCAACAAGAGTCTGATTCCATGTGATCCACTTTTAATCAGATGTACTGATGTAGCATATATTATAATGTCATATTTCATAGGGGTGCACACAAGTCCATATCCTCTTTGGTTGTGATGACAAACACTCCCTTTTTTGGTTTTAGTAAAACACACATGTAGTATAATATTTTAAAATTTGTATAAACACACTGATGGTCCATTGGATAGATAGCAAAAGTGAATCATCAGCATAAGAATAATCACTAATAAACTAGTTCCATACTTCGATGCAGGAAAAGGTTTGAAGAAACTGTTTTCTGCAAGAAAATGAGACCCACACTTTCATGTGACAACCAACTGCTTAGTTGGCAAAGGAAAACACTTAAATTCTTGACTCCTTTTCCCGTCATTAAAACAGCATTAGAGTTAATCTGACATACTTTTTATCTGTGAAGTGTAACATGGCTGAAGATATTATGTAATGTAAAATATTGACTACGTGCAAAAGGTCAAATGACTTCCTACTTGGGATACAGAAGCATCAAAAAAAAAAGCTTCAAAACTAAATTCCTTCCATGTCCTTAATCCGCTTGACAACCAAACAACAAAACAACCGATAAAGTGCTACAACATTTAACTTACTTTAACTACTGCCACCACCTAATGCAAACAATAGCACAAAACGATCATGCCTGCGCCCTCGTACAAACCACTCCTCATATTGTGGCAAATAATATATGAGTGTCAATTACAGACTCTTATGTTATTTATCTTGGAAATAACTTAGCTTTGTTATTACTCCAATGATATGACNCTTTAGCACTTGTTTCCAAAAAAGGTATCCCAATTTCATCAGCAAATGCCTGCAAAAGAAAAACAGAAGTTCAGTTATTCAATCCCAATATTTCACACCAGTAACATCAATCTTCTCTTGTCATTCACTTCTCTAAGAAAGAAGTAATTGAGATCCAATGTCTACAAAACATCAAATTACCTTCGCTGTCTCATAAGACACAACCTTCTGTGCTGTGAGGTCAGACTTGTTTCCGACTAGTAGCTTATTTACGTTCTCACTTGCATAGCGGTCAATTTCATTTAACCATTGCTTGACATTGTTAAAGCTTTCTTGATCTGTCACATCGTAGACCACCTGCCAGGAAAGGCAGAAGAATAAGACTATACCCTTGCGTGCAAACTACGAAAGGATAACTGATATAGAAAGGAGAAATGAACTGCTTACAATAATGCCATGTGCCCCACGATAGTAGCTGCTAGTAATCGTCCTAAAACGTTCTTGTCCAGCAGTGTCCCACTGCATATCCATATAAAGAATCAAAGGTGATAAAGTTGGTTACAGGAATACAACAGCTGCATTGAGGTTATACTCTATTAGAAATAATCAAGCAATACCAGAGTCAAAAATGAATTCTTAGGCAGTAAAAGAACAAAACTTAGCCAGGAGAAGAATTTTTTAACTAAATTTGTCAATTTTTTTCTTCAATGTGAAATTTTCCTCACAGAAACTTCTGCCAACACGTATGACAAAAAAATCTTAAAATTTGGGATTTTGTAACAAGTCAGGAGAGAAGCAACACTCACAATAGAACTATCAGAAACACCTCAAGAAACAAAATCAAATAATAAGACGATCCAAAAACTTACAATTTGGAGTTTAATAGTTTTCCCATCCTGTTCCACGGTGCGGATTTTCTAAGTCAAACAACATAAGGATATTTAGTCCAGAATATTTTTGTGAAGGAATCAGTAAGCCAAGCCAAGGCCATCAAACTATAACTTACAAAGTCGACCCCAATGGTGCTAATGTAACTTTCAAGATATGAATCATCCTGAACAGAAATAACATCACAAAGGTTAAAAAAAATAAACAATAGATCCACTAATTGCATTTGGAAGGAGAAACAAAATAAAACCAGGCACTCTGACATCTACATCAAACATAAAATAAGGTGGAAACAATAAAACACAATCACTTACAGCAAACCTCAGGAGGAGACATGATTTTCCCACTCCTGAATCTCCAATAAGCAAAAGCTTAAACAGGTAGTCACTGCAAACAGAAACACAGAACAAAATGACAGCATTGAGACACGAGTTGGATTCTGAATAAATCATTTTCTCAACAGACACTATTTCCACCTTTTACTTCATAGGAATGGAAATGATATTGGAAAGAAACCATTTTCTCAGTAGACAAATAGTTCAGAATTTTACAGAAGAAAAACCAATCAACCAGCGCAAAGGAGAGGCACTCAACATGTCAAATCTGGCATGTGATATAGCAATCACAATTAAAATGAAATTTGTGCAGCTAGAGCCATAAAGAATTACTACAATAACCAGTAGAGGCACAGATGCATTTAGCACAGGATTTCAAAGTCATGCATGCATTAACGAGCAACAACATTCATTTTTCAAAATTCATTTTGAAGCATATCCTAAGACATATAATCAAAAACAGGTTCCGATGACGCCCAAGTCCCAACTATAGGCATGTATCAGCCTGCCCATGCCACCACCCTGCACTGGCAAGTGGCGAGTCGGCTTCTTGCATGCCCAAATAGATACTAAGAGAACATGTACATTACTTCAACTTAAGTATAAAAAGGCATTGTTCGAATGAGAAACATTATTCCCCCAAGCCATTCTATAAAGGCAACAAGAGTCTGATTCCATGTGATCCACTTTTAATCAGATGTACTGATGTAGCATATATTATAATGTCATATTTCATAGGGGTGCACACAAGTCCATATCCTCTTTGGTTGTGATGACAAACACTCCCTTTTTTGGTTTTAGTAAAACACACATGTAGTATAATATTTTAAAATTTGTATAAACACACTGATGGTCCATTGGATAGATAGCAAAAGTGAATCATCAGCATAAGAATAATCACTAATAAACTAGTTCCATACTTCGATGCAGGAAAAGGTTTGAAGAAACTGTTTTCTGCAAGAAAATGAGACCCACACTTTCATGTGACAACCAACTGCTTAGTTGGCAAAGGAAAACACTTAAATTCTTGACTCCTTTTCCCGTCATTAAAACAGCATTAGAGTTAATCTGACATACTTTTTATCTGTGAAGTGTAACATGGCTGAAGATATTATGTAATGTAAAATATTGACTACGTGCAAAAGGTCAAATGACTTCCTACTTGGGATACAGAAGCATCAAAAAAAAAAGCTTCAAAACTAAATTCCTTCCATGTCCTTAATCCGCTTGACAACCAAACAACAAAACAACCGATAAAGTGCTACAACATTTAACTTACTTTAACTACTGCCACCACCTAATGCAAACAATAGCACAAAACGATCATGCCTGCGCCCTCGTACAAACCACTCCTCATATTGTGGCAAATAATATATGAGTGTCAATTACAGACTCTTGTGTTATTTATCTTGGAAATAACTTAGCTTTGTTATTACTCCAATGATATGATGAAACTCATGTCAATACGAAATCTTATATTTTCAAATTATTCAGCTTGGAACCCACCAACCTATCTCATTTTCTTGCATAATTTTGCATCTAACGCTAAATTCAATTATGCAAAATTAAAAATTGGGTATTAAACCAACAAGTTTGTACCAAATTTAAACCAATTCAACCAGCAAAATGCCATGAGCCAAAAGATCTTATTTTCCAAATATACTTTAATTCATGGAAAACTTTTCCCAAAAAAAAGCCCAACCACGATTGACCCGAAACGGTCAACGGATCCATTATCCAAATCCTCTCACGTAATCCCACAAGCAACAAGATAAAAATAAAAGTTAGCATAATAAGTATCTAATCATAGCTTTTCCATGACAAACCATCACAGATCTAAATGATTTATATGATCTAACCAACAGAATCGAAACAAATTACAGGAATATATATATATATATATTGAATTCTCTATTCAAAATCTGAGTCCATGTATCGATAATAAGAACTTACTATTCTGGATTCATGACTGTATGGCGTTTGAGATCGATTGAACTATAGAGATACGGCGAGGAAAAAACAGATTTATCTTCGTTCCCGCGAAAAATCTGAATGTAAATTAAGATCGTCGCCGGTGAATAGAGCGGAGAGAGAGAGAGAGAGAGAGACGAAGGAGAGATTTCGAATTGAAGAGGAGAGAACTCGTGGTCTTAAAGAAGCCTAAAATGTCGGAACTATTGGAAGGTGGAGGAAGGCGTGGCCAATTAATAAGTGTCCGCCACGAGGCCTGCAACGTGGTTACAATTACGAATATAGGCCTTACGCTTCCAAATCCTCTATAATATAATTTCCTATCAATGTTTAAATTTTTAAATTTTTTTTTTAAAATTTTGACAACTTCTTAGATGAAGTGATAAGAAATTTTTCCCTCGTAAATTTCTTAATTCTATCGGAGATGGCCTTCCCGAAAGGAAATTAGCCTAAATGTGCGTAAGTTAATCCGAACACCTCTGACCATTAAATTAAAAAAATAAAAANTGCAAAAGGTCAAATGACTTCCTACTTGGGATACAGAAGCATCAAAAAAAAAAGCTTCAAAACTAAATTCCTTCCATGTCCTTAATCCGCTTGACAACCAAACAACAAAACAACCGATAAAGTGCTACAACATTTAACTTACTTTAACTACTGCCACCACCTAATGCAACCAATAGCACAAAACGATCATGCCTGCGCCCTCGTACAAACCACTCAACCACTCCTCATATTGTGGCAAATAATATATGAGTGTCAATTACAGACTCTTGTGTTATTTATCTTGGAAATAACTTAGCTTTGTTATTACTCCAATGATATGATNAAAACAGGTTCCGATGACGCCCAAGTCCCAACTATAGGCATGTATCAGCCTGCCCATGCCACCACCCTGCACTGGCAAGTGGCGAGTCGGCTTCTTGCATGNAAAACAGGTTCCGATGACGCCCAAGTCCCAACTATAGGCATGTATCAGCCTGCCCATTCCACCACCCTGCACTGGCAAGTGGCGAGTCGGCTTCTTGCATANACGAGATAAATACCAATTAAAAGATTCAATTACCCTTATCTCATCCTTTTTTAAACTCAGGTATATAGGTCCAGATAAGAAATTATAAAAATGGTACGTCGTCTCCCTTAATTCTCTTTGAGGAGGTTTTTACTAGGAGACAACTTTGTTTGATTATATCATAATTGACTACTAAAACTTACAGTGACTTTGAGGGAAAGACTTAAAAGTCAAGTCAATGCCAGAATATTAATCGTACAAGTAATCACTTCTGATAAACATGTTGATAAAATAAGACAATGATGATTATTTCTTAAATCTAAGAGAGAATNTGCCCAAATAGATACTAAGAGAACATGTACATTACTTCAACTTAAGTATAAAAAGGCATTGTTCGAATGAGAAACATTATTCCCCCAAGCCATTCTATAAAGGCAACAAGAGTCTGATTCCATGTGATCCACTTTTAATCAGATGTACTGATGTAGCATATATTATAATGTCATATTTCATAGGGGTGCACACAAGTCCATATCCTCTTTGGTTGTGATGACAAACACTCCCTTTTTTGGTTTTAGTAAAACACACATGTAGTATAATATTTTAAAATTTGTATAAACACACTGATGGTCCATTGGATAGATAGCAAAAGTGAATCATCAGCATAAGAATAATCACTAATAAACTAGTTCCATACTTCGATGCAGGAAAAGGTTTGAAGAAACTGTTTTCTGCAAGAAAATGAGACCCACACTTTCATGTGACAACCAACTGCTTAGTTGGCAAAGGAAAACACTTAAATTCTTGACTCCTTTTCCCGTCATTAAAACAGCATTAGAGTTAATCTGACATACTTTTTATCTGTGAAGTGTAACATGGCTGAAGATATTATGTAATGTAAAATATTGACTACGTGCAAAAGGTCAAATGACTTCCTACTTGGGATACAGAAGCATCAAAAAAAAAAGCTTCAAAACTAAATTCCTTCCATGTCCTTAATCCGCTTGACAACCAAACAACAAAACAACCGATAAAGTGCTACAACATTTAACTTACTTTAACTACTGCCACCACCTAATGCAAACAATAGCACAAAACGATCATGCCTGCGCCCTCGTACAAACCACTCCTCATATTGTGGCAAATAATATATGAGTGTCAATTACAGACTCTTATGTTATTTATCTTGGAAATAACTTAGCTTTGTTATTACTCCAATGATATGACGAAACTCATGTCAATACGAAATCTTATATTTTCAAATTATTCAGCTTGGAACCCACCAACCTATCTCATTTTCTTGCATAATTTTGCATCTAACGCTAAATTCAATTATGCAAAATTAAAAATTGGGTATTAAACCAACAAGTTTGTACCAAATTTAAACCAATTCAACCAGCAAAATGCCATGAGCCAAAAGATCTTATTTTCCAAATATACTTTAATTCATGGAAAACTTTTCCCAAAAAAAAGCCCAACCACGATTGACCCGAAACGGTCAACGGATCCATTATCCAAATCCTCTCACGTAATCCCACAAGCAACAAGATAAAAATAAAAGTTAGCATAATAAGTATCTAATCATAGCTTTTCCATGACAAACCATCACAGATCTAAATGATTTATATGATCTAACCAACAGAATCGAAACAAATTACAGGAAAAATATATATATATATATATATATATTGAATTCTCTATTCAAAATCTGAGTCCATGTATCGATAATAAGAACTTACTATTCTGGATTCATGACTGTATGGCGTTTGAGATCGATTGAACTATAGAGATACGGCGAGGAAAAAACAGATTTATCTTCGTTCCCGCGAAAAATCTGAATGTAAATTAAGATCGTCGCCGGTGAATAGAGCGGAGAGAGAGAGAGAGAGAGAGACGAAGGAGAGATTTCGAATTGAAGAGGAGAGAACTCGTGGTCTTAAAGAAGCCTAAAATGTCGGAACTATTGGAAGGTGGAGGAAGGCGTGGCCAATTAATAAGTGTCCGCCACGAGGCCTGCAACGTGGTTACAATTACGAATATAGGCCTTACGCTTCCAAATCCTCTATAATATAATTTCCTTTCAATTTTTAATTTTTAAATTTTTTTTTTTTAAATTCTGACAACTTCTTAGATGAAGTGATAAGAAATTTTTCCCTCGTAAATTTCTTAATTCTACCGGAGATGGCCTTCCCGAAAAGAAATTAGCTTAAATGTGCGTAAGTTAATCCGAACACCTCTGACCATTAAATTAAAAAAATAAAAGCTAATTATATAGAAGTGACTCATTCATTAATAATATATAATCTGTTAATATATATATATATATATATTAGAGAAAATTTGAATCAAAAAGTTATATTTTACGATCCTTTAGTTTCTAAAATACTTATTGTGAGAATTTATTCTCGAAGGTTTTTTATTTGTGAGTAAATAATGGAACCATGGTTTTGCCTTTTAAATTGGTGACGATAAAATACCCACTTGCATATTAGGTAAGATATGTAAAGGATATTTTATGAATATTAAAAGAATCCAACGGCCGATTAATGTGAGTACGATTTTACTTAATATATTCTCCCCCTCCTTTTCTTTTTTATCTTACGGTATTGTAGAATTATATTGGCATACTACAATTCATTCCTCACCACACACAACACGTCCGCCCACCACCATTATGACTAACATCCCAATAAGTCTACACACTAATGAAAAAAAGCAAAAATTTTGAACAAATTATTGAAGGATAATGAAAATTAACTACGAGATAAATACCAATTAAAAGATTCAATTACCCTTATCTCATCCTTTTTTAAACTCAGGTATGTAGGTCCAGATAAGAAATTATAAAAATGGTATGTCGTCTCCCTTAATTCTCTTTGAGGAGGTTTTTATTAGGAGACAACTTTGTTTGATTATATCATAATTGACTACTAAAAATTACAGTGACTTTGAGGGAAAGACTTGAAAGTCAAGTCAATGCCAGAATATTAATCGTACAAGTAATCACTTCTGATAAACATGTTGATAAAATAAGACAATGATGATTATTTCTTAAATCTAAGAGAGAATATTATGAATGCAAAAAATTGCTTGAGGTAGGAGTGTGATGTGATTTACTTGTTATTCTCTAAGTGAACAGAAAAAAAAAAAAGGGAAATGTGTCTAAAAATTGAACGGGAATTGATGACTATCTATAATTCAACGCTGTCAGACACGACTATACTAAATGATAGTGGCACGTGTACAATAGTTTCATTTATATAGATTTTTTTATTATTTTTACTACGGCTGTATCAAAAACAAAAAAATTATTACCATAGACTTATCCCAATTAAAAATCCAACAATCAATATAGTGAATTAAAAAAAAAAAAAAAAAGAACAAAAGAACATGGGCAAGGAGTGGAAATACATTAGGANAAATACCAATTAAAAGATTCAATTACCCTTATCTCATCCTTTTTTAAACTCAGGTATGTAGGTCCAGATAAGAAATTATAAAAATGGTATGTCGTCTCCCTTAATTCTCTTTGAGGAGGTTTTTATTAGGAGACAACTTTGTTTGATTATATCATAATTGACTACTAAAAATTACAGTGACTTTGAGGGAAAGACTTGAAAGTCAAGTCAATGCCAAAATATTAATCGTACAAGTAATCACTTCTGATAAACATGTTGATAAAATAAGACAATGATGATTATTTCTTAAATCTAAGAGAGAACATTATGAATGCAAAAAATTGCTTGAGGTAGGAGTGTGATGTGATTTACTTGTTATTCTCTAAGTGAACAGAAAAAAAAAAAAGGAAAATGTGTCTAAAAATTGAACGGGAATTGATGACTGTCTATAATTCAACGCTGTCAGACACGACTATACTAAAGGATAGTGGCACGTGTACAATAGTTTCATTTATATAGATTTTTTTATTATTTTTACTACGGCTGTATCAAAAACAAAAAAATTAATACCATAGACTTATCCCAATTAAAAATCCAACAATCATTATAATGAATTAAAAAAAAAAAAAAACAAAAGAACATGGGCAAGGAGTGGAAATACATTAGGACGAAGGTTGTTTTAGTCATTTTACACGACAACTTGATATTGAAGGCTTGAAGCACACCGGTTGTTTCCTAGCTGCTTCAAATTCCATATCAATTACGCGTCCGTGTCCGCGTTGAAAAAGATCTATAGACTATCTCTTGTAACAGAGGAGGAAGCACCCCCAGCGATCTTACAGCGCGTGATTAGACGACCAGTGCACAAGTTTTGCTAAGCTATTTTATTGTCCTTTCGTGTTTTCGTTTATAAATACAGTTATTGTTGACCCAACTACCACTGCTCCAAGTACAGCAATTGAATTCGATTGGTAATAATTTATTATGATTAGGTTATTACATTTTATCTATCGCGAATATTTTAATTTTAATATGAATAACTTATTTTTGAACAAATTAAAAATAAAATTAGTCAAAATGTATATAAATTAATTCAAACACTCCTAATCGTTAAATAAAAAAAATAAAAAAATAGGATCATTTCATGATGATATCCAAAATATGTATTGATGAGTTCGGAAACTCCGCCCATTTTTGGTAACCAANTAGGAGTGTGATGTGATTTACTTGTTATTCTCTAAGTGAACAGAAAAAAAAAAAAGGAAAATGTGTCTAAAAATTGAACGGGAATTGATGACTGTCTATAATTCAACGCTGTCATACACGACTATACTAAAGGATAGTGGCACGTGTACAATAGTTTCATTTATATAGATTTTTTTATTATTTTTACTACGGCTGTATCAAAAACAAAAAAATTAATACCATAGACTTATCCCAATTAAAAATCCAACAATCATTATAATGAATTAAAAAAAAAAAAAAACAAAAGAACATGGGCAAGGAGTGGAAATACATTAGGACGAAGGTTGTTTTAGTCATTTTACACGACAACTTGATATTGAAGGCTTGAAGCACACCGGTTGTTTCCTAGCTGCTTCAAATTCCATATCAATTACGCGTCCGTGTCCGCGTTGAAAAAGATCTATAGACTATCTCTTGTAACAGAGGAGGAAGCACCCCCAGCGATCTTACAGCGCGTGATTAGACGACCAGTGCACAAGTTTTGCTAAGCTATTTTATTGTCCTTTCGTGTTTTCGTTTATAAATACAGTTATTGTTGACCCAACTACCACTGCTCCAAGTACAGCAATTGAATTCGATTGGTAATAATTTATTATGATTAGGTTATTACATTTTATCTATCGCGAATATTTTAATTTTAATATGAATAACTTATTTTTGAACAAATTAAAAATAAAATTAGTCAAAATGCATATAAATTAATTCAAACACTCCTAATCGTTAAATAAAAAAAATAAAAAAATAGGATCATTTTATGATGATATCCAAAATATGTATTGATGAGTTCGGAAACTCCGCCCATTCTTGGTGACCAGGAAATTCGAGATCACCACCCTTTCTCCAATAACATCACCTCTACCATTGGCACCGATAACAATTGTTTTTCACCAAAACACTATGCAAATCGTAACAGTCGTCTATTCAAGCAAAAAAATTGCAACTACCTTAATGTCCATCAATTTTTTATATATGTTCTATCGTGCTGNTACGCGTCCGTGTCCGCGTTGAAAAAGATCTATAGACTATCTCTTGTAACAGAGGAGGAAGCACCCCCAGCGATCTTACAGCGCGTGATTAGACGACCAGTGCACAAGTTTTGCTAAGCTATTTTATTGTCCTTTCGTGTTTTCGTTTATAATTACAGTTATTGTTGACCCAACTACCACTGCTCCAACTACAGCAATTGAATTCGATTCGTAATAATTTATTATGATTAGGTTATTACATTTTATCTATCGCGAATATTTTAATTTTAGTATGAATAACTTATTTTTGAACAAATTAAAAATAAAATTAGTCAAAATGCATATAAATTAATTCAAACACTCCTAATCGTTAAATAAAAAAAATAAAAAAATAGGATCATTTTATGATGATATCCAAAATATGTATTGATGAGTTCGGAAACTCCGCCCATTCTTGGTGACCAGGAAATTCGAGATCACCACCCTTTCTCCAATAACATCACCTCTACCATTGGCACCGATAACAATTGTTTTTCACCAAAACACTATGCAAATCGTAACAGTCGTCTATTCAAGCAAAAAAATTGCAACTACCTTAATGTCCATCAATTTTTTATATATGTTCTATCGTGCTGCATACATGATCAATTTAGTCCAAAATAATGGGTAAAGAAATACGTTTTAGGACTTCAATAAAGAATACAAAATACTTGCTAAATAGAATATTTGCAATTGCATAACTCCTTTAATTATGTTTTTTTTTTGGGTAAGGGTTCATTGATTCCTTGTTTAGGAAAGATATCTAGGTTTTGACGCTTTGTATATACTATTATACCAAACAAGAAAAGAATATAAAAAACTTTATATAATTATTTTACGATTTTTAAATAGGTAATATAACAAATTATATCAACAGCGTTCATATGTGACTATTTATATCTTATTACTGTTCAAAATCAAAATGCAACAGCGTGAATAACGAGAAATTATTATAATTTTATTTAAATTTATTAATTTTGTGCCGACTTCGTCTTGAGTTCCAACAAATCACCCTCGCACACGTTACATCGTTCTATTGCATGTAAATAATACTACGCTCACGCTGGTGCGTGATTATTAATTTCTTCAAAGATTGGTCAGAAAAGGTGGGCATTGTTCTACAACAACAACGTGCGGCTACGACTATACTTTGGATTCTACGCATGAAGCTTGGCGAATCACAGCTCAGCCACCTCTTATTTGTCACCTTTGAGGCCCTATGTCAATATGATTTTAAAATTGATATAATTAATAAATATTCATAATGAGTTGTTTAAATTAATATTTGATATTTAAAATAAAATAAATATATATTTTTTTATAGATTTTGACACACACAAATAATAATGTCATAATTCGATCAGAGATAAATTGTGACCCCCTTTACCTTAACAAGAGCACTAGGCTACTACCGACATCAATGTACCAACTACTTTTTTTTTTTTGGGTACATAAAAATGAATATTAAGATAGTTCACCCAATTTATTTTTATTTAATTACTATCGGCATCACCACGTGACGAATCGGTCTGCTAATGCTCCGGTCGGCTAGTCTCTTTCAGATTGTCAAAATAGTTGGACTTGAATCTTAGGTGATTGTCCAATATATTTTATTTCATAGTTTATACCTCAAATAGTTTAATAATAAGTTCGTTGAGACTTCTGGATAAGGGTGCAATTAGAGTAGATTAGATGGGTTGGACTGTTAATTCTAGCTCAATTCTAAGTATATAATTTTTAACTTTGACCCTAACTNTGTCCATCAATTTTTTATATATGTTCTATCGTGCTGCATACATGATCAATTTAGTCCAAAATAATGGGTAAAGAAATACGTTTTAGGACTTCAATAAAGAATACAAAATACTTGCTAAATAGAATATTTGCAATTGCATAACTCCTTTAATTATGTTTTTTTTTTGGGTANGCATTGCCCGAATTTAATTTGGGCGGACTCGGATTGAATTCAAGTTAATAATTTTGGTCTAATTCAGGTTACTTTACAGGTTCAATTCGGGTTAAGTTTAGGTAGAGTTCAAAATAAGCATGTTGTTCTAAACCTAATATATATATTACATAATATTCACCTAAATTAACAATCAAAAACTTCAACCANATATACTATTATACCAAACAAGAAAAGAATATAAAAAACTTTATATAATTATTTTACGATTTTTAAATAGGTAATATAACAAATTATATCAACAGCGTTCATATGTGACTATTTATATCTTATTACTGTTCAAAATCAAAATGCAACAGCGTGAATAACGAGAAATTATTATAATTTTATTTAAATTTATTAATTTTGTGCCGACTTCGNACAAAAATGAAAATGAACAAGAGAGACAGAGAACGATAGCACAAAAATAAATAAATATATATATTTTTTAATTTGTCAGGTTTGGGTTGAACCCGTAAACTCGAGACCTTAATCTGAGCCCAATTCAAATTGAATTCGGGTTGAAGTTTTTTGACCCAACCCCCAACTCAAATATTAAAAACTCTTGCTCAAACCTTAATTTTTTCGAGTTGAAAACGAGTTGCTCAACCCAACTTGCACCCCTACCTCCAGAGTAAACTAGTTCCCATCCTCAAAATATTACCAACAGTTCTATTTTTTTTGTTTAACAGTCGAAGATGTCGAGATAAACTTACACGGATTTGACTATTCTTTTTTTTTTTTTGTTGAAGATTGATCATTCACGTCAAAGTTAAGTTATGTA
This sequence comes from Ilex paraguariensis, assembly GCA_963454935.2. Taxonomy (NCBI): domain Eukaryota; kingdom Viridiplantae; phylum Streptophyta; class Magnoliopsida; order Aquifoliales; family Aquifoliaceae; genus Ilex; species Ilex paraguariensis. The sequence continues at coordinate 289,127 of CAUOFW020009168.1, read as the reverse complement.
TTTATGGAAGATAAGTTTTTTATGACCTAACTCAATTTTTTTTTCAAGATTTGAATTTAATGGAGGGCCCATTTTGCTTTTTTGTGTTTTTGCTATTGAAAAAAATAGTGGAGGTAAAGAAAAACTCATAGAGACCACCCGATAGATTTTCACTGATGAAATAATGAGACGCGTGACTGTCTTCATTACTTTTTTTCAGAAACAAATATAATTAGACTAATATAGTGGTCAACTACTGAACCTCAATATAGATTATAAGGGATTGTTTGGTAAAGGAGCATGTGAGGGTTTAACAAGATGAATTTGGAAAATATAATTTAAAAGACTTTTAAATCTCAAGTTTGGATTAAAAATTTAATCACGAGTTCCCAAATCCAACCTGTAATATTATACTCATACTCATAGGTTTGTCAAACCTAAAAGAGTGGGTTTGGGAAGATTGGTTAAAGGCTTAAGAATACAAAAGACAATTGTACCCCTTAACATGAATATAAATTGAATTTATAAAAAATAAAATAATAATTTACAAGATAAATAGTTGTTAATAATTATGATATATATATGGGTCATATACGTATATCTATTACATATCAAACATGAGTATAGATCGAATTCAATGTTAAATTTCATCTTTATAAAGAGAGATTTAAATTTAAAAAATTTTTAAAAAATTAATTCAATCCTCTCCCAAAAATTCACCCAAACAAAGCCAAAGACTCAAACCTTCACCTACGGGATGAAAATTTTGATCGATTCCCACTGACCACGCCACTCGGATTAAAATCCCTCCAAGCCAACCGACAGGGATTGTCCTTTCCACTGCCACCAACCAGCATAAAATGACGACAAGTACTACAGCCGATTAATCTGGTGTTTTTACGACAGGGCTTTTGTTGTTTTCTTAGTTTTTGTGCCAACTCTTCATTATGCAATGTCAAAAATTATTCAATTTATATTTAATGTATGTCTATTATTATTTCTATTCAGAATTCTAAAAAATCAAAAATTATTATTTTGTATTTCTAAGTACATATACATATAAATTACACTCTCTCTCTCTCTCTATATATATATATATTATAGGAGATTCTACCGCACCTATATTGAGGCCAAATATAAAGTTTCACTTTATACTCTAAGTGTTACTCAAATTTAATTCCATCGAATTGTCATAACGGTAGAGATTCAAATCTANTCTCTATATATATATATTATAGGAGATTCTACCGGCCAAATATAAAGTTTCACTTTATACTCTAAGTGTTACTCAAATTTAATTCTATCGAATTGTCATAACGGTAACATTGAATAAATTTACCTAGTAAACCAATCATTCGGTGATATATGTTATAGTAAGTGTGATTTGTGTAGATCTATTTATTTTATTTGTGGAGAATATTTTGAATTATCATATCTATGTAAAATTAAGATTATTTTATAACAATTAATGTGTCAAAAGTTTGAAATATGAAAATAATCTTTCTATTGTCACCTCCTAAAATAGATTTGTCAGCAAGATCAAGTTTGGATCGATTTTTGATTAATTCGATTCTAAATTTGATCTCAAAAATCTGATCCAATAATTCGTCAATTTTTTTAATTCCGTAATTTATATCAGAATTCGATAATAATTCAAAATTCGACCCAATTAAAATAACTTAATTAACTAAATTAACAAATTATATCTAAATTTTAACTAATTTTTTTTAAATAATCACCTAATTTCCTTTAATATTTATATAAAATATATATAAATAATTTGAATCAACAATGTATCTAAATTCAAATTGCTTAAATATAATATATCATATTCAAATTTAAATTTAAATTATCAATAAAAAGTGTTAATTTACCTCCTGCTAATTAAATTCGACTTTGATTCAATCCACTGACGGCCGTACTCCCAAAACAAAGGAAAGGAGTGCTGGGCTACAACAATTCCGCACAACCCGCGTAAATAACACACGGAACTGTCGAAGAAACATAACCACCTAGATTCTTTGGACATCTTCAATCTCTCTAAAAAGTGCCTACCTTGATTCATTCTATCGGACAATTCAGAGTAGTTATGCACCGGTCGTCGAGCTCGACTCGAGTCTCAGACGAGTTCTTCTCAAACTCATCTTCATCTTCGCCATATCAGAGTTTCAACCCAAACTCAGACACCCACCAATTACCCACTTACAATCCCCTATCGGAAGTAGCAAAGAAAGAAAGGAGTCGCCTCAGATCTGCGGAGACAGCGGTTCATATCATCCCAGTTTTGCTGGTTCTGTGTGCCATCATTCTTTGGTATTTCTCAAGCCCAGGTAATAAAAAAGTATGAGATCGATGACCCGTTTGTTTTATTTCCCAGGAGAGCACCTCTTTGATTGATGAAATCGAAGGAATGGATTGATTTAATGATTAGTTGTTTTCAATTACTGTGTGATATAATTTGAGGAAGAAATTGAGATTTTGTTTATGTAAACCCAAATAAATATATCACATCTGTGTTTGCGTGTTTATAGGTATATTAATTCAGTGATATGAGTGTGTGCGTGCGTCGTAGTGGTGGTGTGTGTGTGAGGGGGGGGGGGACTGAATCTTTGGGTAGGCTTTGCAGGATCAACAACAATAACTGGAAGTAGGTACGGTCGTTCGGGAAATCCCTCGCAAACAATTCTAAGAGTTGACTTAGTAGATTGAAAATTGACTGTGTTAATAGCTTAGGTTGGGTTGAATTTCTAGTCTCCAGGCCTCAGTATTAGGGATCACTCCTTATTATTCTGGTGATTATTTGTTGGTATACTGCTATCTCTGTTGGTTGTTATTATATTGCCTATTTTCTTAAACCAGACTATAGATGATTGTTTGGCATTCTCTTGATAATTGTAATTGTTAAGCAAATTGTTTTATCATATATAACAAAAATAAACTTAGTTTTGAACTGTGATGAGGTTATTGCTATCCATACAGCAGTTGATATGGTGAATAAAGCTGATTCAATTGTTGCCAGAGTGGAAGGTCCGATGACCTATGGAGGCATCAATAGCCATGGAGCGAAGGGCCGCTTGTTTTCAAACATGGGGCTGGAGGACGTTGATACTACAAATCAATCAGTAGATCAGGTGGATCAAAAACCTACAAGATGAATGGAGGACAATCCCTTGTAACAGTCATTCTTGACGAACAGCTTGACGGGTCATAACAGCTGCTATTAGCAAAAATCCCATTACTATGTCAAAAAATGTCTGTCATAACAACTGTAAACAGGATTGTATATTTGCATTTGGTATAAGATATATCCAGGTCTTCTTAGATTTACATGACACGGTGGAAATATTTTTGTATAAAGAACTGTTCAGCAGCTACGAAGATGGTGTTACTTTGTTTCTTCCCTAGCAACTGTGTTTCATTGTCTGGAGTATGAATTTCTGAGTGTGTTACAGAGGTTCAAACTCAAAATTTGTGTGTTCCAGCATCTGTCCAAGCTTCACCAGCTTAGGTACAACAACATTGTCCCGAACAGAACACACCACTGGATTATCCGATTGCAGAATNATGAATTTCTGAGTGTGTTACAGAGGTTCAAACTCAAAATTTGTGTGTTCCAGCATCGGTCCAAGCCTCACCAGCTTAGGTACAACAACATTGTCCCGAACAGAACACACCACTGGATTATCCGATTGCAGAATTGTTCCCACAAGATTTGCACGTATGGTTAAAGGAAAGATTCGGGGCCATCTTTCACTTCCATAGGATTTGAATGCATCTTCCACAGATGTGGTTCCAGACTTGATCGCCTCTGCAAGCTTTTTTGCCAAAACCACTGCATCTTCCAGTGCACAACAAGCGCCTTGACCAAGATTGGGAGTCATAGGGTGCCATGCATCACCGACCAGCACAACTCTGCCTGCTGAAGCTTGAGATCTTATGGCTGGCCACAGCCATCGGTCTACTAATGGATTTCTTACNGAGTCATAGGGTGCCATGCATCACCGACCAGCACAACTCTGCCTGCTGAAGCTTGAGGTCTTATGGCTGGCCACAGCCATCGGTCTACTAATGGATTTCTTAATATGGTATCATCTGGGGTAAGATCTATTATTTTCAATAGCTCCGAGGGCCAGTTCCTGACTATTTCTCCAGTTTGATTCTTCAACACAGATGAATCAGTGATCTTTGGACCTGCCACAACATTCGTCGAAAATTGTTGGAGAACAATGTAATTTCAAGGACACCAGGTAAGTAGTTCTGCTGCAAAAACTCGTGTGTAACTCCTATCAAGTATACCTGGAGAAGGGCTGTTGAAGCAAACAAACCAATAAACTTTTGTTGAAGAAACAGGAACATATCCACCTCGTACCCCTCTTCCATAGATGTAGTTTACTCTAGGTTCAAAAGGCTGTCCATCAGGGTAAAATGCAAGCCCGCGAAAAGCACAATGCCCCACATACTTGGGCTCCGGAAACCCCATCCATTTAGCTACTGGAGATCGGATCCCATCACAGCCAATCACAATCTGTTGAAGGTTTTGAAGGTTTCATTGAATGTTCTACACAAACTTTGCAACTCAATAGAAAGGCCACCCCAGAAGTGGCAAACATAACTCCATTTCGGAATTAGCAACTCTAAAATAAGCTGTGTATTTGAGCATATGTAAAAATACCTTGGCAGATATTCGAGTCCCATCCATGAATTCCAGCAAGGTTTCACCCCCTCCACTTTTTTCAATCTTTGCCAACTTTGAGTCAAACGAGATTGCATCTGGTGGCAGCTGATTAGCAAGAGTGTCCAAGAGAATTCTCCTCTCCACAGCACGAACCTCCTGACTGCCCCATCATCAAGTGAATAACAAATGGAAAAGGAAAAAACCTAATCTGCTTAGAGGCCACCAAAATATGAAGATGAGTATAACATTTACCTTTCATCTTCCTCTTTGAACTTGAAGGAGCGCAGCTCCCTCCCATCTGCTGATTTTATCACCATCCTGTACAGCTGATAGTGTGAAAACAATTGGCGAAAGAATATAAGGAAAAGCTTTTAACTCATTCATCTTTTCCTTCTCTTTTTTCAAGATGGAATAACAGTTCCCACACAACCATGCCCTTGGTAATCTATCAACTTGCGCAAATTCTGAGACTAATTACATGTGCAGAGAACTTCGTTTTTAATATGGAACATGTATGTGTAACATATGGTAGCTCCAGAGACCAGAATAATGACTCCTCCATAACAGGAAGTAAATGACTACTTTTTTATTTGACATTTTAATAACAGACTTATGAGACTTTTACTTTTAATATTGGTTGCGCATGAGCATATGGTAGCAGCATAGACCATAATAAGGGCACATAGAGTTTCATTACACCTCCATAACAAGTGTCTAAAAGCATATTGTGGATTGCAATTTTGTTTACAGTTAGAAGCACACTTTTGATCTGCACCAGAGAAAACACCCCCCCCCCCCAACAAAACCCACAACATACACAGAAAACCCAAAAAATAAAAAAATAAAAAGGAAAGAAAAAAACAAACGAACATCCATAAGTGTCCACCACTTTGTGTCTCAAACTCTATGCTGATGCAGGTATTTAGAATCCCTGGGAGGGCTAACCCAACACATGGACAGATCAAAACTATGCAAACTCTTGAAGACATAGACNTTCGTTTTTAATATGGAACATGTATGTGTAACATATGGTAGCTCCAGAGACCAGAATAATGACTCCTCCATAACAGGAAGTAAATGACTACTTTTTTATTTGACATTTTAATAACAGACTTATGAGACTTTTACTTTTAATATTGGTTGCGCATGAGCATATGGTAGCAGCATAGACCATAATAAGGGCACATAGAGTTTCATTACACCTCCATAACAAGTGTCTAAAAGCATATTGTGGATTGCAATTTTGTTTACAGTTAGAAGCACACTTTTGATCTGCACCAGAGAAAACACCCCCCCCCCCCAACAAAACCCACAACATACACAGAAAACCCAAAAAATAAAAAAATAAAAAGGAAAGAAAAAAACAAACGAACATCCATAAGTGTCCACCACTTTGTGTCTCAAACTCTATGCTGATGCAGGTACTTAGATCCCTGGGAGGGCTAACCCAACACATGGACAGATCAAAACTATGCAAACTCTTGAAGACATAGACGAAGACTATGAAGCTAAAATCCATAAGCATTGCATGTTTTTGAATCGAAACTTGTATCATTCAACATTCCTAAACTTAAATCTTCTACCACTTGAACCTCTGACATGATAATACAACTTTCAGTCCATATTGAACGACTCATGATCTGGGATCCTTGAAAGTATCATCCATCACTTCACCAATACAAGAAACACATCCTTCACATCCTAAACACATCTCGGGTTTAGGGTTTAAGGTTTGGGGAAAACTTCCACATTGTTTGCTTATCCGTAACATTAGTTCTATAAAAACACCATAGATGTTCTATCCAATTAGGTTACGTTCGAAACGTCTTAGATGGAATATTTCTTCTGCTTAATTTGATTGGGTCAAATTAAGAAACTATTAACAGAATTGAATTTTACAAAAATACAAATGCTGACAAGTTAAAAAAAAAAGAAGAAGAAACTATACCCTTGAATTTCAAGAAATTGGGTCCTGAGCTCACTGCCAACACCAATGGCATCCAACACCCTCCATCCATTCTTGAAAAGCGTCAGAGATGTTCCCCCAGTTCGAAGCGAATCCGCCTGCTCGAAAACTAACGACCGAACTCCGAGCCTTAATTGCAAAACAATTACAAAAAAAAGTTATATAATCTTATCGAAATTCGATCTTATGTGTCATTCTAGGGATTTTGAGGCTTTTTGGCGAATTGAACCTTTGAAGTGAAACTGCAGTGGCCAGTCCAGCAATCCCAGCTCCAACGATGACAATATCTTCTTTCCGAACATCGACTTGGGCATTGGCAATAGATAGAGAGATGGTTCTGGTTCTAATTCTGGTTCGGAACCAAGATTGGGTCAGTAAATGTGTTCTTGATGGCGAATGATGTGAAGAAGGAAGTGAGAAAAGTGAGTTTGAATGCATAAGAGCCGAAGTGGTTAAAGCCATAGACGTTTAGTGGTGGCGCTGAGATGTTGCTGAGGGTTTTGGATGAGAGAGAGAGAGAGAGAGAGAGCGAATATGCCATGGGCAAGTGGTAAAGGCTGCTACGGCATCCATAAGACTTTTCCAGGAAGTTTTTGGGGCTCGTTTGGACGGACTTTGAGGGAGACGTTTGAATTGATTTCTCTGTACTCTTTCAAATTTAACATTGAGGTCAGTTTATACTTAAGTTTGGCATGTAATACAAATACATATAAATTTTAGGAATATATTATAATTATTAATGACTATTTAATTTATAAATAATTATTTTACTTATTGATCAATCTAACTCATATTCATATTGTTATGTTAAGGGTTCAATTATTTTTTACATCTTTAACCCATCTTCCCAAATTCGTCATCTCTTATGTTTGACAAAACTCAAAATCATGGGTATAATATCTAAGTCTGGGTCAATTACAGGTCGAATTTAAAAACTTAGGATTGAATTTATAATTCAAACATGAAATTTGGGAATCCTTTGAACTATTTTCTCCAAACCCATCTTNGGGGCTCGTTTGGACGGACTTTGAGGGAGACGTTTGAATTGATTTCTCTGTACTCTTCCAAATTTAACATTGAGGTCAGTTTATACTTAAGTTTGGCATGTAATACAAATACATATAAACTTTAGGAATATATTATAATTATTAATGACTATTTAATTTATAAATAATTATTTTACTTATTGATCAATCTAACTCATATTCATATTGTTATGTTAAGGGTTCAATTATTTTTTACATCTTTAACCCATCTTCCCAAATTCGTCATCTCTTATGTTTGACAAAACTCAAAATCATGGGTATAATATCTAAGCCTGGGTCAATTACAGGTCGAATTTAAAAACTTAGGATTGAATTTATAATTCAAACATGAAATTTGAGAATCCTTTAGAACTATTTTCTCCAAACCCATCTTGTCAAAACGCTCCTTACCTTACCAAACAGTCCATTGAAGGTTGTATTTTCTGCTATGTTGAATTAATGACTCCATTTACTTCTATGTGGCGTAGATTTTCATTTGCAGTCTAAAAATTTCTTAGCTATGGACTTGGAAACTCTCTTTTCTAATGTTGAGTATTTTTATTGAGCAATGTTTTAGGACCTAATTTATTGACTTAATTTACTATAATCGTTGGATTGATTATAGATCTCATTAAATATTAAAGTTCAGTGTTAATCTAATAATGTTTACAATGAAACCACATCATTATATCAGCAAATTAAATAAACTTTTTAAATCTCAATAGCATTATTTTTTTTTTATTTATAGATTTGAGTTATCATTCAAACACGCCGTGCATAATAAATATTTTTGGTAAATGTAAAGATTATCAAAATAAAATGGAAAAAGACGAAGAATGATAGGTTATAAACTTGTCAAGTGTTTTTGGTGTTTGGAGTTAATAAGATTGGAGGATCGCCCTCAATGTTAGATTTTAAAATTGTGAATTCGAACCTAATTGTCCATCTCCCCTGTAATAGTATGAGTTAATATGATCGTGTGATTCACATTGCATATAAAAATGGAAAATTTTGATTATGGACTGCAATTTTGTAGGCTGGAGTNAGTATGAGTTAATATGATCGTGTGATTCACATTGCATATAAAAATGGAAAATTTTGATTATGGACTGCAATTACAAAAAAGGCGCCTTTTTTGTAGAGGATTTATCCGCGCGTTCGGGATGTCCTCCCCCCACAGAAGGATTTCAGCTGACCTGCGCGTGTTCGGCAGTAGCCTTTACCTCTCTTCGCCAATAGGACCCTTTCCTAAGGCAATCCCACATCGGAAGAGAGTCGTCTTCCCCCCTGCCATATAAGTGAACACTTCCTATGGAGGAGGTACCCACTAGGCACCTGATCAGGTCGCTAGGAAGTGTTCACTTATATGGCAGGGGGGAAGACNAAAAAAAAAAAAAAAGTGGTATGGTAATAAAGCCAAATTGACTATTTGACATGTCAAATAGTAGAAAAATTATTGAAGGAGACATATAAAGACAAGACTTTGTGTTATCTTGCCTTTTGAAGAAAGGCAGATTCCCATTGTAACCCTTTACTAGGGAATCCAATGCTTGGTTATAACCTTTAACGAAAAGGCAACATTATGGTAAGAGAACCATATGTTTTTTTTGCAAAAAAATAATGTACCAATTCTCTACATTCACGAAATTAGATTGTTTATATCTAAAATTTATCTAGAACGTTTATGTTCAATTCGAGGATAGTACGATGATCGCTAGCTAGTTGAGCTGCATGACAATTGATTTGTAATTTATATCGGTTGTCCCTATACTTATTACATTGAAGATAGTGCAAACATGTTTAATAATAGGAGAATTATCTTCACAACATAATAGTGGACCCGTGACAAAAGCAAGTTATGGATTCACGCAGCCATTTCACTCTCAAATTATACATATCGGGTAAACTAAGTTTTTCATATAAGAACTAAATTTGAGAACTGGAAATAGTAATCCAAACATTTTCATGTTTAATATTCAAACCTTAAATATTATAAAGACACCTATAGTTTAAAGCTCTTTAATTGTTTTCTTGGAAATGGGGTAGAACATTGTGCAAGTGCTTTGTCATTTAATTCATTGTAGGGCAATATAAGTTATTGTTTATTTGCTCATTAAAGAAAAGTGGGGTGAAGGAGAATGTCCGGTGACCACTTTAATATATTTTCATTGGTGAGATTATGAAGCATCTGACCATTTCTATTACTTTTCTAAAAAACGAATTTAGTTAGACTAACATAACAATTAATTATCGAATCTCAATATAAATTTCAAAACTCAAATNCCGTGCTTAATCTTTTTGTTAATACCTCTGATACGATTTTCAAAACCTGGTTGTTCTCAAGTTCGAACTCATGATTCATTATTAAAAATTATCGTTTTACCCTTGCACCTTCGATAAATAGCAATTAAGACCTAATGTACTCCCCCTCAAGTCATTTAACAAATGTCCTAAAGTAGGAAACATGGCCGGCCCTGTAGCGTAAAATAAAAGCGCGGGCTTTAGGCCCCAAGCATAAAAAAGTCCCAAATTTAAAGATCAACAATGTAATATTATTTAAAAAATAAAATTTATTACAATATAGTCTAACAAAATAATTTTTAAAAGAGTAAATAAGCAAAAAAAATTAAAATTTGGGCCTAAAAGTCCAAACCACTTCACACAATTACATTTATTAACCAAAAAAAATATTAACAAAAAAAAGTATTGATTAAGTCTATCTCTTTCTTCGATCGAAAGAAATATAATAAATATTTTTTTTAGTAAAAAAAAAAATCAAACCAAACACATTATCTATTTTTCTTAAACTTGTTTTTTTCTCCTTTGAACGCAAAACACCAATTAAACCATTAATTCTCATTAATATATATATTTTTTTTGGGGGGTGGGGAGGGGGAGGAGAGACTTGAATCCTTAACCTCAAGAAAGACAAAACCTTCATAAGGTAAAGAGTACCATTGGACCAAAAGTCCGTTGGTTATTCTCATTAATAAAATGTTTTGATAAAGTTCTTTTTCGTAACAAATAAAATATAATAAAAATTGAAGTGAAATTTGCATTGATAAATAAATAAAATTCAAAGATAGAAAAATAATTTAAAAGAAAGATAACAATGAATTAATTTATAATAAAATTAATCATCTAATACTACAGTTTCGATAAACAACATATAAAACAAATAAAAAGAATATAAAAATATTAATGAAGAAATTAATTTTATTCCTATAAATATTTATGATCAAAAATTATATTATTAATCAAAAAAATATATTAGCAAAATTTGAATAAAAAAGTCATTAGCAATTTCAAATCTCATCAAAAAATAAAAATAATAGATTTTAAATAAAAAATTAAATTATTATTAAGAAAATAAAAAAGTCTCATTAGTCGTTATTACATTAGGCCCAAATGTTGTTGACTCGTCCCTGGTAGGAAAAGGAAGTAAGTAAAGTAGAGTTGATGGTCTAATGATAAGTCATACTCGTTTAACTTCATCTTTGATTGTTACGCGGTCATTAAGTAGGGTTTGATTTACAAAAATAATGTTGTTTACTAATTGATTTTGGTGTTGTTGTGATGATTGTCTACTCTTTCGGGTTAATAGCTATGGTTTATAAACTCTCATGATCACGTCTAGCAGATTTTACTGCATACTAATCACTTCTCCCTTTTCTGTTTCTGATCAAAAAAAAAAAAAAAGTGGTATGGTAATAAAGCCAAATTGACTATTTGACATGTCAAATAGTAGAAAAATTATTGAAGGAGACATATAAAGACAAGACTTTGTGTTATCTTGCCTTTTGAAGAAAGGCAGATTCCCATTGTAACCCTTTACTAGGGAATCCAATGCTTGGTTATAACCTTTAACGAAAAGGCAACATTATGGTAAGAGAACCATATGTTTTTTTTGCAAAAAAATAATGTACCAATTCTCTACATTCACGAAATTAGATTGTTTATATCTAAAATTTATCTAGAACGTTTATGTTCAATTCGAGGATAGTACGATGATCGCTAGCTAGTTGAGCTGCATGACAATTGATTTGTAATTTATATCGGTTGTCCCTATACTTATTACATTGAAGATAGTGCAAACATGTTTAATAATAGGAGAATTATCTTCANTCTCTCTCTCTCTCCTTATGCTTCCACCACTAGAAGCCCAGTATCCATTAATCCTTTCCAATACAAAGAAAAGAGTCCACAAGTGACACATTCCCATTTCCAAAACCCATATTCACCCAAACCAGCTTTCCTCCGCATATTTCTCTCTCCTTTGCTTTCACCTGTCCTTTAATTGTCCATTCCCTTTCCATCATCAATTCATCACTCCTTTCCATCTACCCCCTCATTGCACCAACGACTTTTTAATTACCCTTCTTTTACTTTTTATGGTGCTATCACTTATTTTTTTATTATTGTAATTTGTGTTTAAAGATATAGTGTAATGTGAATGATTTTGAAGTGAATATTTGTGACCATTGGATAAATTTATTTAAAAATCTGTCATATTTTATATTATAAAAATTTACTAATATAATCAAACCAACGAGTAAAAAAGAAAACAAAAAAACCAAGACAGTGACAACGCTTAAGTTGAATGAGATATACACAATTTTATCTCGTAATTAAATAAGACACATGGTTAGAAGTTCAGTTAATAATAGCATTATTAATAACAACATCACCTACAACAATCACGGTCGTTTTATTAAGCTAATATGAAAAGATAAAAAATGGCTGTGGCATCTGGTAAATCCCCAAACCAACCTCATCCCTCCTCACAATCATAAATGGAGTTCCAAAAATCAACCACAAAGTAAAGGGCAAAAAGGTAAATACAAATAGAAAACCTGAGAGGAATTAAAATAATAATAAAAAAAAAAAAAAAAAGAATACACAACTGGGTTACCTTAATCTACACCAAAATCAAAACGATGATTGAATTCAGTGCCTATTTGTTTAAACAAGGAGTGCCACTCCTCCAAGCAACCCTAGAATTGCCATACTACTTCCATGCATGAAAGCTCCTGAGTTTGGGGGTGGTTCCGACGGTGGCATCCCGGGCGGCGGCGACGACGGTGACATGGGCGATGTTGCAGCGGGCGCCGGCGGAGAAGCGGGCATTGTGGGTGCACCTTCTGGTGGGGAACTCATTGATGGACCAGGGGTTATTGCCGGAGGGGGCATTGAAGGCGCAACCATTGGTGGCTGTGACATGGCTGGTGGTGTTGATGTCATAGGTGGCATCATCGGGTATGGTGTTGTCACAGGTGGCATCATCGGGGGTGGTGTTGTCACAGGTGGCATCNTGCAGCGGGCGCCGGCGGAGAAGCGGGCATTGTGGGTGCACCTTCTGGTGGGGAACTCATTGATGGACCAGGGGTTATTGCCGGAGGGGGCATTGAAGGCGCAACCATTGGTGGCTGTGACATGGCTGGTGGTGTTGATGTCATAGGTGGCATCATCGGGTATGGTGTTGTCATAGGTGGCATCATCGGGTATGGTGTTGTCATAGGTGGCATCAGCGGGGGTGGTGTTGTCACAGGTGGCATTATCTGAGGTGGTGGTGTCATAGGTGGCATCATCGGGGGTGGTGTTGTCATAGGTGGCATCATATGAGGTGGTGGTGTTGTAGGTGGCATCATCGGAGGTGGTGGTGTCATAGGTGGAGGGGTTGTCATCTGAGGTGGTGGTGTCATAGGTGGCATCATCGGAGGTGGTGGTGTCATAGGTGGAGGGGTTGTCATCTGAGGTGGTGGTGTCATAGGTGGCATCATCGGAGGTGGTGATGTCATAGGTGGAGGGGTTGTCATCTGAGGTGGTGGTGTCATAGGTGGCATCATCGGAGGTGGTGATGTCATAGGTGGAGGGGTTGTCATCTGAGGTGGTGGTGTCATAGGTGGCATCATCGGAGGTGGTGATGTCATAGGTGGAGGGGTTGTCATCTGAGGTGGTGGTGTCATAGGTGGCATCATCGGAGGTGGTGATGTCATAGGTGGAGGGGTTGTCATCTGAGGTGGTGGTGTCATAGGTGGCATCATCGGAGGTGGTGATGTCATAGGTGGAGGGGTTGTCATCTGAGGTGGTGGTGTCATAGGTGGCATCATCGGAGGTGGTGATGTCATAGGTGGAGGGGTTGTCATCTGAGGTGGTGGGGTTGTCATCATTGGGGGTGGCGCTGCGGTGGTAGAGGGTGGCATTGCGATGGACATTGGTGGTGAAGATGGAGCTTGGGCTGCAGAGAAGGCAATGAAGGCAAGGGATAAGATTGACACGAGCATGGCACGTGAGAGAGCCATGGCTCTGTGAGTATGAAGAGCACAGGCTTGTGATTGTGAAGGAGGTAGTATGTGAGGAACAGGAGATAGAATAAGGGCTGAGGATGATATATAGATAACATAAGCAGATAACATAAGCTGAGGGTTTGAAGAATTATCTCACTAGGCTCACAGCTGTGTGCATAGAGTCTACATGCAGCCATGTGCAAGGGATAACACGTATATTAATGAAACCCCTGCAAATTCTTGTGCTTTTTTAAAGAGTAAATATAGTGGTTAAGCAATTCTGTGTTATTTATGAAAACACATTATAGGAAGATACCTCTTGGGTTCTTGGTATGTTTTGAAATCTTCACGAGTTAGTTTGAATGGTAATAAAGATGAATTATAAATTTAAATATTTTAAATTTAAATTTTATTGATAACTCTTTAATGTTTGGTCATAAAAAATTTATTCTTTACGAACAGTCTAGTCCCAAGGGAAATGTCCTATTTTTAATCAAATTAAATAAGAGATTAGTTAAATTGCGCATAAATTAATCGATCTGTACACCCTTGAGTCTGAAGCCAAAAAAAAAACATAATACCTTTTGGAGACTAACAAGGAATTGTTATCTACGGAGGAGGATCGACAAAATTAGACCGAGGAATGAAATATTTTTTTGAAAAATAAAAAATCTAATAAAAATGTAATAAGGGGGTGGGGGGTTTCAAATCTTAGATGGGTGATTGTCCTTTGCATATCTCCTCCACCATATTTCTAAACTTAATTATTAATCGACATTGTATTATTTTTTTAAAATTTTTTGATTCTTTCAAGGCATTTAAATTTCAAAATATATTTTTCTTATATTTTGCTCTTCAATCTCATAACCCATAAAAAAAAAAATCCCATAACCCACAAGAAAGTGGCCAACTAACCTTTAACAAAAGGGTCTTTTTTTCCAACCCAAAAAGCATAAGACTTTCTTGCCCCAACCAGTCATAGAAGCATTCTAAAAATGAACAATAAAGAGGCAACAAAGTAAGTTGTCCTAAGGCCCCATGGATTGTGGTGGTTATTGTCCCTTTGCTTTCATTGACTTGTCTGCTTAAAGCCATGGACTTGACAAAAATTTCAATACCTATAATTTTATTATTTTAATTAATACTTTTATAATTTTATAGGTTATTTTACAATAATTTTTTTTATTTTTATAAATAATTTATCATTTTTGTGAATATTTTTATTACATTTTAGAATTGATAACAAGAATCAAAAAAAATAATAAAAATAAGTACCACAAAAACAATAAATGGCTATAGGATACTTTTTTTTGTTTTTTTGGTAGCGTAGACTTGTCCTAAAGTCATTGTCCTCCCCCAAAAAATCATATTGTGCTCTAATGGCCCAAATAAAAGCACAACACCCCAATCCCAACCACAACAAAAAAGGATGGGGAGAGGGAACAGAATCACATACAAAATGACTTTATGGTTGCACTAACCAAACCCGTGACTGCTGACTTAATCACGAGATTTCCAATTGAAAACAGGGCATTTTTTTCTAAATTTTCCATGTT
Source organism: Ilex paraguariensis (assembly GCA_963454935.2). NCBI lineage: Eukaryota > Viridiplantae > Streptophyta > Magnoliopsida > Aquifoliales > Aquifoliaceae > Ilex > Ilex paraguariensis. The sequence goes on along the minus strand of CAUOFW020009168.1, from coordinate 273,639 downwards.
GTACCGGAATGCTATCATTCCAATTCGAGTACATTAAAGTATTTTTACTTTATTTGACTTAGATTTTATAAAAAAATAATGTTATAATAACAAAATAGTTTTCTGTGACAATGGAACCACATTACCCTAAAAAGACGGTCCACAACTACCCGTATTAATAAGTTACGTCTTGTTTAATTTTTAACTTGTGAAATTCAGCATCGTATTAAATTTTATTTAATTAAATATCTATACATTTTTATTTTTAACTTATAAAAGTCAATATTATATTAAAATTTATTTAATTAATATTCAATCTATTTGTAAACATATAAAAAATATTTATTTATATTAACTCATTTATTGAACGAATCTAACGAATCAAGCTGGTAATTATATAAATTTATTGAAATTAAAATCATACCCTTTTAACTTCTAGTTGGTTTGACCGAAAGTATTATATCAACCCCATCCACAAGTGTCAACTAGTGCAAATGAACAGCACTAGTGAGAATTAATTTATTATATTTATTAAATTTAATTATGAATTTCATTAAATATCAAAACTTGTTATTTTCCAAAAAAGTTTGCATATTTGTCCTAAAGAATCCTACATTGTCGGTGCTAAAGTCTCATCGCTATCCTATGGTGCCAACTGGCGCGCGCATGTGGTCCTCTTTTTCTCTGGAAATTCCGAGGGAGTGGGGGGTGATTCAGCACAGAAAAGGGCGTCTGTGAGGGTACTTCAGTCATTTGACATCACAGCTGGCCGTTTGACGGGACAGCGGGAGTTAAGACAGGGGAACCACTGTTGTGATGTTCCAATACTGACATTTTCACATTGACTCACCAGTCTCTTTCAAATTTCAATCCTGTCTATATTACATTTATTATCGGAAATTACAATTTATATGTCATAATCTTCAAAAATACAAAGTTTAGAAAAATTTTATTTTCTTAGAACTTTTTTCAATCAGTAAAAAATTATAATTTAAGCCGTAATATAGAACGTAAGATCCAAATAATCAGAGCGATTGCTGTGTTGCACGTAAGAAGACAAATACGAAATTAAACAAGCCAATGGATAAAAACGGGTCAACACCATTAAACATAAAAACAATTATGTCAAATTCATATNCTTAGAACTTTTTTTCATCAGTAAAAAATTATAATTTAAGCCGTAATATAGAACGTAAGATCCAAATAATCAGAGCGATTGCTGTGTTGCACGAAAGAAGACAAATACGAAATTAAACAGGCCAATGGATAAAAACGGGTCACCACCATTAAACATAAAAAAAATTATATCAAATTCATACAAAAATTAGGTTGATTAACCCATATATTTTAAATTGGTTGACATAATTTCGACACGAACCCGACCTAATTTATTGTAGACCCGTTTATGACAGTATAATTTGTCTATTATATATGACTGATGTGATTTTAACATTATTAATTATTACTTTTATTATGGTAATTGACAGTGTAGTTCTTAATATTATTTTATGTCATTATAATAGTATAGTTTTTGATTTAATTTTTGGGTTGAAACTTGAATACATTTTAGTTAATTTCATTGATAAGATGTGATATATTATTGGTGAAAAAATTATTTAAAATTTTGAATGAATGATTGAATGATGTATTTAATAATAATGAACAGGTGTGATAACAGATTATGTGTGTTAAATAAGTTATGTTATGTATGTTAACCCGAAAACAACCTGTTTATTAAACATGTCAAATAACTCGGGTTCAGATAAGCTATTTAATTGTCATATCAGGTTAGTGTTTACACATCTCGACATGATTATTAAACATGTTACGTTCGTGTTTTGGAATTTACGACACAAGCTCGAAATTAACTTGACAAGAAATGACCTAACCTGACACGTTTGACACCGCAATGTAAGCATGACTATGCATTTTATTATATAAATTTTCTATCCATTTTAAAATTTATTTTACTATTTTATTCTATTTTTTCAATGATTAATTAAAACAAATAACTCAAGTCAATATCTAAAAAATTATTTTTTATACCATAATGTTGTCCTATTTTTTTTTTTTAAAAATTAATGTTATCGTATTTGTTATAATAGTAAAAATGTCAAATTACCGTCCACAATTCAACATACATTTCACCGTTACTACACTTGTCAAAAAAATTTTTTGATCAATTAAATAAATATTTATGGTTTTGATATATTTTTGGCACACATATTATTGTATATTGTTATACAAAATTATGTCAACATTGATCAAACCATAAATATTTTATATTTTATAATTTATATGTAATCACTTCTGACTATACCCTGTTTCAACATTGAACAAACTGGGTAATAAATAATTTTTATTTATCATCTCATATAAACATATCAGATGCCCAATTGAACAGTCCATGGATTTTATTGGGAGTGCAATTCGGGCATATTGAGAAGTCAACCCGAGTCTAATATTAGGTATATAATTTTCAACCCTTACCCTACGTCAACCAGAGTTTAATTCGAATAGGTTTGAGTTGAATTCGAGTTACTTAATTCGGGTTGATTTTTTCAAGTATAGATCTGATTTTTTCAAGTGATCTGAAATAAAGGGCGAAACGCAGATGAAGAGAGAGGGAGGGAGGAGTAAGGAATGAGAAAGGGAGGTTGAGAGTCTGAGACAATTCAGACGAGTGACGATTGAGAGAGGGAGACAGAGAGAAGGAAGAGTGACGAGTAAGAGGGGAGATCCAAGAGTGATGGGGATGCAAGGGTAAAAACTTGAAAGGAAGTAAAAGTTTGGACTCTAAAGAGTGAAGATAAATACTAATCTTAGTTAAAAATATTTATATATTTATGTATATTTGGGTTCCATCCGATTTAATATTCGAGTTGAATTCGACAACCCAATGTCTCAACCCGATGCTTGTCCAAATTCAATCCGAGTTGGGATTTTTTTGTCCAGACTCAACTTAAGTGTTAAAAATTCTAACTCAAACTCTGTTTTTTTTCAGGTTGAATTCAGGTCTGCTCTCCCAAGTTACACCCCTAGATTTTACGGACTCTTTTTATTTTTTTTATAGTTTTTTTCCCTCATGTTCCTTCCCACAATAATTAGACAACCTAATCATTTTTTTTTTACTATAGAGTATTCAAGTTTTTGCCGATTATTTTTTCGAGTTCAATGGCTAACCACCGTAATTTAAGCTAAATTAGAGTAATTCTCTAAAGGAACAAGAGAAACTAACTTTTAGGGACGTCAGAAAGAATTAAACCTAAAAACCTCTTAATTTTCAAAAATCAGATTCGATCACTAAGAGCATCTCCAACTCACACTCCATTTCCTCCTCTTTTTTTTTTTTTTTTTTTTTTTTATCTATTTTAACTAGCTAAACACAAAAAAAACTCTCTAACCCACTTTTTATCTCACTCCCTATTTCCCATTTCACTCAAATGACTCTCCAAATGTGGAAAAGTCATTTAGTCTCTCTAAATTATCTCTCTCATCTCTCTCTATATATATGTTGTATTCTTTTTAATTTGATTGGATGGTAGTAAAAGTTGAGTGAAGTAGTTAGTTAAAATAGAGAATATAGTTGACATGAATTTTGTAAGGGATTAAATCGTGCGTTCGGATCTCCTCCCCCACCGAAGGATTTTGACTGACCTGGACCCCTTCTTTGGGCAATCTAGTAGCTTTTACCTCTCAGTGCCCATGAGGAGCTCATCCTACATCGATTGAGAGTCGTCTCCTCCCCTCGCATATAAACCTGCACTTCATATGGAAGAAGTACCCACTAGCCACTTGATCAAGTGGCTAGTGAGTACCTCTTTCATAGGAAGTGTTCACTTATATGGCAGGAGAGAGACAACTCCTACCCTATGTGGGATGGAGGTCAAAAGCTACTGGGGGGTCGTTTAAGGGGTTAACCTAAGTTCAGAGGGAGGTAATCCTGTCCACCAAAATGCGCCTTTTTGTAAGGGATTAAATCGCACGTTTGGATCTCCTCCCCCACCGAAGGATTCTGACTGACCTGGACCCCTTCCTAAGACAATTCATTAACTTTTACCTCTCAGTGCCCATGAAAAGCTCGTCTTACATCGACTGAGAGTCGTCTCCCCCTCGCATATAAGCCTGCACTTCATATGGAGGAGGTACCCACTAGCCACTTGACCTCCTCCGTATGAAATGCAGGCTTATATGCGAGGGGGAAGACGACTCTCAGTCGATGTGAGACGAACTTCTCATGGGCACTGAGAGGTAAAGATTACTGAATTGTCTTAGGAAGGGGTGCAGATCAGTCAGAATCCTTCGATTGAGAGAAAAAATCCGAACGCGCGATTTAATTTATAAAAATAACTAACTAAAATAGAAAATAAAATATTTTAATATATTTTTACTAACTATTTTTAAGAGTTAAATTAGAGATGCTCTGAATCACGCCTGAGAATTATAAAATAATCATGTTTGACATGATAATAAAGATTGACATTAGACTTTGGAGTTTTCAAAAAGGACGTTAAAGTTTGATTGTTTTCTATTCTATTAATGATAAGTTTTGTGGGAGTATAGTATTCACATGCCATACTCTTGAACTTTCTTAACTACTTCTTAAAATATCTCTGTTACGAGGATTTTTAACCTTGATTTATATTTAGACTTAAATTTAAATTTGTATAAAAGAATTTAAAAATTTTGGTCCAACTTTTAACTTAAATTTATACCAAATCAAGAGTGACTCATTTTTTAACTCAAATCTTTAATGGTGAGATTTCATATTCTTTTAAAAAACTAATGATCATCTTTATTATCTTTTAAATTTGAGTTTGACCTCATTTAAATTTAAGTTTCTTCTTCTTTAAATTTTTTCATCAGAGTCATTTGTATCAAATAAATTTTTTTAGTTAAATTTAAATAAAAATTTGAGTCATGGTTAAATATACTTTAACTATATTTGCTATTGTATTTTGGTTTAAAATTACAAAGGATCACATCCAAGTTTTTCATATACGGAGAAGAAATTTATCACTGACTTAACACTCTTGATAATTATATAATTTAGATTGAAATTTGAGTTCTATTGTTGAAATCAATTCTTGGGTTGAAATTAGGGTTGGTTCGATATTGATCTTTTGTCGTGTTAATTCAAGTATTTACAATTTTTTTCCAGCTCAATTTAAGCATTGGGTAATTTTTGTCCAAATATTGGGCAAATTGCCCACAAGATGAACATTAACTGCTATGTCCCATTGAAGCTCCATTATATTTCACCAAAGGGCAGAGATGTTAAAATATGACATAATTTGTTAATACACTATAAACATGATATAAAATTAGAAGTTTTAGATATCTTTAAATCACACGTTTCATAAACGAGTAGATCGAACATAATACGAGTAATAAACGAGTTAGGTATGAGTGAATCCAGTCAAAAGAAATACACACCATGAATCAAATATAACACAATTTATTAAATATAAATTAATAAATAAATCAAATACGAATAAAATATTTTTTGAAACATATGCACTAAGACATAATACAACACCGTCTCACCCGACACAACAAACAACCCTAGTGGGGATGGCACCATGGACTGAAACAACCAGGCCACCAATTCCATACTAAAATAAAGCCAGAACACCCAAAAACAACCCATACACCAGATTGTATCTATGGCCATTGAGTGTAGTAAATATGGGGAATAACAATTATATCTTGTCAGTGTTGTTAAGTGATATAATTATCTAAAAATAAATAAACAAGTGAGCAAAATTTACTCGTCACACTCGCAAAAAAAAATTAGTGTAATGTGAAAATTAAGACAAGGCTAAAGACAAGTTATGGGAATTGAAAACAAAGCCCGACAAATCCAAGTCGGACTCGACCCATGAACCAGGTAGCAGTTAGCACTCAGCCCAATCTTGCATTTTCAGCGGCCGACGATAGACGGATAAGGCTATTTCTTTCCTTCTGCTCAGTCACTCCTTCAATCTGCAAGAAAACCTTTCACTCCCATGAACTAAATTCCATCAGCAATCCCTTTTCCTCTTCTCTCTCATACCATGGGCTCCAATGTCGTCCCTCAGGTAATCTTATTTGTGTGTGTGTGTGTGGGTGGGTGTGTAATGTATATATACGTGTCTGTTCATATGCTTTTTGTATTTGTTTGGCTATTAATTGAAAAGAATTGAAAGTTTGATTTGCAGGCTCTGTTTATGATCCATAGAAAGCCTACTCAATGGCCTATGCCGAATCTAGGGTTTTCATCTTTCGTCTCTCGCGCTTCCTCTTCGTTCGGTTCAACTCCAGTTTTAACTTCTATCAGGGTTTCGGTGAACTCTTTCGGCTCCAGCTTCGACCCACTGGTCTCAAAATTGGCCAATCGGTCTTTCATTGTCAGAGCGGAAGCGGATCCAGGAACAGAATTGGAAGTTGTTGAGAATGTAGAAGAGAATGTGGTGGTTGTTGAGTCTGAAGCCGAGGAAGCTGAATTATTATCGGAGGCTGAAGCCGAGGAAAAACCACCAAGGAAGCCCAGGGTTAAGCTGGGAGAGATAATGGGGGTATTCACTTGAAATTCCAATATTTTCCTTATAATTTATGTTTGGCTGCTGAGAAAATTCAATTAAACGAGGCTGAATTGGTTTAAATTGTTGGATTCCTGGAATTTTGATTGGTTTAGTATGAAAAATAATTGAATTTGATGAGAATTTTTGTGGTTTTTGAGTAGATTTTGAATAAGCGGGCGATTGAGGCGTCAGATAAGGAAAGACCTACACCAGACCTAAGAACTGGTGATATTGTCGAAATTAAGCTGGTAACTGGTGCTTTTTATCTTTGTGACTTACTAAATTGGGTGGTTGTTTGTTTTTCTCTAGGGCCTTTTTTTGATTACGTTATAAATTTTGACTTATAGGAAGTACCAGAAAATAGGCGTAGGTTGTCAATCTATAAAGGTATTGTTATCTCCAAGCAAAATTCTGGTATTCACACTACAATTCGGATTCGGAGGATTATTGCAGGCATTGGAGTGGAGATTGTATTCCCCATGTAAGTTATAAATTTTGCACTGCTGCTGACTCAAAAAATTATGCTAACAGCTTATCTATGCAATTATAACAGCTTATCAAAGATATGTATGTAGTAATAAAACTGGTGAACCTTAATATGCAGCCTCCACTGCTTTCTAGTTTTCATCAGGTATACGCTGACACATATGCTCCATTAAAAATTTCACACTCCCAGTCATCCATATCAGCTATGAATGAGTTGGTATATTAAAAATATGGTAAGATTTAAGTAAGAGACATTTCTTGAGAGTCTACAAATCCCCTTTGGTCTTTGCATGGAAGGAATGAATTTTGGATTGCATGAGTCAGTTGATTGTCTTGAAACGGAGCCTTGCTATGATTAATATGGGTTGGCTGTCATTTGGACACAGCATTTTGCAATTTTGGTGGACTGTAGTTTGGCTGACTAGATGTTATGCGTGGAAAGTATTAACTTAATTTTGTGGCTACAAATGCCACTATATTTTTAGGTTCTACAGGGTATTACCTGTTCTGATTTACTTGACGTCCAAAACATGTTATCCCCTATTCGACACTAGACATGAGTACAGGCCTTCTTTCTTATGGTCGTGGATTTTTTCAGCCATATTTTGAATGTATAGAAGTTCCCTTCAGTTCTCCAGCCAGATGCTATCTCTTCTCCTTTCCAATCATTATTCTCTGGCACAAATTTTCCCTCCTTACTTTTTTCTTGGTCGTCTAGGATTCACCCAAATTTATTTAGTAGGGCAACACTCGTAAGTGTTCCAACAGATTTATATAATGTATTCATTGTGGTTACCAAAAGCTAAAGTCAGTATTTATTGTCTCAGTTCAGTGTCAAACAGGATTCATCTTGTCTTCTGCTCCAGGGGTAAAGGCAATCTGTTATAGACTCCAACCTATTGACTATGATGTGAATGTTACCAGGGGTTGGGGTTAACAGTGAGTTTAAGATTGCTAAGGATAAGACTATAAGAGACATTCACCTAAAACTTAAGCAGAGGCAATACATACTTGTTGATAGATCATAACTAATGGCATTAATGTTTAATAGTGGTAGTGGCCACGCTTGAATGAGTGAATGTGATCCTATTCTGCTGTTTTCTTGATCTTCTGAATTCTCTAACAACAATAAATTGCTACAAGAATATCAAAGTTGTGAAATGGAGATTACTTTGGGCACTTGATTCTAAAATACAGCTGATTTGTGTCTGGAACTTCATTGCTGATGATTTGAAAGAAAATTTTCATCTTGAATTCCGCTGAAGCCTTCGTTCTGACTCTTCTTTTACTTATTGTTTCCTATTATGATTCTCTCTATTAGGAGGATGGGGCCTAATTTGCATTTTTTTGGCCATTATTACAGATACTCACCAAACATCAAAGAAATCAAAGTAGTTAAGCACAGGAAGGTCAGGAGAGCAAGATTGTATTATCTAAGAGACAAGCTTCCCAGGCTCTCCACTTTCAAATGATGCTCATGGATGCAGCCATGTCTAGTGTATCCGGCTTTTTAAGTGGCCTTTACTCTTGCTGAGAAGTGCTAGTAAATGCATTTAATTTTTTTTCGTCAGATATATTTTATGATAAATATATCATTACTCCCTTTTTGGTTTACTAACTTGCTCTGCTGGTTAGATTTGCAATTTTTAGTGGCCATCAAGCCTTGCATCAGTCTATCATTCTATTTGATTTTTTTTGGCTGTGAGAGTATGTGTGCATATGTGTGTGTGTGTGTGTGAGAGAGAGAGAGAGAGAGAGAGAGAGAGAGAGAGAGAGAGATCATACCCACCCTTGAGTCACCTTGACATTCTGGAGTTTTTGCATCTTGAGTCCTTGATTGTGGTGATTGGTTGTCTTTCTTGCCATGTAGTGTTCGCGTATTTCTGTTCTTGTAACTGTTCGTTCTTAGCTGTTTTATTTGTGGTTACTGATTAGTTGATCTGTTTGTTATGTTAAACGTTAACGTGTGAACTTGCATTATCGATAGTGATCAAAATTTATAAAACCCGGTGGCACTGATTTCTCAACCATTCTTCATGAGAATAGACAATGACAACTATTGTATTATAAATGTGCAGCTTGTGTACAAGGCAACCCTTCAAAGCAAAACGATAGATGGATAAGTAGTCAAACTGGGGGCAGACGCATTCAATTTCTTGTTGCGGTTCCCAATTGTGATGTAATGGCATAAGATGGTTCAAATGCTGAAGTAATTGGCCATTAAATTTGGTGGCATTTGTTTCTATGTGAAGTTCTTTTCTGTGATATGATTTCTAGGTGAAGGTCAATGGGGCCATTTTGATGGTGAAAGATGAGAATATTCAGGAGAAAATATTTGGTACTTATAATGCATGCACCACATGACAGTCTCCGTTGGTGCTTATATCTATTAAAAAATTATCACTACCTTGGTTTTATGACACACGTCATCAATTAATTGAGAACATGTATGTTACGATTTATGGACTTACCTTGAATCAAATTCAATTAGTAAAATTGGGCGTAACATAAGTTACTTGATTTCAAGCTAGCTTTAATTTTAAGTTCAAAAATTTTAAAGTGAATAGTAAATGAGTTGAATTTTGATTATTGGATCTTATTTCTTGAATTGAACCATATTAACCTCTGAATCACATTTTTAGTTATAATAATAATAATAAGATTAGATGACATATCTATTGAGATATCATTTGATTAAAAAAATTAGATAGAGTTATATAAGGTGGTTGTAGTATTACTTTTGTCCACGTTCCCCAGTCACTTGGGCCTGACCTTTAATAAAAGTGGATTAAGCCAGACTAGCCAACAGCAAAGCCAACTCTCTCTCTCTCTCTCCGCTCTGATTGAAGCTCTTCCGTCTCCGCTATAGGAGGGTGTTTAACAAACAACAGGGGTCCTCTCTCCCTCTATCTCTCTCTCTCTCACACACACACACAGACACAGAGTTCATTTCGGACAATAGAACCGATCTTTGTGGCTGAAGCTGCCAATTCAGAATCGGACCGAGCCAATTCCGTCGTTCTCGCCTCCATCTCCGCCACCAGTTAGTTAGTCCCTTTTCGTATCCTGAAGTTTCGTCACCTCCACTCTTTCGTGTCTTTCAATTTTTTATTTTTGTCCCACACACACACTCTTTCTCTTCGCTACAGATTTTTGATCTATGGGGGTTGCTGTTTTTTGCTCTATTAATTGTTCAGGATAGGGTTTGGTTGATTGGTCATTGTTCTCTCTCTCTCTCTTGAGGATTGATCTGGTGTGGCAGTCATCGCAATGAGTGGTACCACGGGCCAGTTGATCTCTGTTCATCCCGACGAGCTCAAGTTCCAGTGTACGTACAATCCTTCTCTCTCTGCGTGTGTGAGGGTGGATTTCTGTGTTCTTAATCCTTCAATATCATTTTTTATTGGGTGCTCTTTATGAAATATTTTGTTTTGATAAGTTATTCTAGATGTTAACGATGCCCACAAATGAAATGAATTTTACATAAGCTTGCTTGCTCACAAGCTAAATTCGGTGCCAAAGTGCACATTTCAATAACTATGTTAACGCTAAACATAGAATGAATCTGCGGGAGTCACGGAGTGTGGCACAACAATTATGTACTCATTGTTTAACTGTTTTGAGGAAAAAAACTGAAAAAGGAAAACTGATTGGATAGATTGGAAGAGATTATATAAGAGAAGCACAACTTGACGGAAACCTGAAATATAAACATTTGAGGTAGGATTGAACACTATTACTAGAAGAGGATAGATTTATTCTGGTCCTGAGGTCATATGACGCTTGCTTCTGTATAGTGCCAAATTTAATTGTTGACATTAGAACATCACTCTGTAAGCATTAATTTGCAGCTTGATTATTAGGTTCAATATGTTGGTCTCGCAATATTCTCTCTCTTCTTGGTAACTGGTTTTTCCATCACTGCAATTTTATCAAGTTATGATGGACTTACAGCTGTGGGTCTTCCTTTTATCAGTTGAGCTGGAGAAACAAAGTTATTGTGATCTTAAAGTTGTGAACAACACAGAAAACCATGTTGCTTTCAAGGTACTATCTATGATACCATGTTGCTTTCAAGGTACTATCTATGATGCTTTATGCCAAACTAAGCCACTCACAAGTGGATACTTATAATTTTGTCCATCTTGTAATTCAGCTGGTTATATCTATCATCGCCTTTTCTTTTTCTTTGCTAGGTCAAAACTACTTCTCCGAAGAAGTACTTTGTACGACCAAACACCAGTGTTATACAACCTTGGGACTCATGTGTCATAAGAGGTGCAATTCTTTATCTTGTCAATCTTTTAGCAGAGAATGCTGTTTATCTAGCTTGGACCGTTTCGCAAATTGCATTGTTTTCTTTTGTTTTAATGCTGCTGCAATGTATGTAAACATGATGAAGAAATATTGATTGGCCACGTATGTCAAACAAGTGCAAACAGGAGACTCAAACAGAACATGATATGGACACCCCTACATAATAGATCCTGGTGTGTATGATGCATGTAACCATCATTTACAAGAAATTTAATTAATTGCATGACTTGGAAGGTTCTGCTTATGAAATCTGACATGCAAATATATTATGCCACAATACTCTCCTGTTATAACCATTTCGTTGTAATACGTTAGTGGACGTGATTGACCTATGTTGGACGTGTGAATAATTTCACAAATATTGTTTTACAGTATGCATCAAGTCCAACACTGGCTTGGTTTTTCTTAAGAACTCTCTGTACTACATAGTCAACAATACGGTGTATCAGTTTGCATATTGGCTACATTTTTAATCCTAATTTCAACTTACTGCTGTACCTGTAGTCACCCTTCAAGCTCAACAAGAGTACCCCCCAGATATGCAATGCAAAGATAAATTTCTGATACAAAGCACCACAGTGCCTCCTCATACTGATGTTGATGAACTTCCACAAGATATTGTGAGAATGTTTACTTGGAGAATATTTATTCGTTTCACTGGCTTGTTTATTCTCTTCTGAATATAAAATATTGTTATTTTGTCCTGCACAAAACTTGTACATTGCTGCATGCAGTTTACTAAGGACAGTGGAAGAACAATAGAGGAGTGCAAGCTTAGAGTTGTGTACATCTCTCCTCATGCAGCTCCTGGAACTTCAGGAGAGGGCTTCAAACAGAGCTTTGATACTAGCTCCGTGAGTCCTATAGTAGTTTGCATTCTTATGTAGCTTATTCAGTGTTTGTCTGGTGTTTTCCCCCTTCCTTTGTCATTTTCTTGTCTCAGTAGAGATAGGGACACAGCTATTTGTACTCATTTTCCACCAAAAAATTATTTGTACTCCAATCTATTGCTGTTTACCCTCCACCAGTCTTTTTATAATTGCTTTGATATATCTTAGTGATGCATTGTCAAACCATTCTATGTATCAAACAATCAACCCATTTGGCATTTGATTTTTGAGTACGGCAAAAAAAATTGTATCACACTTTCTGGGCATAATCTTTTGTTTCTCCTCCATTTGCAGATGGACCATCCCACAAGTTCTGAGGATGTGAGTAATCAAATTATTGCTCTTTCCTTCATGCATTTCTTTTGTTTTATCATTTACTCATTGGTTTTTTTCACATTTTTAAGTGATTGATGCGTGTGGAATTGCCATACATATGTGTTTTTACATTGGGTACCTATGTGTGGGTTTTTGATTTATTCCTGTTAATTGAGTTGGATAATAGATGCAACAGAATGACATTTCATTTCTAATGTACTCCATGGCAGGACATTGCTAGTAAGGTTGTAGTAACATCCCTGTGTTAACAGTGTTTTTCTGGCTCCTGTGATCTAATCCTATCTTTGTTTTGATTATGTTAAATATATGTTCTATGTGCCATTTTCAGACGTAATACTTGGAAATCCAATTTTTTCTTTATGATGCCTCTTTTACAGGTGTCCACCTTAATGATTTAACCATAATAGTTTTAGGAGGGATGGTGGAATATGCTGAAATTAAACTCTTGATTCAGCCTGTATTCTTGTGAAAATATATGCTGTCAAATATGTTTATGTTTTGAAAGAGATACAATATTTCTGGGAAGTTGGAAGTCATTTCTTTAGTGATGAAATACAAAGTTTTTTTTTTTTGTCCCGCATCTCTATAGAGTTCAGCATTATGTGCCTGGTACTTTTTTGGTCTTCTGTTTACTTCTTTATTTGAGGCATCTTTTAAAACAGGAACCTTAATTGTTCAATGGGTCAATTGGATTGTATATGTCGTATGTGCCTACTTGTTTTCTTTTACTTGGACGATTAATTTTATTTCCTTTATGCAGAATCAGGCTCTGCAGCACCTCAAGGGTGAAAGAGATGCAGCTATCCGACTGACACAGCAGTTGCAACAGGATCTGGTTAGCATGCTTCATACTTTTGATCCGAATGTATTTCTTTTTGATCGATTAAAGATATAAAGTACATTCCACCTGAGACAGCTGGTGACTTAACATGCAAAACAAGATGCAGATACAGCCTACAAGGAGTAATCCTCTTTAAACAGGATGACCATCAAAATTCTATTCATGGCTTGCCACTTTGATTTAGTTAATCGATTGTAACTTATTTTGAAAGCTTTTTGCATGGAACAATGATCGACGTTGCAAATAAAAGACTTACATTTAGGATATCCTTCACAGACACATTAACTCATGATATAACAGGGGAGGGGATTTCTACCAATTGAGTTCTTAGATTCATTCTGCTCTTACAGGAAATGCTGAAGGGACGAAGGAGCCGAAAAAGGGATTCAGGCTTCTCCTTCACATTCACATTTTTCGTGGGACTCATTGGAATTATGGTCGGGGTCCTCTTAAACCTGTTGCTGTCTTCGCCTTCTGCAGTTTAAGCTCACCCACCTCAACCTCAGTAGACAATTGTTTTGTTCATTTCATTGTAAATTTCTAGTGCTTGTTTAGAGTGAAAAGCTTGCTTACTCTGATCTTATCTCTTTGTAAATTGATCATCGCATTACTGATTCTTGATTTGTTGATTTGAGTAGTATACGGTTCCATCATGTTTTGACACACTGTAACTAGCATTTTCATCTTCTCTGCAATGCCCTAATTAGAACAGAAATTACTGACAGTTTTTATTATTGTCATTAAGAGACGGGGATAGGATTTGAATTATGACGTTTACCAACTAGTAATCCCATCGATAGGGTATCATAAGAGGAACGGGATTAGTGACAGATAAGAATACATGTTTTATACTGTGAAAGAGAAGATCAGCAAGCTCTCATTACTATCAGGCAGGCCTGCCCGATTGGATGCTGCCATAATGCCAATGGTAGTGAACAAAGACCATCTTCCAAACCGTCAAGATCTAGATCGGTTTTTATAAACTTTACTGATTAATTTTTTGAGATTTTCAGTTACGAGTTTGATAAAAAAACGTCTTGATTGACATGATTTGTGTGGTTTTATGGTTAGTTGTATGCATTTTTTAGTTTGTATTGTAATTACGAGTTCAAAATGTTAAGTTGTTGGGAGTTGGGACGATTCTCGATTACTAAAAAAAATCATCCGACAATAAAGGTGGCTCTAGGTGAGATTAACTCTTCAGGTTGAGGGGGAAATCTAATCAGGGCTTTATATCCTCTACCTTAAAAGGACAAAATACAATTCTTGAACTGAGACGTGGGTAAGAAAACAAATCAGCCCAGGTCCAGTATGAGTCCATTCTGTTCTCTAGCCCAAGATCTTTATGGATTAGAACAAGCCCAATACCTTTGAGGATTTTGGCGGGAA
>CAUOFW020009168.1:98564-256785 GCA_963454935.2 Ilex paraguariensis | reverse complement strand
CTGTTTGACTGTCCACCAGAAGAGAGCATAATGATGAGTGCTTTGCGCAGGTGTTAATCAGATCTCCACATCAAGGCCCCAAGGTCGATGTTTGGTCAGCTGGGGTCACCTTACTCTACTTGATGACTGGAAGAACACCTTTCGTCGGTGACCCTGAGCAGTGAGGATTCTTGTTCTTTATTCCAAAGCATTTCAATATGGAAAGTATGTATCCTCATATGATTTTGTCAACCCTGTTGTCACTGCCAGGAACATAAAGGACATTGCGAAGTTAAGGGGCAGTGAAGATCTATGGGAAGTGGCCAAGCTACACAACCGTGAATCTTCATTCCCAGTGGTATTCATAGTTCAAAACTTTAATGCATTGCAAGAATTCTAGGACCTATAACTATTATCACGTGATTCAGACAAAATTTGTAGGCAAGAGTTAGTTGATTAAGATCTAAAGGAGTTAACCTGACCATTCTCTTCATAAATAGATCGTTGCAAAGCCGACTGAACATGAAACTACCTGAACATCGATTTATATACTACATTAGACCTGCAAGATACTAATCAATTGTGCATGACTATAGATGGTCATAGATAAATTGAATAAATTTTAGCACGATGCGATTTACACGTTGATTTAGAAACCTACCATTGCATGATCCATTACTAGCCATAGCATAAACATTGCATTTGCCGTGTATTGAGCATTACCATTTTGACAACAGGACCTCCTGGATATACAATCCTTGCCTTCCATGAAACTGCGAGATTGGTGCAAACTGAACACAAGGAGACCAGATTTTCTAGAGGTAATCCCAAGGTCGCTGGTTGATCTGGTGGACAAGTGTTTGATAGTGAATCCGAGACAGAGGATAAGCGCAGAGGAAGCTCTTAGGCACGATTTTTTTTCTCCATGCCATGAGGCCTTAAGAAAGCAGAGGCTTCTTAGGCAAGGGTTTAGCTTGGACTCTGGAACCACCCATCTTTCACATAGACAGCCGGAGACTTGTGAAGGTTTAACATGAACAACTTTATTTTTATAAATTTCTAGTCCTTTTTCATCTTTTGTTGTTGTAATGTAATATAGTTAGTCTACTTAAATTGCACTTTTATTCTGTTGTTCCAATTGCAAAGAAAATTCGAAAAAGGGAATCAAATGTAAGCATATTTTTCAAGACTTGTGCTCGATAATTGAGAATTTTTTAGAAAGGTCTTTGGATTTTTGTAAATGTTTTATGTTTTTATGGTTTGTAACCAAATTTCATTTGAATTCATGGGGCCATGTCAATACGATTGAATATCTGTTAGAATTGTCAATTCCTCCCCCTACGACTCAATGTATTGGACTGTCAATTTTATTATATTTTTCAAAAAGATTAAAATGTGTTCGAACCTATTTAGAAAAATAAGGAAGTCCAAATGAAATTGGGACTAGGACATATGTCCCCATATTCATGGTCCAGCCAGAGTCAATGTTTCCTGGTTTCCAGACCAGAATGATAAGTTTAGTAAATAAAATGCAAAAATAGGGGCAAAGTGTGAAAAATAGAAAAATCAAGATAAGCTTCTGGCTCTGGCATCTAAAAAGTTCAATTCCAGAGACAACAGCTTTGGTAGCAAGCAAATCCAACAATGGAATCCTTCACATCGTTCTTCGAATCGGCTTCTTCCTCTCGTAACCGTTGGACTTACGATTCTCTCAAGAACTTCCGTCAGATCTCTCCTATCGTGCAAACTCATCTCAAACAGGTTCCTCTCTCTCTCTCACTCACACACACACACACACCCCGGTGGTTACTGGTAAAATGAAGGAAGGAGAGTTATGGAGTTTTGTTTATTATGCTGCTTACAATTACGGTGAAATTGAGCAAATTCCTACCACATATTGACCAGTAAATCAAGTGTCAGGGTTTCAGTTGATCTTCTTGCATTTTGATTTTTCGCTTTTGTGAATTTATAAAAATCGATGAAGATCGTTTCAATTATTGTGATCTCGGTGATTGAAACTAAGGAAAATTGAAAGGGCATAAAAATTAGGGCCTAATTTGATTTGTATCTTAGAAACTATTTTTATATTTTCGGAAATAATTTCTGGGGAAAAACTATTTGGTTAGCTGTTTTTTTATTTTTGTTTTTTGAAAATTGAGCACAAAAAGTGGGTAGTGGATAAATTTATTTGAGAACAAGTTAGAATGTTTTGTGTGTTTTTGGAAATAACCTTTTCAGAATTTAGAAACACCACCACCATCACCACCAACACGGCCACCAACACCACCACACTTCCTACACCACCACCACCACCGCCACCACTACATTTCTGTATTCATTATTTAATAGGTTACTAGCCAAACAAGTTTGTCCCACAAAAAACACCAAAACACACTTTTCTAAACCTCTTTCCAAAAACAGTTTTTGGATATTATTTTTTGAGACGCCAGGGCCTAGGAGTTATGGTTTTTTTGTGGAAAATAATGAAATTCGTGGTCAAGAAGCCAAAATTCTTGTTATTTCAGCGATTGAACGGAGTGTATGGCTTTCCGCCAAAGATGTTAATAATTTTGGCGATTCCAAGGTGTTACCAACCGTTTGGAAATCAAAAATTGTTATGGCTTTGATCGATTATTGATGGCTAATTTGATTATTTGGTTGAATTTTTCAGTTTACATTGTTTTTAAACTTCAGTACAATTCTATTTTTCAATTAATTGGTAAAGCCTTCTTTCAGGTTTATCTCTCCCTATGTTGTGCTTTGATTGCATCAGCCGCTGGGGTTTATCTGCACATCCTTTGGAACATTGGTGGCCTCCTTACAACACTTGCATGCATGGGAAGCATTGTTTGGCTCTTGTCAACTCCTCCATATGAAGAGGTAATCTGTTTCGTCTTTGTTGCTTTTTGTTGTCTTGTTTCTATGCTCATTGTGCTAGGCTGGTATTCATCTTGACTTTTAATTGTTTTCTTTGAGCAGCAAAAGAGGGTTGGGCTTCTGATGTCAGCAGCACTCTTTCAAGGGGCCTCCATTGGTCCTCTGATTGAATTGGCAATTGACTTTGATCCGAGGTACTTGTCCTTTAGCTGTCATATTTTGGGATTTCCTATGTTTTTATCTTGAAATGAGTTAGTCTATGTTTTCTTGAAGATAATCTGCTGTCCTAGTTTTGTTGCTATTAATTTTTGGACTTGATTGTAGTCTCACTATTGCTTTAGATTTGCATCTTTCGAAGGTGGTGATATTTTGTCTTTGTTTATAGTTTGAGACTTTTGTCTTTGTTTTGGTTGCTGATAATGTTACCACATGGCTGTAATTACATAATCTGCAGATTTTGATGGGCAAGGTGCCTTTCTCCTACTCTTCTAAGGTCTAATTTTTTTAAGTTGTGGAAGTAAATTTAGTTTTGGACGTTTAAGTTTTTTGTTTTAATAATTTGTAGTTTTATATTTGTTTTTGATCTGATTACAAAAGGGGAAGAAAAAATTTGTTTGTAATTAAGTCAAGTTACCAAAAATGGATGAAACCAGTTTCTTTGACCATGTGATTAAATTTTTGAAAAATTTCTTGTCTGGACTAAGTTTATGCCAATCCCTTTATTCATTAATCCAGATCTTATGAAATTAGATGTTTTCATGTTCTTTTTTTGGCTCAACTCAACTCTAGAAAGTTTTGTTGTAACTTCTGGGGTTTGTGCTATATCTAAGGCTAATGTATAATTATTTTTGAGGCCATTCCAGTAACTGGAAAAACAATTAACATCTAGATGGTGATTCTTTGTCCACCAGAAAGTTTAATGTGGTTTTTGCATATTTATGCAACTACGTTGCATGGTACTAGTGTTGGATGTGCATATTTTGTTTGCTTGATGGTGTTTTTGAGATTGAAAGCAGTATGTAAATACTAATAATCTCCTGCAGTTTGTGAGGAGCTGTAATACACTTTTGTCTTGGGATGTGGGCTGTATGTTTTGTATCTCAAGCCCTAGATTTTAATATTTTAAGAGGGCTACTTGGTGGAATTATAACTTCGTGATTTCTATCTAATCAAAAAAAAAACTGTTATATTTTCAGTGTCATTCTGATTATTCATTTATTGCTTCTTTATTTGAGGGTTAGGATAACTTCCTCTGATGCATAGACTCTCCCCCTTCCGCTTGGCTTTGCAGCGTTCTGGTTGGTGCATTTGTGGGATGTGCTGTGGCCTTCGGTTGTTTCTCTGCAGCAGCCATGTTGGCAAGGCGTAGAGAGTACCTTTACCTTGGGGCCCTTCTTTCCTCTGGGCTCTCCATCCTTTTCTGGTTGCACTTTGCATCTTCCATCTTTGGGGGCTCTATGGCCCTTTTCAAGTTTGAGGTATTGGACTTGTAGCTTTTGTAGCCATATTTGCCGCTTTTAATGGTTAGAAAATTTGCAAAAAAAATGGTGCTGATAATTTCCTCTGTTTTGTTGCAGTTGTATTTTGGGCTTTTGGTCTTTGTCGGGTACATTGTAGTGGACACCCAGGATATAATTGAAAAAGCACACTTTGGGGATCTGGATTATGTGAAGCATGCTCTGACTCTTTTCACTGATTTTATTGCTGTCTTTGTCCGAATCCTTATAATCATGGTGAGTTATGCTTCAATTGCACAGGAAAAATGTTCCATTTGGCAGGAATATGCCCTTTTTAAGCAACTTCTTTGAATGTTTGAGGGTTCATACTTTACTCATCTTATCTCCATGAATGGATGTATACTGACTTGTCATCTTTGCTGTGCAGCTGAAGAATGCATCCGAGAAGGAAGAAAAGAAGAAGAAAAGGAGAAACTGAATCTGGCTTAGCAGATGTAAAGCTTACCAGAGTTTGGACTTGATAAACCCTTTTCAGTAGCCTAAGAACTTCTTTTTCCCTCTGGAGAAACTGAAATGGTGTTTATAGTTGGAAATTTTACAGATTATGCGTGTGTGTGTGTGTGTGGCTAATGGTGTACATAAATGGATTTTCTTCTGGAAGCATGAAAACAGCTTGAAATTAACCATCTCCAGTATGAATTTTTTTATTTTTTGGTAGGTTCTTTACACTTGCCACCTTAAGATTTTACCTCCAGTGCAGGAGGACTATATAGGTGGTAGGGGAAGCCCAAAAACATGGTTCTTAATAGAGTACAATGTTGAAATATGATTTATGTAGTCGATCTTAAAAATATTGGAATGAAGTTTTATCGAGTTGAGTTGTACTGACTATATGTGATAGAATGGAGTAAATATTCATGACAATACTGATACCACATGAAAAGGTAATATGATATTACCAACTAGTTATATTAAAACAAATAAGCAGATGGGTGTCACAAAAATTAATAACTGATCTGTAAACAAATAATTCTCCACTCTTCTACTAAGTAAGTTTTAGTGGGGTTTATTTTACTCATTTGAAGTTCTATTATTGATTGGTGATATTATGTCATTAATGATAATATAGTATCACTATTATATTTAATATTTAGTCGATAGAATGGTGAGCCGGGTTTGATGACCACATAAATCTGAAAGGCAAGAACAATGAAAATGATAAGATGAATTAACATGACTGTTAAAAAAAACAAAGGAATTAACATGAATAATACTTTAGTGTTGGGCATAGAATAATTTGTTTAGTTTGCATGGTGAAAAAACATGTAGGTTTTTTTTATTATCAGTATTTCTCGATTTAGACTTATTTTAAAATTAATGGTTTTTGATTTAGTATGGCTAGGATTTTGATCAAGGTTTTTAATTTATGAGAGATTTTTGTCTAATTGATTTTGTTGAGAAAAAGATACTTGTGCAGATTTTGGTTCATAATTTACACAACTATTATATAGAATTATACTAATGTATGCTATATATTATTGGGTGGGGCTATTTCCATCCCACAAATTTTTATTTTCACCCCATTTAATTTTTCATTACCAAACTATTAAGCCTATCTCTTCTATACCTACGCCATTAGTAACTAAGCTCACCACATGCTGCATACACTCTCAAATATACTCACTTTATATTTTATATTTCAATGAGATACAAGTTAATATTACTTCTCAATTTAATTTTATACGATAGACCTGTATTACGGAGGTTTTTTAATACCACCAAAAAATGTGGTATTATAATGCAACTCAAACGTATTAATCTACACATTTACTATTATAACCCTCCAAGTGATAAATTCAAGCTGTCATCAATGTAACAAACATTGATTTAGGATATTTTTGTTAATTCAACATTAGTACGATGAAATAATTTTCTAACTAAACAACTAATTAGATTAAATAACTACTATCTGACACTTATATTGTATATTGTCAAATACTAAATAAAATTACGTATTATTCTAATATTATATTTAATCTTGTATTTAATTCATCTGTATTGTGTGAGATTGTATTATTTTATTTAATTCATCCAATTTTAACNTTCTATTATTGATTGGTGATATTATGTCATTAATGATAATATAGTATCACTATTATATTTAATATTTAGTCGATAGAATGGTGAGCCGGGTTTGATGACCACATAAATCTGAAAGGCAAGAACACTGAAAATGATAAGATGAATTAACATGACTGTTAAAAAAAACAAAGGAATTAACATGAATAATACTTTAGTGTTGGGCATAGAATAATTTGTTTAGTTTGCACGGTGAAAAAACATGTAGGTTTTTTTTATTATCAGTATTTCTCGATTTAGACTTATTTTAAAATTAATGGTTCGTAATTTACACGAATATTATATAGAATTATACTAATGTATGCTATATATTATTGGGTGGGGCTATTTCCATCCCACAAATTTTTATTTCCACCCCATTTAATTTTTCATTACCAAACTATTAAGCCTATCTCTTCTATACCTACGCCATTAGTAACTAAGCTCACCACATGCTGCATACACTCTCAAATATACTCACTTTATATTTTATATTTCAATGAGATACAAGTTAATATTACTTCTCAATTTAATTTTATACGATAGACCTGTATTACGGAGGTTTTTTAATACCACAAAAAAAGGTGGTATTATAATGCAACTCAAACGTATTAATCTACACATTTACTATTATAACCCTCCAAGTGATAAATTCAAGCTGTCATTGATTTAGGATATTTTTGTTAATTCAACATTAGTACGAAGAAATAATTTTCTAACTAAACAACTGATTGAATTAAATAACTACTATCCAACGCTTATATTGTATATTGTCAAATACTAAATAAAATTATGTATTATTCTAATAATATATTTAATTCACCTGTATTGTGTTAGATTGTATTATTTTATTTAATTCATCCAATTTTAATACAGTAACCAAGCGAACTCTGAAAACTAAGTTTAGATCCCAAGGACTTATTATTACTGTGAATATTCGAATTCAAGTACTGGACGACAAAATTTGAAGTCGGGTTTTTTTTGTTTTTGACAACGTTATAGTTAACCGTTCAACCCTGAGGCTATACCCGATCCAGGACAAACCCGAGATATAATGGGTTCGGGAAATAGAATGAAGTTGAACACCGCTTCAAAACAATCAAAGATCATAGCTCGGAAAGTGATCCTTCATTACTGTTTGAAGAATACTTCGAATGTGAGGAAAGGAATTGATGTCCTTCCTGAGGAAAGAAAACTGATTGATTGATTGATTGATTGTTGTTGTTGTTGTTGTTACGATGGATAAGCTAAGAGAATTTGGGAGGAAAGCTATGTTCTATGTTAGGGTTCTTTCTGGTTACGAAGAACGAAGAATCAGATCTTATCGCTTGCAGCTTCAAACTCGTCTCCAACAGGTTTGTTTCTCTTGCTCAATCACTATTTGATCTCAATTCCTACTTTATCTTACTGTTTCTTGTCAAATATGCCGTGGATTTTTGTAATTACAAAGAATAATTTATCATCTGATTAGAAATTGCTGTGGAGTATGAAGAGATATTAATTGATTTATTTTAACATTCCCAATTATCATTTCGTTCAGTGTTGTAATTCTCTTTATCCTCATTGTGATTGTGTCAATTTTCTTCGTAGTTATTGAGTGTCAGTGTAATTTTTCTCTTTATTTCTCTCTCTTGCTAGGCACAAGAAAGGAAGGCAGCCCTGAGGAAGATCCCGGAACAAGTTATTTTGTCGGAGGTGCGGCGAATGGTTGAGGAGATGCAAGCGTTGAATAAAAAGTTAGAAGATACGGTATGTTTTATTTTTACTGATTGTTCTGTGTGTATTGAATTTTAGAATATAGTGAATGAATCACATGATGGGCCATCTTAGACATGGATAGAAGTGAATGGGGAAGCTTGGATGTAGATGGAGTAGTTGCTTACCCGAGGGCAAAACGTGGGAGCTAGACTATAATGGAATAGTGATGGTAATCGCAGTTGCTGCTAAAACTATGATGAAGGATTTAGGAGGTGATTTTTGCCTCAAAAAATGATTTTGATGCATTTTTTCTCATGTTTATGTTTTTGAAATCTTTGTGGAGAATGAGTTCTCTTCATGAGAAAGCCATTTGTGGTTCTGAAGCTCTTCATGAGGGGGATTGGTTGGATTATATCAACTTATGCTACTTTTGCTGATTGGTCGGTCACCATTAAAAAATTTTCTTCCACCTAGTAGCTTGTCTATGCTTTCCAGTCCTCTAGACGGCCATGGTTTGAGTTGGGTTTTCACATTTTCGATCTCAGTGAATTTCCCTTTCTCTTCGCATTCTTTTGAAAATTTCACAGAATCATGAGATTTTTTGCTACTTCTGCAACCCTTCATCTACATTGTGCACAAAGGCATGTCCTAACCTGAAATTGAACCCTAGTCCTCTCTTTGGGGATGGGAGGGCATATTACTCAAACCACTCAAGCTAACCTCTGGTTTAGTTTTATCTCATTTCAGCGCTCTGAAAAGGAAAAGAATCACTTCAGGATTGTAATATCAAGAATATTTAAGCACCACACTACTGATGGTGATCACTTCTGAATGCCCATTCTCCAAGTGTAAAGAGCTTCTTTAGATGGAAATCAAGGTCACTCAAAGGGAACTCAAGTTGTTTGCCTTCTCTTGTGCTTTCTGGATTTATTAATTAAAGCTTTTTCCCACCACTTCAAAACGAATCATGCCTTAGTTTGTCATAGCCAGAATCTATTTCTGGGCTTATTATATTTAAGAGGCCTTTTGCGGTTGTCACAGGTGCCCAGTTGTTCGTATTTTTCTTTATTTCTTTTTAAGTTAATTTATCCTTTCTCTCAAGGGGAATTTCTTGGCTTTGATCCCTTAAATTATTCGAAGTTTTTAAGTAATGGTGCTAATGTACAGGAAGCTACGATTGAAGAGTATTTCAAACCTATTGACAAGGAGGCTGAGTTCATAATGAAGGTGCAGCTTGAGGGAGAGGAGAAGACAATGAAGGAGATGATGAAAGCCATGCAAAAACAGGCTTTGCTTGAGCAAGCCGAAGCAGAAAAAGTTGCAAATATGCAGAATGCCGAAGCAAAACAACATATCCAGGACAAAGCATCGAGCACCCCATCCCAAGCTGAATTGAGATAATTCGAAGCAACATTGGCAACAAATGAATGGGGAGTTAACTGTCTGTCTACAATTGCATCTCCTGTGGTGGCTCTTTCGGGATACTTCACAAGGGTTCATCTGATAGGAATGTCGGAGACACAGAATCCTCCATGACCTGTTTGAATAACATAGGCAAAAACTGTTAAGAACTTTTATATATTGTAAAACCTTTTATTTCTCTTACTTAGAGGTAACCTCATGCTTTGTGTTTAATGTTTTCTGGATGATGGTTCTTTTTTTGTTTTTTTACTGATTCTGTCTGCACCTGTTGTAAACGCCTGACTAGAAAGTTTTTGGTTTGACTGATTGTTTGTGGTAATAAAATGCACCTAAAAGCATAGGCGAACTTTTTCCTGATTATATTAGGGGTTGAGACAAAAACCGGTCTGTCATGCTTCGGGTTAGTGCCAGGGCCGAAGGTTTTCTTGGCCGAAAATTACCTTATTTATAATACAGGTGCTTTGTTTGACTGATATTTTCCCATTTTACATATGATTTTAGAATAAAATATAAGTGGCCTAAGGCAGAGGCCTGTACCTGGGCCGCAAGATTTTGGCCCAGTCTCTGGCCTCTTACTATTTTCTGGCACAAAATTTGAAAGGGCAACATGAACAAACCAAAAGAAGAGTCTAGGCTTTAGAGTGATAATTATAATACACAACAGGAACAAGAAATGGAAAATGGTTCTACCGAGTACCATAGGCCAGCGGAGGATCTAAATTAAATTGAGCAGTGCTATAGGGACCTTATTTGAGGAACTTATGTAAGGACTTAATGATGAGATTTTAATGTAACAATTGGATTAATTATATACCAATAGACCTTTCGTCCAATGGTATTCTTTACCTTGTGAAGGCTTTGCCTTCTTGAGGTTAAGGGTTCAAACCCCCTTCTCCTCCTCCCCCTCCACAAAAAAATACATATAAAAAAAAAGGATTAATTATGAGTTCTAATGTTAGATGAAGCCTATAACTAGAGGTGACAAATGAGTGGGTTGGATTGGTTATGCGTTGGGTTAAATTAGATTGAGTAAATGAGTTATAATGGGTTTGATTAAATCGATTAACCCATAAAATAATTAAAATTTTTAATAGACACATTAATATATCAAAAACATACACACAAATACACCAAAACAAACACAAACTAATACATTAAAAATATACACACTAATACACCAAAAATACACATACATATACTAATACAAAAACTAAAACATATTTAATAAAAAAAAATACACATAATCTGTCAGAGTCAATTGTGGGCTATGAGTTAGTTGTGGGTCATGGGTTGATCCATGGGTCGTGGGTCATGGATCAATATGTGAGTCGTGGGTCAACCCATGGGTTATGTTTGGTGTACTAGTGTGTGTATATTTTAGTGTATTAGTGTATATGTGTGTATTTTTTGGTGTAATAGTGTGTGTATTTTTTGGTATATTAATATATTTATTTTATTTTATTACTTGTGCTATTTAATAAAAAGATAAATATTCAACACAATGGGTACCCATTTGTAATCCATATTAACTCACTTAATTAAAATGAATCATATTACTCAATCTATTTAGAACTCATATTAATTAATATAAGTACTCAATCCATTTATTTATGGGCGAGTTATGCGGATTAATGGGTAATGAGTTAAGATTGCCACCTCTACTTATAACCAATCCAATAATTGTATATCATTAGGTCTCTAAATAAGGTCCTAAAATAAAATCTAAATAGCATTTTCCAATTAAATTAAGACCTCAAGATAAATTTGGTGGTGTACCCTTCCCTTCCAACCAATAATTTTGAGCTCTAACTTTACACCCCTTGTTGGGTTTGTACGTAAAAATATTTTTACATGATAATAGAATGAAAGTGAGAATGGAATGAACATAGGAATGAAATGTATGTTATCATTTCAATGTTTGATAACAATTATGATTAAGTACTGAAATAAAATTGAAAATCCACTCAAATATTTGGATAACTATAAGACTCGGACCCGGATCGGAACACGACATCTGATCTTGGACTCGGACTCCATCCCAGGCTCAAACTCAACCTTAGACCCATCACCTGAACCTAGACCCGGGCCTGACCCAAGACTCAGAGTCAACCCAAACTAGTACTCGACTCTAGATCTGGACTTGAACTTGACTTGACCTCGAACCTAACCTCGGACTCGGACCTCGAATCCAAACCCCAAAACTGGACTTGACCCCGAACACGGACCAAAACCCCATACCCGGACCCACCCCGAGCTAGACTTGTCTCTAAAC
The DNA here is from genome assembly GCA_963454935.2 of Ilex paraguariensis. Lineage (NCBI taxonomy): Eukaryota > Viridiplantae > Streptophyta > Magnoliopsida > Aquifoliales > Aquifoliaceae > Ilex > Ilex paraguariensis. The sequence continues at coordinate 244,962 of CAUOFW020009168.1, read as the reverse complement.
CCAAATCCCAAACCTTGGACTCAAACCTAACCCAAGACACGGACCCTAAATGTCAGCCCCAACCTTGAACTTGGGCTCGAGCTTTAGCTTAACCCCGACCTTGACCCTAATTGGTGGTGGAGTGGTGAAGGTGATGGTGGCGACAGGAGGGATGATAGTGGATCGGAGAAAAATGGATATTCATCCAAACTAACTCTATTTGAATCACGGATGAATTATACGTATTGAATGGTAGATGTATACAAAAATGCTCCGTGCGAGAATATAGACAGGAATGGACTGAAACTTATCTCCGCCTTATCCTACTAAACCTGTGATATGTATATATTTGTATATATAATATCACAAATAGACAAATTTTACTCACCCCCCACCCACTTATTAATTTATATAATAAAGTAGTTAAAATTCTTTGTCTTGAACTTTTCGCGACTCAGATCATTTTTGATCCAACGGTTCTAATTGAACTTTCATTCTTTTTACAACTCTAAGATTCTTATCTCTTATGTAACTCTCTCTATCTATCTATTTTATACTCCATCTCTCGTACTATTATCTTTTTTTCCCCTTTGTTATTTTCACTTGTTATTTACTCCATAAAACAAATAAAATTATATATTATGCAATTATTTATTTCATGAAACTAATTCAAAGTTTTTATATATCTAACGGCATGTATTTTATCACTTGCTTCTTAATTTATAAATAACATTTAATGTAAATAAAAAATAGCACATTGACTATAAACACCAAATAATATTTAACACAAAATGAATCTTATATTGTAAATTAATATATAATTTTATCAAAATTGACATTTAATTTTATCCAATTTATATTTAACTTTGTCGAATATCAAATTAATTTTTATTATTATCAAATTAATATTGAAATTCATTTAATCAATTTTTTGGAGTACTAAATTAAATCAAATTTTTGGGTACTAAATCAAATTTTATTTGATTTTATTAAATTTTTTATCTTTTTAGTACTAAATTTGGAGAAAGACAATTGTAAAAATAATAAATTTTTTTGGGATAAAATTATCAATTTCCGTTAGAACATTGACGGAAGGGAGATAGGGGTCTCTATGCAATAAATTCAAACCTTAGGGGGTCTTTGTGTTATTAATAAAATGTCAGGAGATGTTCGTTTAATATTGCCAAAACTCATGAGATGTCTATGAATTTTTCCCTATTTTTTAATTAAATATTAATTTATAATTATTCTATCTCTATTGTGGCACTGATGGTCACAACTTAGAAAATTGCCATTTTTTTTATTTAGGAGGTGATAATTCTAACCTTGACTTTCTTATTTTTTCGTAACTATTTAAAAAAATTAGAAAAATAATGGTTCACAAGTTCAATGTCATATATATTACACAAATTATTTTTCCAAATTTTATAACTAACATATCAAAATGGCAATTGCAGTATACAAAAAAACACAAATAGAACCATTAAAAAAAAAGTTTGGAAGTAATTTAGAACACCAAACACACAATTGCAATCTCTTAAGTAATTTCACGCCAAGCTACTGCAATTTGAAGATGTCTAATCAATTTAAAACATATCCAAACAATTTTGAAGAATTATGGATAATTTCGGGCAAACCCCCCAAGAATAATTAATTATGACCCCAAAAGTCATAACCAATACTTGGCACATAACTTCAATTGCTTTTGTGAACCTAAAAGTAAGGCTGTTAATTTATACGAGTTCGGTTCGAATTTGGATTATTTTTAGCTCGTTTAAACTTGATTCGATTTTTAAGAGAGTCAAACTTGAGTAATTTTTTATGCTCTTTTAAAAAAACGAGTTCGACAAATTCGACTTAAATTCAACAAACTCGAGTTTGACTTGTAGTGGGTTTGTTCAGGCTCGACTTATTTTTTAAACGAATCAAACTTAAATAATTTTTTAAACATAATCAAAAAATTCAATTTTTTAAAACTTTTTAAAATTTTGATTTTTTTAAACCTTTTAAGTTTAGCTTCAACTTATTCAACTAACTAACCGCTCTACCCAAATTTCAAAATCAAGACGTACATAATCTCTTGCGGTTAAGTTATGAAGGAGATTAGTCGAGATATGCGTAAATTGACATAGATATTCTTGACCGTTGAACCCAAAAAACAAAAAGTGAATCCACTTGCATGAAAGACTAATCAACACGAATAATACTGACCTAAAAAATTGATCGAATTTATTAATCTAATGGTATGAGTTTATTGTAACTGTTGAATTAACATCAACTTTTTAATGTTTTATAAGATCCACAATTAATTCAAAAATTATAATAAATTAAATTAATAAATTAATAAATTATCCCAACAAATTAGGTACCGAGAGAATCGTTCAATAAATGGCTCAAAGTCCATTAGCTAGCAATCGTTATATAGACTACGTAATCTCATGACAGGAGCATAGTACTGTGGACAATGACATCTAAGAACAAAACGTAATAGGCGAACCCATACATGCATGTGTGTGTGTTGCTGCATTTTCAATAAAGTAGGTTATTTCAAACTAGAATAAAAGGCAAGTTTTTAAGAAATTTGGGTAATGATGAGTATGTTATGTACATATTTTTAATATATTTTTATGTAATATTTAATGTAGTTATTAGAGAGTTATTTTAGTAAGTAGATTACTGATAAAATATTTTGTGGATAGTTTTCTAGATGATTACTAAGTGGAGTTATGGGTCAAGTTAGTTATTAAGCTAATTTTATTATCTTGTATTTAAAGGTCTTCCTATCAATGAAGTGAAGATGTTGAATAATGTATTAAACTTTTTTGTAGAAGTTACGAAAATTTGATTCTTCTCGAATTGAGTCATTTGAGATTTTCACTTCTCTCGAAGTGAGTTTTCCTCTCCAATTTTTTTTTTTGTTTATTTTTTAAATTTCTCAAAGTGTGAATGGGTAAGAGTATGTGACGTGGCTGTGTGTTTCACCATTTTCTGACCCACACGGTCGCACCGCGCACATGCTTTGACAACAAGAATCCACTCGGATAAAGAAACAAAAGCTTTGTTTGATACGAAGGGAAAGTGGATGGATGGAAAAAGAATGATGAAAATTGGAGCGGAAGGAAATAGTATCTTTTGTTTAAGGAAAGTCAAATGGAATGAACATGTGGGCAGACACTGGAAAGTGATTTCATTCAGCCCCCACATTTGACCTGTTTCCGCCTTTTTTTTTTATTTTTTCCAGAGATTAAACTTTTGTCGTCATAATTTGTGTTAACGTCACTCATGACATCTTCAATAGATATCTAAATATTTATTTAAATTCAAATAAAATTAAAAAAAATTAAAAACTTAATTTAGTATCGACTGCAAGAAAAATTTAAATTTAAATGAGTAAAATATAATAATTAGTTTTTTAAAGAAGGGTAAAGTCTCACCATTAAAAATTTGGGTATAAATTTAACACTTCCTTAATTTGGGTTTAAAAAAAAGTTTTACTTCATTAGAGAAGCATTTTAAATTATTTTTACCAAAATTTAAATTTAGGTACAAAAATTGCATACAATAGAAATGCAATGTTTATTCCATTTTATCAAATGCAATGTTTATTCCAATCTTCTTCCCTTCCTACCAAATAATTGAGGCTCAGCTTAAATGCTGATTCAATAGAAAATATTAAAAATTTTAAAAATCATTAGTCCTTCCTACCTTTTAATAACTACAATTTCATTAAAAGGACACTAATTGGCGACCTATCCTGCATACACAAGCAATGTAAGAATAGAGCCAATAAGAAATTAACACTCATGGTCTACCGACTCGCGGCAAGTGAGTGATGATTGGAGTGCTTCTATTGAATTGTAGTTTGCGTTATTGTCATTGTTTTAGGATGATTAGATCTTTGACTTTGTGTGTCATTAGAAAGGAAAAAAAATAAATTTGAGATAGCGGAGAAACTAACAAAAAAATCTTAAATTAAGTCGTTTGAAGATATTTTTAAGTCTAATTCTTAAGATTTTATGACTCTCTTAAGTCTAATTTTTTTACTTTAAGAGAGAATTGTACTTATTCTCTAAAATATAAAATTATCCAAAATCTTTTATATTTTGTTTTTGTTAATTTATTTTATTCTAAAACATAATATTCAACAAAGCGCCCTACAAAGACAAAAAAAAAAAATTTTAGAAAATAGATTTCTCAACTTATAGGCACACACCTAGTCTATAATATATGTTTTTATTAATCAAGAAAGTTTATTATAGTTGCTCTCTTTTTTTGCTGATATATTATAGTTGCTCTTACTACTATTGATAAGTGAAAATACCCCTAACCAAACTGGTTCGAACCACTTCCATTCCACCATCCAATCATCATAGACATCGGCCAAAGACACCAAGTGGGTCCAAATAAGAGTGCTAGCCCATAGATATGAACCGTCTAAATTTACGTTTTGTAATTCATATCACTTGCCCATATATTCAGTATGAATAATATTGTTTAAACTTAAAATTTTAATTTAATTTAATTTATTGATTTAATGATGTGATTTTAATAAAACAATAAATCAATTCAAATTCTAATGTTTAATCAGATGTACAGTCAATTTAAAAACTATAATAAATTAAATCACACAAATTAAACCAATAAATTAACTACAATTACATTGTTGGTTCGGCGCAACAGACAACAAATAGTTTGACTAACTCAGAATACCAAGCAATTAACGGTAAATCAACAAGTATAGGACTGGTGGTTTACACCCATAGACCTAATAGGTAAAATGGCAGCTTTATTATGCACTTTACATTATTACACGGGCCACCACCTCAGGTATCTCCAACCTCTTCTTCGCTTTGAAGAAAAAAACCCTTAAACCTCCATGAATGAGCAGAGCACACAAGCTTCTATAAATCATCTTTAAAACAAGTTCAAGGGGTAGCAAGAGTTTACCTGACTTCCATGGCCGGCTCAACAATGGAGTGGAAAAAGCAAGGGCTTTAGGCCCACACATAAAAAAAAAGCCCAAAATTTTAAAGTTCAATAATTTAGTATAGATCAAAAATTAAAACTCATTATAATTTAGTTTAACAAAAAAAAAATTCTAAAACATTAAGTCAAAATAAAATTTAGAATTTTGGTTTAAAACTGCAGTCCATCTCACAAATATACATTACACATATATATTTATTAAAGGACAAAAAAAGGTTAACGCTTTAATAAAAAATGTATAATAAGTATCTTTCACTTCCACAAATTAAAATAAATCAAAAATATTTTCTATTTATCTCAAACTCGATCATGATCTATGTATATTTTCAATTCCTATGTGTTTTACCATTGAACAATTGCACTCGTATAGTATGATTATGAAATAACACATATTTATTTGTTTGTAAAAAAAAAAATTATATATTAAATGCCAAAATTATTAAAAATAAAAATTATGCGATACCACGTTATAACATTGAACATCTTTACTATGACAATATACCTTGTAACGATCCACGCATTATTTTTGGCAAATTTAAAAAATGCATAAAATATGGAATAACACATATTACCTTTATTCTTTACGCTTCATCAATTAATTAATTTGTCTCACTTAATCAGTTCCATAGACGAAGACTCGATAATAAGGCGCAAACAAAGACTACAATTGTTACGAGATACACAAATAATTCGATCATTTGAATGGGAGAAGACATAACAGGCCTAACCATTAAAATAGTTTCCTAGAACCCTGCTTTAATTTTCAGTCATTAGGTCAGCTTCATGCTTTGAGACCCTTTTGAATAGACCAAGTTTGTTTGGTTTTTTTTTTGGTCAAATCTCGATGGTACGAGATAATTTTATTAATTATAAATTAAATTATGTATAGTTAGGGGGGAGACGTATGTACTTTACCTCTTGATGCAATCTAATTATAATAATTAAGGAATTAAAAAAATTCTAATGCATGATAATTACTTGGAAATAAAATAATAGATAATTCTAAAATACTGAATTTCCTAAAAATCCTCCAAAGATGATGAATCCTGTCCATATAAGGTCCAATATATTTCAGAAATCTATGTAATATTTTATAGAAAGTTCTAAAATGTAATAATATTTTCGCAAGTCTTATATACATAAAATCTTAAAATATAACAAAATCTTCTAAAAAAATCTAAAAATAACGATTTTTAACTTTATAAGTAACAATCTCTCTCAAATTCTTTTTTACTATTTTTTTCGTCTATTCTCACCACTTATTTCTAACTTTTTCTCTCCCTCAAACTCTCATTCTCAAATTCTTTTTTACTATTTTTTTCGTCTATTCTCATCACTTATTTCTAACTTTTTCTCTCCCTCAAACTCTCATTGTCTTACTCCGGTTCTTTCTCCTAATCTTTAACTCTCTTGTTGTTTTTTTAAAATTTTATTCAATTTATTTTATCTATAAGATACTGACTTCATAATTACACCAATTTTTTTTATCTAATCTCACCCAATTCCCAAAACACTAAAATATTGAAAATAAATCATACTGCAACTCTCTATAAAATATTAAATAATAGTTAAAATTTTTATTATTTCTTTAAAATATTAAATGAGGTTTCACGTAAAATTTTCGCGTTATGCCTTAATTTGTTTTGGCTCGCCCTTGTTGACTTCAACTGTAGGGGTAAACAAATAAGTCATTGTAAATTCTCTAAAATTTTAAACAAAGCTCCCGTTAGCAACTGCTTATACACACATATTTGTTTGTCTGTGTGTGTTTATTCTTGAACACGAGTCACTTACTGGGGCTACTCTTCAACTTAGGCTGACTCAAACTTCAACCACACCCATAGGCGGTTCCTGTTCTGGGTGTTCGTCTGGTTCTTGGATGAAGCAAGTCACGATGAGAGTAGGAAGTTCTTGGAGGGTGTGGTAAAACCAGATGAAAAACCACTTAACCAGATTGAAAACTAAAGCATACCAGGTGGAGATGGAGATGATGATGGGATAGCCAACCCAAAAATGCTGTGGTGACAAGAAGATTGAGCATAGTAATAAGATAGCCAACGCAAAAGAGAAGTCCCCGGCTCGTAGATGAAATCCATTTTTAATTGAATTATCTTTTGAAAGCGTTCATGATAATTTTATAGGTATTAATCAAAAATATTTTTTCTATAAACACAATCAAAATATTAATCATCTATATTCAGTTACGAGATCTATTATTCACAATCCCAATAGCTAAAAATGTTCTATCTCTATTGTGGCACTGATAGTCACAACTTAGAAAATTGTCATTTTTTTTTATATAGGTGATACAGAATAAGGCGTAAAAATAATATAAAAGCACACATGGCTTATACAGAAAATAGATCCCTGCAACCCCTCATGACAGTCAATTTCAATGCGTAAGAAGTTGCGTTATCAAATTCTAGCATCCTTTTCCTCTCCCCTTTCCTTATGGTGATACAAAAACTTGTTTCAGTTTTATGGAATATCTTTGTCAATTATATTCACTCCCTCCAAGGAAAACAGAGAAAAAATCAGCAGTCACACAATTACATATTTTCTTGAAAGCGAATCGGCAGCTAGAGTCAATCACCCCAGCTCTGCAGGATATGAAATTAAGAAAAGAAGAGAGGTGAAACAGTTCCGAGCTGTGCAAGGTCAAATTCAGAAAATTTCTGCAGAAGTAGCAGGCCAATCAGAATACGATGATCCATCATCAAATGTAATGGTTATCAAGAATGATCTTTCACTAAAAAAACTTGAGTACCAACTTGAGCTTCAAAGACTTCACAATGAGAAGGTAAAGCAATCAGCAATTTGCTTCATAAAGGGCTCTATCAACTTCACGTTGAGTTAATGCGTTTCAATTTTTTTTTCCCTTGTTCATATCTTGTGGACATCAAAGAATGACAGACTCCAAAAAACTGGAAAAACATATAAGCACAATTCAGAACCTGTCAGCCACATTGGGAATGAATTCTTCCATGTCACTGCAGCAGTTACAACAACAGCAATAACAACTGTTTTACGGCTGCTCTTCTGCTTATTTGGCTGTTCATGTGAAGCTTTTGAGCTTGTACCAGATCATCCAAGCTTGAATGAATTGTCTGGACTATCAAAAAACATAAGTGACAAAGGAGAGGAGTTTGACTTGGGTACCGCTGGAGGTATGATACCTTTGACCTCTTAATGATTTTTTTCTCATATAGTGAAAGATGACAGTAGACATCATATGGAAAAAACAATTGACTAAATGCATGATTTTGGTCCACAACACAAATAATGCAATCAATTTCTTCTTCTTTATCATTTTTCTTCTTGCTAGACTTAAACGACCCATAACTGTCANAAAGTCCCCAAGAAAACCTCCCAGAAAATAGATCCCTGCAACACCTCATGACAGTCAATTTCAATGCGTAAGAAGTTGCGTTATCAAATTCTAGCATCCTTTTCCTCTCCCCTTTCCTTATGGTGATACAAAAACTTGTTTCAGTTTTATGGAATATCTTTGTCAATTATATTCACTCCCTCCAAGGAAAACAGAGAAAAAATCAGCAGTCACACAATTACATATTTTCTTGAAAGCGAATCGGCAGCTAGATTCAATCACCCCAGCTCCGCAGGATATGAAATTAAGAAAAGAAGAGAGGTGAAACAGTTCCGAGCTGTGCAAGGTCAAACTCAGAAAATTTCTACAGAAGTAGCAGGCCAATCAGAATACGATGATCCATCATCAAATGTAATGGTTATCAAGAATGATCTTTCACTAAAAAAACTTGAGGAGTACCAAATTGAGCTTCAAAGACTTCACAATGAGAAGGTAAAGCAATCAGCAATTTGCTTCATAAAGGGCTCTATCAACTTCACGTTGAGTTAATGCGTTTCAATTTTTTTTTCCCTTGTTCATATCTTGTGGACATCAAAGAATGACAGACTCCAAAAAACTGGAAAAACATATAAGCACAATTCAGAACCTGTCAGCCACATTGGGAATGAATTCTTCCATGTCACTGCAGCAGTTACAACAACAGCAATAACAACTGTTTTACGGCTGCTCTTCTGCTTATTTGGCTGTTCATGTGAAGCTTTTGAGCTTGTACCAGATCATCCAAGCTTGAATGAATTGTCTGGACTATCAAAAAACATAAGTGACAAAGGAGAGGAGTTTGACTTGGGTACCGCTGGAGGTATGATACCTTTGACCTCTTAATGATTTTTTTCTCATATAGTGAAGGATGACAGTAGACATCATATGGAAAAAACAATTGACTAAATGCATGATTTTGGTCCACAACACAAATAATGCAATCAATTTCTTCTTCTTTATCATTTTTCTTCTTGCTAGACTTAAACGACCCATAACTGTCACAAAAATTACAAAGAAAAAAATCAGTATTTGAGATATCACAAACAAAGCCAAAAAAACTTTTGAGAATTGCTGAAATTCTAAAAACTCAATGCTGGAAGACTAACCTTTGAGAATTTGAGGCCTTTCTTTGTAAAGGTTGTCAACTGTTCAAAGAGGTTGATTGGAAATGGTGAGAATTCTGACTTTTGGTGAGAACTTCTTGTTAACTTGATGCAGCTTGAACTACAATATGCATACAGTATTAAGCAGCTGTCTGATAATTTCAGAGAAAGAAAAACTCGGAAGGGGGGGGGTTTATCCTGAAATATGAACCCTGGATAATTAATGCAATGTCAAGTTCAAGAAGTTACAATTATTTCGAACAGCAAGCATAGGACATTGCAGACTACTTAATGAACCAAATACAAAGAATAGATGGCACTGTTTCGGCTGATAAATTGGACTTCCCAAAGACTTAAAAAAAACAGAAGTTCATTACTTTAACAATGCGTAATTGGAATAATCATTTTACTTGGAAAAGAAACGAATGGCTTTCGAATAATTGGAATAATCATTTAGAATTACCTTATCAATTCAAGTAACATTCTTTTTTTTTTTGGAACTACAAAGAGAAAAACTTTTACTGTACCCTTGATGCTCAGCTGTCAGGTCTGAAGAATGAGACTTAATGTGCAAGCTTGTGACAGAGAACTAGTTATGAGTGTAAACCGGATCTACAGGGATCCATTGCAAGATGTGTACGCACGATGGGGGAATGACCTAACGGAAAAACTAGAACGACGAAGGGCAATGTGGTGAACCTACATGGACATTTGGCTTAGTTTTGTTGTTCAATAATTTGAAACAAAGGCCAATAACCCAATAAGGGCTTCAAGCATGGAGCAAATGCATCAGTGTGCATATGTGCCTTGTGCCTACATTAGTAGATCATCAAGAATGCTGCACCAGGGAATACCTCCTCCTGCCAAAATGCACTAAGCTCATAGAGCCGGCCCCTAACCCTTGGTCTCTGTCTATTCAAGTTGTATGCGTCCAGGAATCAGCTAAATCTAAAGTTTCAGACATTTCTCTAATCTCTCTCTCCCCTATCAAAACCCATATTATAAAAATCGTTTAGATTTCAAATTTGTAACTCAAAACCTGGCTAATTATCACACAAAATTATTATATTCCAAACTCTGGTTGAAATTCTACCAATTCAACAGTTCATTACAAGTACATTGTCAAACAACTGATGAAGAAAATTTCTAAAAAGAAAGGAGCTGGCATCTGAAAAAAAAATACAGTAATTAAAGTAAAGAGAAGACGAAAATTATAGTAGTTCGGTCAAAGTGACTAACGTCTACTTTTGCAACAAAAAATTTTTGTCGCACATATTTTGAATTTGTCGCAAAAATAAATAATATAAAATAAAAATAAAAATAAAGTCAAAGTATTTAATTCGCAACGGTTTTTATTATTTTGTCAGGAATATTTATTCTTTAATGACGTTTTTATATATTTGTCGTAGAATATAAATTTTATTTTTGTATTAAATAAAATTATTATTTCGCTACGTTTTAATATTCGTCGCAAATTAGAATTTATTTTGTAATTTTAAATTAGAATACAAATATTAATTGCGACATTTTTTATTTCGTCGCAAACAAATTGTACTATCTGCAATGCTTTCATAATTTTGTCTCAAATCGTTTTTTTGGAAAAATTTTGCGACGTTTTTTAGAAAACGTCGTGAAAAAGTGATTCCCTCCCATTTTTTTTTGGATAGAGAAAATGGCGCGAATTGATATTTTTTATGACAAAAATTATTTGTCAGAGATAGTTTTAATTCGTTGCAAAAATAAATAATATAAAAATAAAAATAAAGTCAAAATATATAATTTGCGACGTTTAAGTTATTCGTCGCAGAATATCAATTTTAGTTATTAAAGTAAAATGAAATGTTAATATTAATTAGCGACGTTTTTTAGTATTTTGTCGCAGAATATTAATTTCATAAAGGACGCTTTAGTAATTAGTGACGCTTTAGTAATTTTGTCGCAAATAATTTTTTTGGCAATTTATTTGCGACGTTTTTTCAAAAATGTTGCAAAAAGGTGATTCCCTCCCAAATTTTTTTTGGTGCAAGAAATGGCGGGAATTGATAATGCTTTACGACAAAATTTTTTTTGTCGCAAATAGTTTTTCTTCATCGCAAAAATAAATAATCTAAATTTAAAATTAAAATAAAGTCAATATATTTATTGCGCGACGTTCTTTTTTTCGTCGCAAAATTGTCATTTTCTCTCTTTTTTCTTGCGCAAGCGATGGCGGGAAATGGAAAGACGTTTTTATGACAAAATTTTTTTTGTCGCAAAAAAAAAAATAATCAAAAATTAAATTAAAATAAAAATATTAAATTGCAACGTTGTTATTTTTGTCGCAGAATATAAATTAGAACCACATTTAAAGTTAAAATAAAATAAAAATATTAAATTGCGGCGTTTTTATGTTTGTCGCATAATATAATTTTAAAAAAAATTCAAAACGACGTCATTTTGGACATTTAAAAAAAAAAAATTACCTACCTAAATTGAGATCCATTGCCCATTATTTTTTCCCTCTTTTTTACTTTCTCCATATCTCCCTCTTTGCTTATTTCAGTCGACACATATAGTACTGTCTCTCTTTCTCTTTCTCTCATCCTCACTATTCTTTTTGTTCCCCTGAACTAGAGTGTTTCTTGCCCTCACTCTCGAACCAGATTGTTTCTTGCCTTCCCATTGATGAGGTAAAGATCCCATTAGGGAATTACTTGGTGAGTTTTTGCATCTCCACATGAAAGTGCAAACTTTGTATGTTTCTTATGAGTCTCATTTTTTTTGTTATTTTAACTTATTAAATATTTGCAATGACTTAGTTTAGTTATTGGGATTAGTGGTTTTGGATGTCTTATTTCTTGTTCTTTAACTATTACTCTTTGGATTTGGATAACTGTTTTGTCTTGAGTGTCATTTTGGTAGATGTCGGGAGAGAAAGTAGGGGGTTTTCCCTTAATTTTATTTTTTTCTTCTTTTTTTTCACTTTTTTGTTTTGTAGATTGAGCCAATCCCAAGTGGAATTTCGCAGAGGTATTGGATAGGCTGTAGGATAAAGAATGGTGAAAGGGACAGGTTTTGGTGATTTTCTATACCTTTTGTATTTGATATATATAAACGTGGCATAATGTGAAAAAAGGGAAAAAAGTAATGTTGCTCAGTGAAAATATTTTTAGGTAAAATATTTTTCGTCACATAATGTTAATTTTAGTTATTAAAGTAAAAATAAAATAAAAAGATTAATTCGTGACGTTTTTTATAACTTTGTCAAGAATATTTACAAGTTTTTTGGGAATATTTATAAGTTTGTCGGGAATATTAAAAATAAAATAAAATTTAATTTTTGACGTTTTTATTTTCGTCGCAAAATATAAATTATAACCACATTTAAAATTAAAATAAAATAAAAAAACTTTAAATCGTGACGTTTTTATTTTCCTCGTAGAATATAAATTATAAGCACACTTAAAATTAAAATAAAAAATAGTAAATTGCGACATTTTTTGTTATTTACGTCGTCGAATATAATTTTTTAAAAAAACAAAACGACGTCGTTTTGTTCATTTTTGCCCTTTACCCAACTCTTTTTCCCTCTTTCTTTCTTTCCCCATCTTTCCCTCTTCGTTTTCAGTTGACACACACACTCTCTCTCTCTCTCTGCCACTCCATCGATTGAACTCAAAACCACAAGCCATTGAAGCCATAAGCACCCTGAAGACACAAGCACCATCGATCGTCACCGCCTCCTCTCTCTTTCTCCATCGATTCACTCCCCTCTAGCTGTCTCCTCTCTCTCTGCCTCTCCATCGATTGAACTCGAAGCCATAAGCCAGTGAAGCCACAAGCACCATCGATCGTCGTCGCCTCCATCGATTCACTCCACGGTTGGTTTAACCCACTAGGTTCTTCGTTTACATCTTTATCTTCTCTCTCTTTGTAGCATATACGAATTAGAATTTCTATCTTGTTTCCCCCCACAAATTCAGCTCTTATTGTATTTGGTTGGTTTGTAGTTGTAAAATTGTTCGCAAATTTTAGTGGGAAGAAGCCTCTGTATATTCGTTTTTAGTTTTTCCTTTATTTGTCTTTTGGTGACTTTGATGGGTATTGGGTAAACGTTGGATCTTTGTTGTGGGAAGGTTGTTTGTTATACTTTTATCCTTTCTGGGGGTGATTTTCATTTCTGTGAATTTGCACCTGCTCTACTTTATGACCGATGTGTCCTGTATGTAGTGAATGTTAACCAGATGTTATTTTTCAGTAAAAAATATCAAAAAAAAAATAACAAAATTATGGGTCTGTGATAAGAAAATGACATAAAGAAATTGGACCCAAAAATCTTGCAGAAAACAGTAAGTGTTACAGAGAGGAGCTAACCTGTGGAGACCATCTTAAAGGAGAAAAAAAGGAAGAAAATCAATGGTGAAAAAGAAAAGGAAAAATGAGATTTTGGGTGTGGTTCTGTTTAAATATGCAGAGAAAAATAAGGCAAAAGAAATGGTCAGAGTGAGCTTCTTTCAATGAAAAAATCAAATCAGGACATGCACATATATGAGAGGAAAACAAGACGTAACCTTTATATGTAGTTACCCATTAATGGTTCATACTATCCAAAGAAAACAAATTCTATCGAAAGGGGAAAAGGAAGAAAAGGAACACACAAGTACAAAACTGAAATTGAATGTTACAGGTAAAGAACGAAACTGAAAATGGGAAAGTAAGAGAGACCATAAGTTATGAAAAACACACCTTTTTTAAGGAACATATTTCCTCGGCCATGTTTCAGGAAAGAAAGTAGTGAAGAGGGTGATTAACCATCAAAATTGCTATTTTATTATATTTAATGATTGGTTAATTGCATATTATTTGTGATTAAATGTGTTAAATTCCTTGATTTTTTAGTTTGATACTTTTTCTAGTTGTTTGGTTTATTTTGCAGGTAAATTGGTTGATTTAAAGTAATAATGAATAATACAAGTGAAGCAATCACTAGAGTAAGAATGATAACTGATAAGGATTAAAGAGTGAAGATTGAGATCGAAAAACTTGAAGATATGACAACAATTTAATCCTTATAAGAGTCCAAGTTGGAAGAAAACTCATTTAGAGTTGGATTAGGAAAGTGTAATAAGAAAAGGATTTGACACGTCTTCAGTATTTTGGTCATAACTTTTGAATCTGATATCCGATTTACTTGATTTTTGGGGGTTAAAAAGAAGACTTCAAAGGTTACAAAAGTGTATTTCATGATATTTTCGTGATTCAACCTCTAAATATGCAAACTTCAAGCTCGAAAGTTGGACAAATTTTGTACACACACCCCAAAGATTTTATGCACGGGATTTAACCTTACAAGACTTCTTTTTGGGAAAGGAATTCCTTTCAAACCAACCTTATATCTTCTATCTATACCTAGGATTTATTATTAATATAAATAGGGGTTCTCATTTAGAGATTATGATTATTCTTTTTTCCATCTTTTTATTTTTGTTTTAGTTCGTTATATCTGGTTATAAGGCTAAGCTAGGGTTAGGGAAAAACTCATCAACGAAGTACGGTACTGTTATTGATTCTGTGCTTAATGATTTATGATATTTTGTTAATTTAACTTCTGATTTCTTAGCAAAGTTTTTATTCTGTAAAAATTCTTGAGTCGTTGTGCCATGTACATCGATTGCTTGAATTTCCCTGCGAGTAAATAATTGGTTATTCCACGCTTGAGGTATTTATCATTATTTCATAAAATAATATAATTGGATGATTATTTAGGTTCCCGAATAATCTTTTGATTATAACTTTTGATTTTCTTACTTAATTTGTTACTCGAATCAACCGACATCTGATTCTTGTTTCAAGTTAAGATTTAAGTCTTTAATCATTATTGTATGGAATTGAGAGGGAGTACTTGATGCTCTAGTATTTTTATTATATTGTTTAAATATCTCCAATCAATATTTTCAACTCAACAATTTTTTTTACACAAATTATTCTCTCAAATTTTCTTTGGTATTTCTGTGATTGTTTTTTGTTATAATTCCCTATGGTTAGACCTCGGACTTCTGAGTATTATATTACTTCGCGACAATATGTACTTGGGTAATCAATTCTAAAGTTGTAGCAAGTTTTTGAGCATTGGCATTGGTTGTTCTCTCTCTCGCTCTCTCTCTCTTAGACTTTGAGCTTTTCCTTGTAAGAGTTATCATCATGTCTTCTTCAACTTTCTCTGACCACCTCTTTGTTTGCTGTCTTCTTTTCTTATTTCTTAATTATTTTATGGGAGAATTACATTCAGACTCCCTAAAGTTTATCACTTAATTACTCAGATTCCCTAACATTTAAAATATTATATATAGATCCCTTAAAATTTGTACACGCGTAATGCTTACACCCCTTCCTTCAATGTTCGTTAGTATATTTGTTAGTAATTTACACCAAAACCCTTTAATTTATAGAAATTTTCTCCAAAGACACCCAATGTCTTCTTTTGACATCCAATTTATTGGACCAAAGAAAACTACCAATCAAAGAATTCAGCTTCTTCACCACCCCTTTAGGAATACACATACAAGCTAGCATATGTAGAGGTACAACACTTGATCACTTATCATATATGTGTAGTTTTTTTGATGTTTCATTTTATTTTTGGGAATTTGCGAGTTATGAATTTCGGTAATTTATCGAAACCTTAATATAAATTAAGGTTTTAATTCTATGCATGCCTGCATGAAACCTTAGTACCCGTTCAAGAATCCACATCAGACATAGAGTATTCTTTGCCAATGGAGAATACTCTAGTAACGACACCTAGTCTTTGTCGTGTACTTGGAGAACTATGGGGAGATGTTGCCAGATTTTAGTTAGAGATATACGAAGCGGCAAGAGATGTTTCTTATGATATAGAATGTGCATTCCTGAATGGGCTAGGACCACCTACCAAAATAGGAAGGAGTCGACGACAAAGTTTGCATGATGCTTGGTACATGACATTGATAAAAATGTGATTTTATAGGCTATCAATTATGAACAAGAGTTGGATGACAATTAGGCATAGGTTGGATTCGAAAAATTGATGGGGTCAAATATTTTGTCAATTTTTCCATGGAACGTTCGAGTCGAGATGGAAAATTTGATGTCCATGTAGGAATTGCATGAATGTAGAATGACATGATGATGAGACGGTGAAAAATCATTTGTACGTGAAAGCAATCATGACCTCTTACACGACGTGGGTACACCATGGGGAACCCGTTCCTATGAATGTCACCCAATTCTTTGAAGATTATGATAATGATGCTGATAGTGTCGAGGATGATATGATCGACAGTGAAGATGATGATCGAGACGAAATACCTGAAATGTTGGTAGGGGAATGTTCATGGATAATGATTTAGGGGGTGTTCGTGTTGGAGAAACATGTGAGGGTGTTGATAGTGAGGAAATTCAAAATTTTGAAAAATTACTGAAGGATGCTTAACGTGTTTTGTATCCTGGTTGTAAAAAATATACACAGTTTTCGTTCTTGGTTAAGTTGTTTCATTTGAAGGTATTGAGCAAGTGGAGCAATAAGTCATTAACATTGATGTTAAAGCTATTGGTAGATCTTTTACCTGACGGTCATATTCTTCCAACGTCTCTCTATGATGCTAAAAAATTCTTACGTGCTTTGGGGTTGGGATACGAGTCCATTCATGCATGTAGGTATGATTGTATGCTATTTTGAAACGAGAATGAAAAATTTGATAAGTTTACAGTATGTGGGGAGTTAAGATATCAACTCAATGATGGTAAGGGTAAGAAGATACCTCATAAAATCATGCGATATTTTCCCTTGAAACCGAGGTTATAGAGATTGTTTATGTTGACGAAAACAGCTATAGATATGAGGTGGCACCAAGAGAAGCGAGTGGACAACGAGAATTTTTTGAGGCATCATGGTCATTTTGAAGAATGGAAAGACTTTGATAAGCAATATCCTGATTTCGTTCGGGACGCTCGTAATGTTAGGCTTAGATTGACCACCGTTGGTTTTAACCCTTTTGGCAACATAAGCAACTCTTACAGTATGTGGCCAGTTATCTTGATACCTTATAACCTGCCTCCCTGGAAATGTATAAGCGATCAATTTTTCATGATGTTATTGCTTATTCCAGGACCACAGGCACCCAGGAAGGAGATTAATGTATACTTACGCCCGTTAATTGATAAGTTGAAAGAATTGTGAGAAGGTGTTGTAACTTTTGATGCATGTAGCAAACAGACATTTCAAATGCATGCATCTATTATGTGGACCATAAATGATTTTCTTGCTTATCGTAACCTATCTGGATGAAGTACAAAAGGTTACAAGGCATGCCCTATTTGAAATTTTGATGCATTATCACAACCATTAAGAAGCAAAATTGGCTACACAAGCCATTGGCGTTACTTGCCACAAGATCACAGCTGGCGAAGAAGTAAGTTATTTAATGGTAAGATTGATAAAAAATTAAAACCTTGTGAGTTATCGGGGCAAGAGATTTTAGATCAGTTGGAGTGTTTACCAAATGTGCAATTCGGGAAGCATCCAAACAATTGAAAAAGAAAACGGTCATCTGAGCAACTTAATTGGACAAAGAAGAGCATTTTTTTTTGAGTTACCGTATTGGCATGTGCTTAAGATTTGACACAACCTTGATGTCATGCACATAGAGAATACTATATGTGATAGTTTGTTTGGCACGTTGCTGAGTATTGATGGCAAGAATAAGGACACAGATAAAGCTCGTCTAGATTTGGAGGACCTAAATATCAGAAAAGAATTGCACCTTCAAAAGAATGGGGAGGCATATGTAAAACCAGCTGCATGGTACACTTTGTCTCCAAAAGAAAGAAAGGATTCTGTGAATTTTTGAAATCAATTAAGTATCCAGATGGATATGCAACAAATATATCAAGGTCTGTGAGCACGAAGGATGGTAAGGTATTAGGCCTGAAAAGCCATGATTGTTATGTGCTTCTGCAACGACTTATTCCACTTGGAATTCGTGGTTACTTGGACAAGGAAATTTGTACTACTTTATTTGAGCTAGGAAAGTTTTTTCAACAACTCTGTGCAAAGACATTGATGGTAAAAGACTTGGATGCATTACAAGATAGCATAATACTTATTCTTTGTAAGTTAGAAAAGATATTTGTTCCAGCATTCTTCGATGTTATGGTTCATTTAGCAATTCACTTGCCAAGGGAAGTCAAGATTGCTGGACCAGTGCAATATCGGTGGATGTACCCAGTGGAAAGGTAATATTTTAAATTGTTATTAGATTCTCATTTGGTTTTGTTATTATCTCCTTATATGTTTTGTGATTTACTGAAGGTATCTCGGAACTTTAAAAGGATATGTTCGTAATCGAGCTCGTCTAGAAGGTTCAATTGAGGAGGCTTATATTGTCAAAGAATGTCTTACCTTTTGCTCGATGTATCTTACTGGTATTGAAACAATTTTTAATCTACAAGAACGAAATGCAGATCGAGTTAAAAATGTGCATGGGTTAGCTGTGTTCACCCAAAATGTTCATCCTTTTGGGCGAATTACAAGAGCAACTGAGGTCTCTCAACAAGAACGAGAGATGGCTTATTGGTTTCTCCTACATAATAGTCTCGAATTGGATCCATATCTAGAGTATGTGTATGTTAAATATACATATTTATGAGCATTCTTATTGTACTTAATTGTTTAAAATTTGTTATATGTCAAATTTATGGTTTTATACGTAGGGAACACAAAAATATATTAGAGTTGGAAAGAAATGGTGACATCACTCGTCGCCACCAAGTAGAATTTCTCAAGTGGTTTGCAAAACGTGTAAGCTATATAAATTTAGATTATAAGCATTAGTTTGTATAAACATAAAAACTGTCATATTCATGTGAGTAGATGAATCATTTATGAGATGAAGGATCACATAAAGCAACTGATGAATTGTGGTCACTAGCAAACGGTCCTGATGTGACAATAAAATTGTACTATGGGGCAATATGCAATAGTGTCCGGTTCCACACTAAAGAGCGTGACAATCGTCGAAAAAGCCAAAACAGTGGAGTAGTTGTAGAAGGAGAACATAATAACAAAACAATTAACTTCTACGGATACTTAAATAAGGTGTGGAAGATGAGTTACATATTTGACCATAGTATTTTTTTGTTCCAATGTGAATGGTTCAACCTTGGTAGTGGGAAAACAGTTCAGACTGATGCTCAATTTACAAGCATTAATGTGAAATATAGATGGTATCAAAATGACCCTTTTGTCCTACCTAATCAAGTGAAATAAGTATTTTATGTTAATGATACAAAATTGGGTAGGGATTGGCGAGTTGTGTAACACATACATCATCAAGGAATATGGAATGTTCCTGAGTTGGAAGATGTAGAAGTTAGTGAAAATGGATCGTATATTCCAAGTGATGCATTCCAACAGGATGAAGCAACAAAGGTTGCTCCGGTAGTTGTCGAAGATAACGAAATAGGTCAACTTCATAGGACTGATCTTGATCCAGAAATCATTCCTCGAGACCGGATTGTCAAGTGGGGAAGTAGAGAAGACAATAACATTGATGATTTCATATGTGATGACAATGATGAGGCACAAGTGGAGTATGTCGATTCAGAAGAAGATGATGATGTGCATTCCCATTTTGATTCTGATGATGAGTCAGATATGTAGATGAATTATTAAGATATTTTCATGGTAAGTAATAAATTATGACTTATATAATTGGTATACTTGGATATTGTTGATATAATTTATATATTTCTATATGTCAAGTGTTTTATATATATGAGACCAGGTCATCGAGACACCGCAATAGCTAGTAAGGTTGCATCCTCAGAGGCACCTACTAGGGGTGCATCTTTGAGTACACATGTTAGGACTATATCATCTGATGTACCTACATCACAGCCTGTTGTAGGCACTGAGGGTAGCAGTATAGGTTTGATGCATACTTTCCTTTCTAAACATATTTTTCTTAATATGGTGGGCTAAGATCTATTATTAATGTTTGCGCGGCGGCTTTTACCACCAAGAAATGAGGTCGAGGACCGTTTAGAGGGAAAAATGCTGAACGTATTCATGCAACTCACGACCCCCTTGATGTTTTGATCCCTGATGGAGTCGGCGTTCCAGTAGGTGTACATTCTTCGAAGGTGATGACAGAGATTAGCTCCCTAGCGAGGATATTTGCCCCTATTAGAAATGTGCACAAATGGAAGCAAATAACAGAAGAGGAAAAGGCACCACTCATTGCACGATTGTTGGTTAGTGGATATATTTGTTTGGTTTCAACAATATATTTATTGTGTAGAGTGTTACAACATGTTGTAATTAATTTGTATATTTATATTTTGTTGTAGGCAAAGTTTAACATTAGAGACTATCGTGAAAAAGTTGGTGTTAGGAATGCCATCGACAAAAAATTTGTTGTGAGGTACAGGGACCACCAATACTATATGCATATGCACTACAAGAATTTGGTTGAGTCCAGTGTTGACCCAAAGAGCAAATCATATGGTGATGTGAGTCAGAAGGATTAGGAGTACATAATTGAAACACTTTACGAGGATCCAAAATTTCAGGTAACTTTTATAAGCTATGCAAATTAATATCCACTTTTTATTCCCAATTGTGTACTAATTATATTCTTTGTATATAGAAAAAATCTAAGAAAAATGCGAAATATCGTGCCAAACTGCCATATAACCACTCGATGGGTTCAAGTCCTTTCAGTTTGCCCTATATGAAAGGGTGTTATACTTTAGCATTTGCTTCCTAAATTTTAATATATTGGAACTTCATAATGGATTATGAATATTGATATTTTGATTAACTGTAACAGAGGGATCCTACGACTGATGAGCCACCCCACATTGTTGATTTTTTTCACGATTCTAATGTGAACAAGAAGGGTGAGTGGGTTTCTACTGAGATAGAGTCAAGATATGTAAGTATTTCAAATTGTAGAAAATTATGTTTTCTTTAAAATAAATTTATATGATATACTCAATAATTGGGTTTAAATATATTAAATTGTAGGAGTGAATGAAAGAATTGACCACACATAACTTAGAAGAGGGTGTAGAGCCATTGACACAGGATGAAATTGCATGCACAATCCTTGATAGCCGTCCTGGATTTAAGAAAGAATTTGGACATAGCCCGAAGCCGTCATCCTCTAGTCCGTCATTCAGATCCACGGCTGAGTATCGAGAACAAGCTGATATGATAAAAGAGTTGCAAGCAACTGTTAATTCTCTTTAGAAGGAACGGGATGAAACAAAAGAGAAGCTAGAGAAGTTTGAAGACGCGCTGCAGAAATTTGAAGACGCGTAGCAACAGATGATGCAATAACTATTACAGATGCAACTTCAAATGCAACGTGCTTTGCAGGGCAACTCAACTAATGCAGATATGCTACCTGAGTTTTAGTTAGTATCTTTTTATTATCGTTTTAAGTTCAATACTTAAGAAGTATAAAAATTAAAAACTTGGAGCTAAGTGGGCCAATCGGCTCGTTTCCACTCCGTTTGTCGAGAAAGCGAATGGAGAACAACTATTTGGGCATAGAAACTTGTAGGAAAAGACGGTTTCTCATTCTGGGACCCGAGTTGAGAGTTTGACAAAAAATTAGAAAATTCAATACTTGAATTAGAAAACCTAAAACTTGGAGTTAAGGGTGTCAATCGGCCCGATTCAACTATGTTCACCTTGAAAATGGACTAAGAAGAACTATTTGGATATATAAATTTGCACGAAAAGACATATCATTTCGGGACAGGTTGAGAGTTTAAGAAAAAACTAAAAATTTCAACACTTAAGAATTAGAAAACCTGTATGTATTTTGAAAAATTTGATTGATAATTTATTAATGTATTTTTTTTCTTTTTTGTAACAGATGAATTCTGAACTTCTGCATTACAATGGTTGACGAATTATCTTTTGGTTATGTATTTAAATATTGTATGATTCCATCTTGTTTTGATGTGTGATTGTTGTTTTAATATGTGATTTGAGGGGTTGCCTTTTAAGTGGTTTTTTATGATAAAGGCATTGGCAGGTTGTTAGTTTTGGTTGTGAAATTGCTTTGCTTAGTTGGTAGCTGCTTTAGATTGGTCTGTAGGAAGTTTTTGGATGGAGCTGTTGATTTGGTTTTGGTTATTTTGTATCACGTGACTGTATAGAAACCTTTTTGTACATGCTAATGCTAGTTGGCTCAAGATAAAACTCAAATCAACAGGTGCTGTGATACCTCGCAAAATGGACTTGGTATCTAAATATCAGGTGCTTTCTTTTATCAGTTTACCATTTTTAGCTATACTAATTGATGGAAATATACTCTGGTAAAATCTATACTTCTTTTTTTGGGAAAAGAAGAATTTTATTGAATTAATTTCAAGATTTACAAAAAGCAAGAACAGAAACTGTTTACAAGCAAAAACAGTAACTGTTTTATCAAAACTGTAAATTGTTCCAAGAACAATTAAAAATTCCTGTACATTAACTGCATAATGTCCTCCTATCTCAACTCCTGTCTTTAAACTGATGCTGCACAGAATACAGCATCCAGCCCCCAAAGCACCCTGGACTGCACCTGAGTCAAAATCAAACAACTAGGAATGACAGATCACCACATTCAGCTCACATCCCCAGTGCATGCATCAGAACATCAAAGCAGAGTCCAGCTTTCCTCAACAAATTACATCAACCTACACAGACTGCATTGCACAACATGATAGCTTCACAGCACCACTCAATATCTGCAAAAAAGATAAGTTGGCTTTAATCCTTCAAGAGGATCAAACCAATTTTACTACATTACTGGATCAGCCGCTGACTAATAGCATAGCACTCTGCCAGACTAACAGCAAGCCACTGCCACAGATTAGCCAACCACAACAGACAATTCAGCTTCAAGTGAAGATAGGTAAATCATAAATGTTTTATTTTTACTTCAATTGCTACATATTATACTGTTTGATTTACAATTTCAAGCAATGCACACCTTTTATGTTTTGGCTAGTATTCCACTTGTAATAAAGCTTCATTATGGTGATGTTGTTGTACTACTGATGTTGCTCAGTTCGAGTTTGACATAGTTTCTGCACTCTTGCAAAATACGCATATTTGAAGCAGAGCCGCTCCGGCCCAGTAAGTAGATATTTGGAGCCAAGTTTGGCTTGCAAATATCTACAAGATTACATCTCTTTTGTCCTGTTTATATGAGTGAAATTCATATGAAGCTTCTTGGGTATGTAGAGCAAAAATTTTCCATTGGTGAGTCATGGTGACTGTAGTTGCTTCCCTCAATGGCACATCATCTATACTGCCAAGTCTGGAGCAAACAAGCTCAGATCTCTCCCACAAAGGTATTTTTATCAATTGGGTCTCTCTCTAAAATCTTCACTTTGTTAATTTAGGCATTGGGTGAGTGGTTTATTGCATCTTGTTTAATTTTTTTTTTTGACTGTGTTTGTTGAAGAACTGGTTTGTGACTTCTATCCTGTCGTCAATTTTATTGACTTAGTTTTATTTTCAATCACTCCAGCTGTACATATTTAGGAAGGTGTGTTAGTGGATGATGTTGTTTTGTTACCTTAATTTTAATGGGTTTTGGCTCTAATCTTTTCCCCCTTGTACCCTGCATTTAGATTGAGAGTTAAGTTGGTTTATATTTTATTTGTGTGTATTTTTTATGATGAGATTGTGTTTTTTTCGATACTTGGATCAGATCACAGATGATGAACCCATTGCAATCTAAGAGAATGTTTGTAATTTGAAGAAGTAGGAAGCTGATTGGATCTTGAAAATTGGTGTTATAGAAGAAGGAGACAGACTGAAGGTAAGAATGAAGTTTTTAACTTCGGATTCTGGGGTGTTTGAAATTAGTGTACTTCCTAGGTTTTTTCCTGTTATTGATTGGTTCTTGGTGGACCATTTGTGAAATACTGTGTACAAAAGTATTGAGTCGGGTGTTGATAATACACTGATGGAATCTTAGATAAGCTTACAGTGTTTAAACCAGAAAAAAAGGATTGTGTTCCTTCAGAAGGTGCTGTTGTATATGTTGCAACTCTGATGCTCAATTTACTGAATAGTGATCGTGTTCCATTCAGAAAGTGTTGTTGCATGTGTTGCAACTCTGATGATTAATTTACTGATTTGGAGTAGCTTCTGTTATTTAATGCTCTCTGTTTCTGACCATTGGTTTTACTCGTCTTTGTATTGTTGAACAAGACTCTGGAGGACAATGCAATTTGGAATGCAAATCCATTGACTGGCTTGTCAAGAGGTGAGATCTTCGTGATCTTATTGTTTTCTTGGTGCAAAAACGATATTTACTTTGCATATATTTATCAAGATGATCTAAAGTTATTTGAGCTTATCAGATGGCTAGAATCTGAAACTGAAATAGCATATACTTCTTTTAGATGCTTTTCATGAGATAGTTTCTACTTACTATATGGCTTCTCTCTACTCTTGAGATGGATAGGTTTTTACATTCCTATGAAAGGTTGCAAGCAAACTTAGTTTGGATGCAATTTATTGAAAAAAATGCTAGTGTCTGGCTATATCTGATCCAGATTGCATGATCTGAACTGCAACACTCTTCTCTTCAATGTACAATTTGGCAACATAAATTTTTTATTCCCCATATTCTATGGATAACAAAATGCGAAGTATTATTAACTGGAATTTCCTGAAATTATAATTCTCTTTTAGAGATTACAATTTGATAGCACTTGCATATATCCTAAAGGAAATATATGTTAGCTGAATGTAGAGCAATGCTTGATGGTTTACAGTTGATTAGGCAATCTAGTATGGAGAATTCTAATTTTTTGCTTGAATCTGATTCTAAAGTTTTAGTACAGATGATTTTGGGCCAATCAGAGGTTCCTTGGAGAGTTAAAAGAATTTTGGAGCAAATTTGGGAGATACTTGGTGGTTTGTAGTTTCAGTTGAGACATGTGTACAAAGAGGCAAATGGCATAACTGATTTTCTAGCTTCTTTTGCTGTAAAATCTGGCAACAGTTTAGTTTTTTCTGAGAGTAGTTTGTTGCTTATTTCTAGAAGAATTCTTCTGCAAAAAGATCAAAGCATGGTACCTACTGCTAGACTGAAGCAGGTGCTTGTCTGCAATCAGAAGCAGGGTGTTGGATGATGAGATTATTCATTTTCAGATTCTGTTTGGGGTAGATAAGGGAGTTGGAGGTTCCCCATGAGCTGATTTATTGACTTTAATTCCATTGAAGGATTAAAGCCAACTGGTGGTGAGTGATTTTTGAGGTTGGGTTTTGTTTGTGGTCTGACTGCACTGGTCTGCAGTGTTTTATGCAGAAGTTGTGCTGAATGTTTGCTCATGCTGTATTCTTAGCTGCACTGTTGTTCTGGTTAGCAGACAGAACTGGATGGTGGAGGATCAGTTTTGTTGTCATGTTGCAAGGTTGCTTTCTGCTGATGCTATAGCAAAAGATGTGAAGCTAAGAGGTGAATACAGTTACTGTCCAGAGGCTATTTTTTGTCTGCTTTGGGAACAAAATTTTCCTGTTTGTACAGTACACTGTTTGCTTTGTTAAAACAGTTACTGTTTTTGCTGCTTCTTGTAATTTTGATATTTTCATTAATAAATTTCTCTCTTTTTCTAAAATATATATATATATATATCCTAAAGAAAAACATTGATGGATTTTGGTGTAGTATATAACTGAGTATATGCAAATGAGTCCATCCTCATTGTGTATAATAGCGCAATAACATCCAGCTCTTTTTATTGAAGTAGAGAGGTATCCCTGTGGTTTACATTTGAAGGCTGCTCTCAATTCTATTCTTCGAATCATATTGCGAATTTCTAGCATGCAAGAATTCATAGTTGCTGACTATGTTTTCAAGAGCTTGGGTGAGGTTGGTATCACTCATCTGATATATCAGCAAGTTGTTCGATTTTGTTGGGATTTCCATAGATGGTCTACACTCTAACACACGGTTGAATTTCTCCCACACAAGCAATTGCTTGCTACCAAAAAAGTTAAGTATTGATTACTTACTCTTTGCGTTTTGCTTTTGCTATTGTCTTCAAATCACACTTACTTGATCCACCTCATTTGAAGCAGAAAAATTCTGATGGTCAAACAATGTTAGCATCCACATTAATCCCTCAGCCGCAGTCAATGACACATGCTCCACTTGAGGAAGATGTGAAGATGTCATTTGGAAGGTTTGTTTGTTCTCCTTGCATTTTAATGCGGTATTTCACGTAGTAGAGTTAGGGAATATTGGGCTTTTGTGATGTATTAACTTCTTGGTTGAACTTTGATTTGTAAAAAAAGCTTGGATTTTCTGCTACTCATAATTAAATCTTCTAGTAATCTATTCTCTTGGCAGCATGCTATTGTGTGGTCTTACCTTGAGTGAAAATGATGGTGATCTTGAGGTAATGTGTTACATTTACATATTACATTTTAGCATTTAGACAAGTGGAGACACATGAGTTTTTTTTTCCATTGGGAATGAGGATGCTGCCCTGTCTAACTGGACTCCATCCTGAGTCCCGTCTTGGGACAGTTGGTGTTCTATTAGTTTCATGGCTTCTTGTCTCAGTTTTGAGTGTCTTAAGCCCTCAATCACCATTGGATATTCTCAGTAATACATTTGTAGGCTCATAACTTTTTTTCTGTGTGAGAATTATATAGCTAAATTTTTTGAATTGCAGACTTGTTGTAGAGTTGCCAATGTTCTTTCTCATGTACTCAAGGATAATATCCAGTGCAAGGAAAGGGTATGAATCTCAAATCCTCTTTTCTATGCTTCCTACTTAGTCTACTAATAGGATCAGGTATGTTTTGATCACTCTTGTTCTTGAAAATAATGCTCAGCATTTCGGTTTGCTAGGTTTGAGGCTTTAGATTTATCCTGCCTCTTTTGTTTTAGTGTGTAACATAGAACTTTTTTTTTTTTTAAATAAAAAAAATACTATATTACAGTAATAAAGGGAAACACATCATTTCTTAGTTATCCCAACAACCAGATAAAGGGGATCGCAGTAACTGCACAAAATTGTTGACAATTTAAGTAAGAGGAGGTTGTATAATGGATTATGTTGCTCCAACTTTCTGAACTTTATTTGGGTGGCGACTTGCAGGATCATTATCTCTAGAGAGTGAGTGTTTCCCCTTAAATTGCTTCCTACCTCTATTATGTTTTCCTCCCCACCCCGGTTTCCCTTGTTGTCCCAGTGTTTTTCCTGATTAGAATGGAACAGACTCCAGTACTCTCTCTCAGCCTCACCAGTGACAGGATCTAAAGTTGCAATGAAATTTTTCACAACCAGACCACCTTCCTTAGCAAGAACAGCAGCAACACGTGCTTTCTAAGGTCCTCCTGCATCTTCAAACCATATATACCAAGACTCTGATCCAAACTTGAAATCAATATACTTAACAGTGCCAAACTTTTGAAAGACACTCTTCGGATCTTCGTGTAAAACAATGTCTTCATTGTCCGTATATGACGCAGTGGCTGGTTTTTCTTCACCTGCTGCATGATCGTACTTTTGAATGGGACTGTCAAAAGATTTCTCTTGATCCTCGGTTTCCTTCCCTTCAGTCTCCAAACTACATTTCTCATCACCTTTTTCCTCACTGTCCTCAGTATTCTTAGCACGGTTTTCTTCATCATCTTTAACATCTTTTGATACATTTTGCTCAGTTTCTTGGGTAACATTTGCGGTGGAATCTGGTTCGCCATCTAATTTACGACCATCTACGTCATCACAATCATGAATTTTCTGCAGAACCTTCAGCTGAGATCCTCTTCAACTTAAATGCAACAATTAAGCCTTTGGGATAATTTGCTTCTGCATTGGAATTGTTTTTACGATTCGAAGCTACCGGGGACCGAGAATTCTCAACTTCTTTGGTTTGCTTTGATCTTTCTGCATCAAATTCCTTCTTTGGTTTCACCTCTAATCTGACACCTGTATAATCCAAGCTCTGCTTCAAAATATTTGCAGCATCTTCCTCAGTAGAGAACTCAACCAGAGCAGTGCCACAGAATAACCTTTTGTCTGCAACATGATGAGGCAGCCTCACACTATTAACCTTCCCAAACTGACAAAAGAGAGACTCTACATCTTTAAGCTTCACATCATACTCCAGTGGCGAAACAACTATTGTTTTCACCTCTAATTGCTCTCTTACCTCCTCTGGATTTAAAAGTTCTGTAGCCCTACCAACCTTCTTCCCATCTTCAGAAACTTTCAGGAATGAAGATGTCCTTAAAGTTTCAGCCACAACTTTCACTCTATCTTCTGCAACATCTTCTGACTTCACTTCCCCCAAACCAAGATGGTTTCTCATCCGAGAGAATGAACATATCAAAGCCAAACTAACCATGCCATCTTGACTCTCACTAAGGGTGTTGCTGAGAAACTTATCCCTAGGAAGATTACTATCACTGAAGTAGAACTCGACCTGTCGAATGACTTTCTTGGCTGTTTCTTCGTCCAACGACGGAGTCACCATTGTTGCGCTGCCTTTCAGAGCTCGAAGTTAGAGAGAAGACTAGTACAGAGGGTTTATAGGACTAAACAGAGTACAGTTTAGGGTTTTGAGGAGGGCTTTTAAAGGCATAAATTCGGAATGGAAAGACAGAGACAGACAACGGACGACCGATGTAACATAGAACTTGCTGCAGATTCTATAAATTGAACTTGAAGCACCTATGCAGTTTTGTTTATCCTGCCTCAGTATTGTTTCTCATTTACTGATTGGATATAAAAACAGATATATTTGAAGTTTGGGAGGACAGTGTCCTGAATTGATATAGTGTTTGTTGCTCTAGAGGAGAAAAAAAAAACTCTTTTGGGAAATTAGTTTCACCGCTGATGGCACCATGAGATACAATTGAGGTTCAATTGTACCTATAAGGATGCTTGCTTTGAGAAGACTGAGATAATAACTGTGGAAAGACTGAGATAATAACTCCTGCATTCCCAAATGCATCATTGGTGTTTGGACCAACTTGCAAGTTTGCAACCTATGTGTAGCCAAAAAATCATGTGTTAGTTGTAGTCTCTAGCTTATGGTAAAGAGGGAGATGATGTTGATGATTGTTGCTCTCAGTTATTTATTCTGACAAAGAGAATTCCCTGTATGCAACATTTCAGTTAGTGTTGCAGCATTTTCTTGTGAAAAATGAAAATGGATCATTTCCAAATGCGAAACTTATTCTTAAGCATCTCATAATCCAGGAGCTATACTTATCTGTTGCAGAACCATGATAAATTACTATGCTTAGTAGCTGAATCATATGCTCCCATTTACTACCACTTTATGGTTTTTTGAAGCTCCTGCTTTTAGGAACATCAGATCTAACATATCTATATATGGACCTAAGATGATAGGGGTTTACTTGATATTCTGCTAGATCAGTTAAATTTGCTTCATTTTTTCAAGTTTTTGGCTTCTTTTTGAATCCGTAAATTTGTTTGGTATGATGTTTTGTGTCTCATAACTTCTGAGAAACCCATGTTTAAACGATTCTTGTTCTGCTGTGCCATTGACAAGTTGATGTCATGATGTTCAGGATTGCTATGTGTGCATCATTATAGGATATATATTGTGACGGAGTGGACATGTAAGTTCTGTTTCTTTGTTAAACGAGTTATTTTAAATGTGTTCTTGAAGGAATATAGACTATATATTAGACCCAGTGTTGAAATATTCTATTTTCTGTCTATTGGAGTGACCTTTGCATGTTGTCACCGTTTTTCATGTAGGGCAGAAGCTATTAAAAGAGCAAATTGTGTTCATTTTCCTAAAGAGGTTGTTAGCTGGCAGTGAAGATTATGCTCTCCTTCCAATTCTTGTTCTGCATATTTCCATGTTGATTGGAGCTGATGTTCCCATGGTGGAGTCCAGGCATAATGCGGCCATGATACTTTTTAAAATTTGATTGATAATTTATTACTGTATTTTTTTCTTTTTTGTAACAGATGAATTCTGGACTTACATTAAAGTGACTTACGACTTATTTTTTGGTTATGTATTAAACTATTTTGGGAAATTTGTATTAGATTATGTTGTTGGATATTTTGATGATTTGTATAACTTTAATTAAGTGTATTATATTTTATGTTTTTGTTAGTATGATATTTGATGTTAGTTTGTGTTCGTTGTTGAATAAAAAAGATGTGAAAAATATTAATTGTATTAGTTTTTCATTAAACACAGATATTATTGGTATACAGGTGAAAATTTTTATTGAAATATCATTTTTTATATAATATTTTTAAAAAATTAATTTTTTTGCCACGAAATTCAAATCGTCGCGAAAAATTTTAGGAACAAATTTTTTGCGACAATTTTTATACATTGCAAATGTATTTATTCAATTATTTTTTATATTTTTATTTATGTACAAAATTATTTGCGACGATTTTTTAATGTCGCGAAAAATTAATTAAATTATTATTTTTCACATTTTTTATTTATGAAAATATTATTTGTGACGATTTTTTAACGTCACTAAAATTAATTAAATTATTATTTTTTACATTTTTTTATTTATGTAAAAAATTATTTGCGACAATTTTTTTACGTCGCAAAAAATTAATTAAATTATTATTTTTTACATTTTTATTTATGAAAAAATTATTTGTGACGATTTTTTTACAACGCTAAAAAGTAATTAAATTATTATTTTTTACATTTTTCTATTTATGTAAAAACTTATTTTGCGACAAACTTTTTACATCGCTAAAAATTAATTATATTATTATTTTTTACAATTTTTATTTATGAAAAATTTATTTGTGATGAATTTTTTATGTCGCAAAAAATTAATTACATTTTTATTTTAAAAAAATTATTTGCAATGATTTTTGTACGTCACGAAAAATTAATTAATTTATGATTTAATATTTTTTTACACTGATGGAGTAGATTTTAGAGACGTTTTTTATTCGTCACAATTTTTTTTTTTTGCAACGAAAATAAATTTGCGACGAACACGTGACGAAAAACAATGTTGCAATAAATAATTGGCGACTTTTTTTTTTTTAAATTTAGCGACGAAAAAAATCGTCCCAAAAAATGATTTTTGTTGTTGTGGCATTCAGTTTGAGTTGGAATTTTTGACTGACCAGCATAACTGGAAAAAATTTCGAGAGGCCAAAACCTATGCTTTTAGGACTTTTTTGAACTTTTAACAGCTTCAATCACAACCAAAGGCTGTGGGCTTTGTAGGGCTCGTCGAGAGTTTCAATTTGATATATTATAAACTCCATTTGGAGTAACGGAGCAAACGTTACGATCAAAATTTTGAGCAGATAGCTGGGCGAGCAGGCACTGATCTGGGCAAGCAATAGCTGAATTTTTTTATTTTTTTTAAACTTCGGGAGGCCAAAACATTTGTTTCTGGGCCTTTTTTGGACTTTTTATAGCATTATTCATAGCCAAAGGCTATAAGTCTTATAGGGCTCGCCGAGAGTTTCGATTTGATATATTATGAGCTCCATTTGAAATAACGGAGCAAAAGTTACGGTCAAAATTTCAAGCAGGCAGTTGGGCGCGCGTTTTAGGCGAGCAGGTAGTATTCTGAGAGAGCCTAGGGCTGCCTTGGGCGATCTAGGGATGCCTTGGGTGCTTTGGGCGAGCCTGGGGTTACCTTGGGAGAGCCTGGGGGCTACCTTGCACGAGTTTGGTTCTGGAGTCAAAAGGCAGAGCACGCTGAATACTTTTGGTGGTGATGATCCGACTTTTTCGAGTATAATTTCTCAAAATCAAATTCCTCAAGACCTCCCTAGTAGTGGCTTGGACAAAGTTTCACATCCTTGCCTAAACAGCATCGAGGCAAGGTAGCTCTCGATGATGATGAGTCCAAAGTAAGTACTATCTCCAGCAATTTAAATACGAACACCGATATTTTGTGGATTGTCTCTGCCTACCATATTCCTCCGACTGTGCTATGCCGTCTAGCTGAGATGGACACAAAAGGATGAGGCTCGATTGTTGACATTCAATTTTAATGTAGTCCATCGGGTTGCAGACGACTTGAGTTTTAAGAGCCTTACTAGAGATGACAAAAACAATGTTATTTCAAACATTAAAATATCTAACATAATTACCTGGAGAGAGAGAAGAAGGCTGCTTACGCAAGAGCAAAGACAGTGTTTGAGGACTGCTCGTGAGAGAGCTACACCTTTTGAGACCGAGCTTTTGGCGACCTATGAGAGAGTCTTTAAGCTTAAGGTATAGGCTGTCTGTTTGAGAACAGTGCAGAGACCAAGCTTTTTTGGCGACCCGCGAGAAAGTCACTAAGCTGTAGATAGGCTGTATGTTTTGTTGGGATTTAACTGGATTTAAATCCACTAACAAACACACACAATCGAAGAACAAATCAAGAATATAAAGCAATAAGAAACAAGAAAGAACAAGACACAGATTTTACGTGGTTCGACAATTTGCCTACGTCCACGAAGCTGTAGGGATTTCACTATTGAGAGAGTTGAATTACAGAGAGCGGCAATTTGCCTACGTCCACGAAGCTGCAGGGATTTCGGCCCAAGTTTTCGCTCCATGGACTAAGCCTCAGAAAATTTTCCATTAAAAACCACACAACATTATTTCGGGTCGGGTCATCATCCGGATCACATATACAAACTAGACTCCATCAACATGTTTAAGAACAGTGCAAAAGCAGGTCAAGCTTTTGGTGATCTGCGAGATGATTCACCTCGTCTAAACCTGTTAATTTTCTCAACATTCATATATTTTTGAGCTTTTGCCAATAGTTCTGGCATATTCTTTGGTGGTTGCTTCATTACTAAAAAGAGGAAACTCAAAGAGCAGAGGCCTCTCAGGAAGGCGGTCATGGTGACTTTGTCATTGGACTCCTCAATTTGGAGGACCTCCTCGTTAAAACAAGTGAGGTAACTCATTAAACTCTCTTCTCGATTATGTTTTATGCTAAGCAAATGGGTGATAGGCTTCTACTGGTGGCGTTCACTAGTGAACTGTGTCACAAAGGATCTACTCAATTCAGCGAAAGAGTCTATGGAGGCCGGGGTGAGTTTGACGAACCATTGTTACGCTAATCCCTTCAAGGTAGTTGGAAATGCCCTACACATAATTTCGTCGGGGACGCTGTGTAGCTGCATTAAGGTCTTGTAGGTTTCGAGGTGATCAAACGGGTCCTTCGTACTGTCAAAAGTTTCGACGGATGTCATTTTGAACTTTTGGGGAAGCGGGTAATTCGTTACATCAAGTATGAAGGGTGTGTCGGTTCGCCTAACAAGGTAGTCCACTGTCTCGGGTTCTTGTGCCTTCATAGTGTTGAAGATGTCACCCAATGAATTTTGCACCTCTTTTATTTTTTTGTCTCAGTAGTTGGGAGCTCCTTTGGAATTATTTTAGAAATGACTTTCATGCTCCATGATCTGGTTCTCACCCTCGTCCTCTTGGAAAAGAGGGTCTACACCATGAGAAGGGGGAGCTAAAGGAGGAGGTGGAGGTCCCTCGCGGGGAGCTCCCCTGTGCGAGGCACCCAAGGGGACTCCAAAGGGGGCGCCCAGATGAGCAGCACCCATGTGGGGAGCTCCTTGACGCACAGGGCGTGGAGCTCCTTTGGCTTGAGGTCTAAGCTGTGTTCTTCCTTGTCCAGCGAGCATTAGTTGTTGGATCTGCTGGTTCTGGGCTACAAGCTGCTACATGATCTCTAGCATCTGCTGCGCATTTGGGTCGTGATTGGTTGGTGGAGGAGCAACCTTCTCCTCTCGTGGTGGGTTATATTCAGGCTAATTCATGGATCTGGTGGTGATCGCCATAAATTCAACAAAAATAATGTTTAGAAGTGAGAATTTATTGTCTTTCCCACAGACGTCGCCAAATTGATGATGTATAAAATGAGTTCGCACACCACCAGTCAAGTATAAGTAATACATGCAGTAATTAAAGTAGTGAGAAGATGAGAATTATAGTGGTTCAGTCAAAGTGATTTATGTCCACTTTTGAATGTCTAGGGTTGTCGGGTATTTTATTAACTCAAGTATGCAGGAGAGCAGAGAGTTACAGGCTGAGAGGGAGAGGAAAGAGTCGTGCTCAACAGAGTGTGATCTGCCCCCCAAGTGTTGGTGGAGCTTACAATTTATAGGTGCCCCATAACAGATTTGGGCAAGATATTAGTATTTAAGTGGTTTGTCTGTTGGAGCCGGCGTCCTCTTCTCAATAGGCGAGACACCTGCGGTGCTCTCCATGAGATTCGGTCAAATGATGACGTGAGTGTTAACTCTTTTCAAGGAGAAGAGGATAAGGCTCTTGGATGACCCGCATGCTCCCCGCTGTCGTAGCTCCTTGAACTTGATGATTTTGACCGTGCGTGGAGCACTTTAGACTTGACTTGTTGGACCTCTTGGAATTAGGCTATGAACACCAATCGGGGGTTTATTATTGGAGCTGGGCCCTTGGGCCTAGTCCATCAATTTCAAAAATCGAAAACTTCTTAGTCCAAACACTTTGTTATTGAAAATGCATTACCAAATACCTAAATTGAAAATACATCTTCAATTGACCAAATACCTGTATTTAGTCCAAAATTTTATTTGATCAAAAGAAATAAGGTTCCAAGGAGTGAGAAAGAGACCTTGGAGAAGATTCGCTGCAGAGATCAGAGACCCAAGGCAAAAATCTAGGGTTTGGCTGGGGACTTTCGATTCAGCTCAAGACGCAGCTCGAGCCTACGATGTTGCTGCTCTTTCGCTTCGGGGACCCAAGGCCAAGATCAACTTTCCATTAACCACTCCTTCAAGAGCCTACGATGCCGGTGTTGCCGGATGAAAGAAAGGGTCGAATGGCATGGGCTCGGTAGAGAAGAGTTGAGAGGTGAACAGAGGAGTGAAGGAGAGAAGAGAGATTTGGGGAGGGAGGTGCAAGTCGATGAGACTGGGATCAGGAGGAGACGGGTTTAGTGGTTATAAATTTGGCTTCATTACTGAGTGATTGGGAATGAGAAATACCATGTTTTAATTGGTAATAGGTAATCCAATATTTTACTGGATTAGTTATTCCTTTGGAATGAAAAGGAATAAGAATGAATTTTGATTACTACAAACCAAACAAAGGAATGCTCGTTACCAAGTAATACTCATTCCATTCCCTTGGTCTAATACCACAAACCAAACACAGCGTAATTGAATTAATTAAAGATTCGTAATAGGCTAACAGTTGAGACGAATTTCTTAGTTTGTGAAATAAAAAATATATATAATATGAGTTACTTTCGATATTTTAAAGAATAAAACTTAAAACAAAATAAAAAAAAGTGTTGTTACATTTATAATTACTTATTTGATAAAAATGGGCCCCATCCAATGCTATACTTACTATATATTTTTATCAAATTATTAATCCCAAATTACGTAACTTGATTTTTATCATTCAATATTAATGGAATCCATTTATCTAATGATAAAAGATCGTGCTAGAATGTATAACAATTTTAGTGCATGTTTGGATTGTATCTCAAAAAATAATATTCGAAAATAATTTTAAAAAAAATTAATATTTCTGAGACGAAGAACTTGATTGGTTAGAAAATTCCAAAAATAATTCTACAAAATATAAAATAGTAAAATTTGTTTGGATTGACAATTTCATATAAAAATATTTTTATATATTAAACTTGATAAAATGCAAAAGAAAAAAAAAATCTAGTCATCGGCTGAATTGTGTTGTCGGAGACGAACCCAAAATCCAACGAATGAACATGAACAGTTTCCGTCTTTGGTATGTTAAATATAAGTAAAAGTGTTTGAAGCAACAACTTACTATTTTACCTCCATAAAAAATTAAAAAGGTCACTATATACTTACATACTTAATATCTAAATTATCATCATATCCTTATGTATTCATATCTCCAAATTACATTTAAGATCACTTTTAATTATATATAAATGTCAATTTTTATGAAAATTTTTGAATGATTATCTTACTCTTTAAAAATATATGCATAATTATAAGTTTTAACAAATATTCAAAAAAAATCTTTAAAAATTTCATCAATATAATATTACTCACCTTATTTATAAAGATAATATTATGACTATATATTTATATTTTATTTTTCACTAAAATGTTTAACCCTTTCATTTTTAAGAAAAAAAATAATGTATATATAGTTTTGCATGATTTTTTAGTCACAGTAAATTTTTCAGACTGTGTTAAGATTTTATATGAAAACTCAAATTTTTTTTATAAATTTTTTTTAATATACTTTATAATATATATTATAGCATTGTATATTAAATTTTATTCCAATTAATCTAGATGATCTTAAATACAGTACGATTTCAATGTGATTGATATATTGATAATTATTTTTATTTTATTCAATGATTTATAAGTGGAATCTTAATCAAATTAATTTTTTAATTATCTATTTTCTATTTATAAATGTCAATTTTTATAAAAAATTTTGATTGATTATATTATTCTTAAATAATATATGCATTATTTTACGCTTTAACAAAATATTCAAAAAAACCTTCAAAAACTCTATCAATATAATATTACTCATCTCATTTATAAAGATAATATTATGACTACATATGTATATTTTATTTTTTATTAAAATGTTTAACCATTTCATTTTTAAGATAAAAAATAATGTAACTATATATGATTTTTTAGTCACAGTAAACTTTTTAAACCGTGTTTACATTTTATGTGAAAATTTAATTTTTTTTTTAAATTTTAATATACTTTATAATATATATTATTGCGTTGTATATTAAATTTTATCTCAATTAACTTAGCTAATCTTAAATATAGAAAGTTTCAATACGATTGGTATATTGATAATTATTTTTATTTTATTCAATGATTTATAAGTGGAATCTTAATCAGATTAATTTTAAAAAATTTAATTTTCAAACATTACTAAAAAATTACTTTTAATTACAAAATTATAGAAATAAAATATAACTTTAATAATTTTTTTTTTTTTATTATTATTTTTCTTAAAGTTAGAACAACAACTCTTGAAAATATACAAAGTTTTCAAAAATTTTATAGAGGAGCATGAGAGATGAAAAAAAAAGTTTGGTAAATTTAAGATGATATTTAATTTAAATACACATATACTAAACATATACTAAATTTAAGTGCAATGCACGTGGTGCATTGCTAGTATAAGTAAAAGTGTTTGGAGCAACAATTTGAAGTTTATTGAATGAAAGTGGCTTTATATAACCTTACAACTGAGTAGGAAAAACTGCTCACTGCTCACGTTCAGTGCTAACTGATGTGAGTAATACATGCAAAGAAAGAGTAAAATTCCTAAACCTACTCCCAAATATCAGGAATTTATTAACAGAACCAAATGATTAAGTCAAACACCATAACAAACTTCAACATTTCCTCCCTTAAAATGATTACATATACAAATCAGTTTAGAGTAAGATTTTTATATACTCCCATCATGATATGCAGCTTCTCAAAAGAATCCAGCTTAAGAGATTTTGTTAAAATATCAGTAATTTGCTCCTGAGATCCACAATGTATTAACTTCACTACTCCATCCTTGCTTAGATCTCGAAGAAAGTGGAACCTCACGTCTAAATGCTTACTCCGACCATGCAAAACTGGATTTTTTGAAAGTTTAATAGCTGAACTATTGTCACAGTAGATTACCATGGACTCTTCTTGAACATGATTCAACTCTTCCAATAGCCTTCTAAGCCACACAGCTTGACAAGCACATGAAGATGCTACAACAAATTCAGCTTCAATGGTGGATAACGTGACTACCGGTTGTTTCCTTGAAGACCACGACACAGCTCCTGAACTCAGCAAGAACAAATATCCCGATGTGCTCTTTCGATCTTCTAAATCGCCGGCATAATCACTATCCATGAATGCCATAAGTTTTGTGTTTCCTCCCTTACTGTAGAAGATGTCATAGTCCATTGTCCCCTTCAAATATCTGAGCACTCGCTTAATTTCTTGCAGGTGCAAATCTGTTGGGCGCTCCATGTACCTACTAAGCAAGCTAACAACAAACATGAGATCAGGTTTGGTGGCTGTTAGATACATGAGACTCTCAATCATCTGTTTGAAAAAAGTGTTGTCTATGGGTTCTCCATTGCTGTCTTTCCCAAGCTTAGCCCCAGGAACTATGGGATTGAGCACTGAGTTGCACTCTATCATTCCAAACCTGTCCAGAATTTCTTGGGCATATTTTTTTTGATATATGAAGATCCCATCGTCTTGCTGCAATACTTCTATACCCAAAAAATTTCTCATCTTTCTCAAATCAGTCATATCAAACTCCCTTTTCATAGACTGTTTGAAAGCCACGAACATGTCTTCATTGTTGCCAGTAAAAATCATCTACATAGAGGCATACAATTAGAAACTTACCTCCCGGTAAGGTCTTGGTGAATAGGGTGTGCTCATGGGGACATTTAATAAACCCTTCCTTCTCAAAATAGGACTCTATTTTGTTGTACCATGCGCGTGGAGCCTGTCGTAATCCATACAATTCCTTTTTTAGCTTGTACACTTTCTGCTCCTTGCTCTTCTTTTCATATCCAGGTGGCTATGCAACATAGATCTCTTCATCAATTTTGCCATGTAAAAACGTTGACTTCACATCCAGCTGGGAGATTTTCCAGTGCTTTTGTACTGCAAGAGAAATCACAAGTCTGATGGTATCAAACCTGGCTACAAGTGCAAACACTTCTGAAAAATCAACCCCATGTTTGTTGGACATAACCCTTTTCGACCAATCTCGCCTTATGCTTATCGATTTCACTATGCTCATTTATCTTCGTTTTGAAGACCTACCTAATGCCAACTTTCTTTCTTCCAACCGAAAGATCAGTTAATTCCTATGTAGAATTCCTTTCAATGGAAGCAATCTCAGCATCCATGGCCACTCTCCACTCTTTATTCCTCACGGCTTCTTCAAAAGATAGCGGGTCCCTTTCAACAAACAAAGTCAAGAGAGTTCTCACCTTCTGAGTCTTCTAATTCAGTGACATAATCTCTCATCCAAATTGGTTGTCCCTGTGTTCTTCTTCTATTTGGACTAGGAGACTCTCCAATGGGTAGATCTCCAGTAGCATCTCCAATGGGTAGATCTCCAGTAGCACCTAGATTTTGCGTTGCTGCCTCTTGCGTTGTTGCCTCCTCATCCTCGTGTTGCTCAATGACTACATCCTCAACTGTACTCTTCCCATACCTCACTTTCATCTTCCATATCATTCCAGTGCAGTTCAGTTACAAGACCGTCTTGATTCTTAGCCCAATTTCATCCATTGCCCTCACTAAAAATTACATCTCTACTAACAATGATTTTTTTTTAAACGTGGTCATAAAGGCGATAGGCCTTTGATTCTTTGCTAACTCTCAGCATTACACACTGCAAACTTTTTTCTTCCAACTTGATGCGCCGATGATTAGCTACATGGGCATAAGAAATACAGCCAAAGACTCAAAAATAGTCAACTGATGGTTTCGATCCACTCTAGGCCTCCTCAGGAGTTATGTTGCGCACAACAAGAGTTGGACTTTGATTGAGAATGTGAACAGTCCACCGAACAGCTTCTAGCCAGAAAGTCCAAGGAACTTGTTTTCCCTGGAGCATACAACATACCATGTTCATGATTGTACGGTTCTTTCGCTCTGCCCCGCCATTTTGCTGGGGAGTGTAAGCACTAGTGAGTTGTCTTCGTATGCCATTAAAGGAACAAAAGCTAACAAACTCATTTGATAAAAACTCTCCTCCGCGATCTATTCTTAGACCTCTGATGCAAGCATTTTTCTCCTTTTCAACTAGACTTTTGAGTAGCTTGAATGTAGCAAAGGCCTCGGATTTCTCCACCAGAAAATACACCCAAACTTTACTATTAAATTCATAAATGAAAGTCAGGATGTACCTCTTGTTGCCATTGGAGGTAGGAGAAATCGGTCCACAAATGTCAACATAAATAAGTTAAAGGATCTCCGTAGCTCGCCATTTGCTTTGCCTTGGTAAAGGATCTCTTGAATGTTTTCCCATAACACAATCTTTGCAAACCACTTTAAGATCTTTAAGCTGAGGCAGACCAGTCACCATCTACTTCCCATAGAGTGTCTTGAGTCCCCCAAAACTGAGATGACCATACCGACAATGCCAAAGATAATCCAAGTTGTTGGTGATAAAGTGAAGACACTATGGAGATTGAATTTTTGAGAGAAAGATGAACATACGATTCTGAGACATATTGGTTTTCATGATGAGGCCTCTTTCTGGATGATAGATCTTGCACATGTTGTTTTGAAGAAGAATGGCTAGGCCCTTTTCTTGCAATTGCCCGATGCTCAATAGGTTGTTCTTCAGCTAGGGAACATAATATGCCTCAATAATAATATGTGTAACATCTCTGATTTGCATTCGAATACTTCCTTTTCCCATGACATTGAGATAATTATTGTTTCCAAGCTTTACTGACTCTTGAAAGTCTTCATTCAGAGTATTGAAAAATGTCTTCTTACCATATGTGGTTACTACATCCTAAATCCAGAAACCAAATTTCTTCACTGGGATCTTTTTGTACATCAATATATGCCATAAGAAACATTTCTTCACTTGTTTCTGCAAAGTGTGCCCTTGACTTCGTGCCTCTCTTTGGACACTCATACTGAAAATGCCCTAGATCATGGCAATTATAATGTTCAACAATGGATTTATTGAAAGTTGATCTGCCACGACCTCTACCCCTGCCTCGATATGCACCACGTCCACGACCTCTTCCTCCTGTGTTGTTATCATACTCCACCTGCAAAGCGTGCTCCTCCATAACATGATTGTTAATCCTTTGTTCATGAACCAAAAGACTACTTTGGAGCTCATCAGTTGTCATGTTGTCTAAGTCATTAGACTCCTTAATGGAGCAAACAACATAGTCAAATTTGGAAGTCATAGATCGTAGTATCTTTTCAAGCACAACATCTTCCATTTTTTCTCCATGAATCTGCATTTTATTAACTATGGTGAGAGTTCCATAAAAATACTCATTCACACATTCTCCTTCCTTTATGTGGAGAATCTCAAACTCCTTTCTCAGTGCTTGGAGTTGTGCTCGTTTGATACGAGTTGTCCCTTGATATTTCTTCTTTAAAGAGTCCCAAATATCTTTTGAGGTGTCTTTCTTCAAGATGGTCTCCAAAATCGAACAATCAATGGCTTGAAAGAGGTAATTCTTGGCTTTCAGGTCTTTCAGCTTTTGATCTTCGAGTGTCTTGGTCTCTGCAGTGGTGTGGACTGCCCTTGTGACTTCTTCGGGAAGACCATTATCCACCATGCTCCAGTATTCTTTGGAACGCAAAAAGTTTTTCATAAGCATGGACCAGTGATCATAATGGCCGTCAAGACAAGGAATTGTTGGCTGCACATAATTTATGTTTGATGTCATTGTTGTTGCTGTTGCAAATCAGGAAGCTGCTGATATGGCTTTGATACCAAATGTTAAATATAAGTAACAGTGTTTGAAGCAACAATTTAAAACTTATTGAATGAAAGTGGCTATATATAGCCTTACAACCAAGAAGGGAAAACTGCTTACTGCTCACGTTCAGTGCTAACTGATGTGAGTAATACATACAAAGAGAGAGTCAAACTCCTAAACCTACTCACAAATACCAGGGACTTATTAACAGAACCAAATGACTAAGTCAAACACCATAACAAACTTCAACATGGTACACAACAACAGCTCTTGTACATGACGGAGAAGACGAACCCAAAATCCAAGATCCAACATGCACAGCC
This sequence comes from Ilex paraguariensis, assembly GCA_963454935.2. Lineage (NCBI taxonomy): Eukaryota > Viridiplantae > Streptophyta > Magnoliopsida > Aquifoliales > Aquifoliaceae > Ilex > Ilex paraguariensis. The sequence goes on along the minus strand of CAUOFW020009168.1, from coordinate 202,706 downwards.
TCTGGTACATGACAGAGAAGACGAACCTAGTTACCGAAGAAGAACCCTTCAAACCCGTCGGAGAAAAAAAAACCCAGATCTGAAAAAATAAATTCAAGTCTAAAGGTCTCAATCATCGAAGAACTCTTAGTTAACGAAGAAGACAATCTTCAGTCGCCGGAGAAGATGTTGTGTGACTGTGTGTGTGCGCGTTATCGTCTGGTTTCGCAAAAAATGGAGAAAGAGAAACTCAAAGAGAGAGAAAGTCGTGGAGAGAGAGGCAAAAAAAAATCTTTTATACTAGGACATGTTTGGCTGCTATAAAGAGGTTCAAAGGGGAGACTTCATTAATGCTTGTGTTATTTCCTGTATTTTCTATTTTGGCTTGAAAACACAGAGAACATCATGTAGGTGTTCTCTGATTTTTTATCTTTGTTTTCACTTTTTTTAAAAAATATGTTTTTGAAAATTTCTAATAGAATAACATCTTTTTAGTTTTTAATGTTTTGAGAACAAAAATTTATTTTTAGAACACAATTCAAACATGCCCTTACTTTTTGTTCTTTTTCAAAGTATGTCCTAAAAATCTTACGGTAGTCATAGTGGTAACAAGAATGAATTATAAATTTAAACGTTCTGAATTTAAACTTTGACAACTTTTTAGGGTCACACCATGAGAGATGTATCTCTCGTAAATACCTTAAATCAGACATAAATAACTTATTTTTAACTAAATTATAAAAAAATTAATCAAAATGTGCATAAACACCTACACACCCCTTACCGCTAAAAGAAATAAAAGTAAGTAGTACACAAGTGCAATGGTCCTCAAGATAGGTCATTTATTTTTAAAGGATTGCAGCATATACCTTGGTCACATGCAATGCAACATTTGTCTCATCAAATTTAAACGCTTTTTGCTTCTCTTTTTATAGTCTCATTCCTCATAATAACCAATCAACTCTTTTAGGTTCTGTTTTTAATCTCATTTGTCAGGAGAACCAAGACCTCTGTCATTTGATTCGTAGTGTTAAAAAATGATCTTACCTAATAATATAATAGATTAAAAAATGAATTAGATATGAATAAAATTAATTAAAATAAATATACAACATAGGACCCAAAAAAAAATATACAATAATACTTGTGTATATACAAATTATACATAATTAATACACAATATAAATCCAATACGACACGATTCGTTAGACAGAAATTAATAAATAAATCGGATATGAATATAGCACTTTTTGATACGAACTCGTTAAGACCCAATATGAACCCATTTCACTCAATATGATTTAGAAGCCTATAACTGCACAATCTCCCAATTAGCTTATTTAGAGGTGTCAATCGTGTCGGGTTAAACGGTTACGTGTTAGGTTAGACGAGTGACGGGTGAAAAACATATAAATTCATACACGACACATTTAATAACACAGGTAAAAAATCTCAACACGAACACGACCCGTTTAATAAATAGATAACACGACACAACTTGTTTAAAAAATTATATAAACAAAATTTAATACTCCATTTTTTTTTAGTCCCAATTGCACTTATTTCAAAAAAGAGGAATTTTTAGTCAAATCTCATAAAAATAAGATTTGAAGGCTTAAAAAAAAAACAATAGGTCATTGTCTTTAATAGACAACTCAACTCTCCTCATTTTCCAATGTGGGACACAAACCAAAGGCCTTGGTTTGTCCTTGTCTTTGAAGTGCTCTTCATCTCCTCTTCTTTGTTTTTGAACTTTTACTTTACTTTTTTTTTAATTGATTTATTTACTTCTTTTTTTCTTACTAATTTTTTAAAATAATTATTAATTTATTATTATATTAATTTTATTTAAATGGGTAAATGTGTGATAAATGGTTTGACAGGTCTCATTCGAACACGACCCGTTTATTAAACGTGTTTGAAATGTCAATCCGTTTATCACCCAAACTCATTAAGATCTCACTCAAATTCACTTAATTCATATTAATTCGTGTCGATTAATTATATCGTATCGTGTCGAATTTTGAGACTCTTAGGCATATGGAATGTTATATTACTTTTGTATGTGAGCATGTGAGCGGTCACAAGGTATAAGTCCCTTGACAAGAGCTTAATAAACGATAAAAGTACTAAAAGAGTAATGAGAGGAAGAAGAAGAACTAATCCATCAAACACAACATTCTTTAGTCTGATAACCGTTGGATTGATGTGATAACAGTGAGTGGGCCCGTTGGTGAGTTTTCAAATCCACAAAATAGTGGAAGTCTTGCTCACTTGCTATGACTTTTGGGCTCTTCACCCATCAACACTCTCCAGGCTCTACCTCCACTAATTCATAAGCCCATCAATAAAGAATTTGAGTTTATCAATTTTAAGACATTAATTTGTGTTTTTCATGTCAATATATCGTGTCGAAAATTGATATCTCTGAAAAAAAAAAAAACCAATGAGTTGTTAGCCTAATGGATAAAAATTCGCATTTTCTTGTTCAATACTTAACTTCGAGTCTTCATAATTACGGTAGTTTATTAGGACTAAATCTACTCTTCACCACCCAGAGCATATGACGGGACTTTCACTTCGGGCCCGACATAAGTTCGATAGAGTTTCCTGCAGATAACTGGGTGGTGTTGAGCGACAATGTTTCCTGACGGATATGTGGGATGGTCAATCTACATATTCATTTTTAGCACCAAAAAAAATAAAATTTTGATTTCTTTATGTTTAAATTTTACAAAATAAAATTCGCAAAGTGTGATGTGGTAAGTACAAGTCTGTTACCACATCAATGAATTAAAAAAAAAATCCATAACATTTTTTTTTTTTTACCATAAAACAACTCTAACACTTTTACTTAAAAACAGAAGTGTCAAAGCGTCCATATAACTATAACATTTTTCTTTACAATATTTTGTTCTCTCTTTTTTTTTCAATACTATAGTGGTCTATTTTTTTTTTTTCTTTTTTTTTTCTTTTCTCTTCTACTAATATCACGATTAGTCCAATGATAAAGAACACATTGGTCTACTAAAAGTAGCTCAATTGGTACTCATCTTTGTTCTTAAATATCTGTCGTTTAAGATTTTTGTACGGGAATTAAGGAAACTATTAAATAGCTCTAATATGAGTAAAAAATAATTAAACAAGACTAAAATACCCTTATTCAATACGTATTGGGAAAGAAAGGAATATGAAAGACACTTAGCCTCCACCTAATCTAATGCATTGAAAAGTTAAGGGTAAATTTGGAAGAAAAAATATTAATTATGCTTTGGTTTCATTAAAAGACAGATATTATAAAACAAAAAAAATTGTGTAAAACGACATATATTTACGAACGAATAGAGTAATAGAGATAAATTATAAATTCAAATATTTTACATTGGAATCTTGACAATCTCTTAATGTCAAGTCATGAGACATTTTTATCTTTCATAAATACTCTACTCCCAATATAAATAATCTACGTTTAAACTGACTCGAGAACGTGAAAAAAAAAAAAAAAAAACAAGCAAACCAACAAACAAACAAACAATGGTCACAGACTAACCGGCCCCTTGTCATGGTTGAATTCATGCCTCGTCATGTGGGTTGAATTCAGACTAACCGGCCCCTTTGACAGGTCTCATTCGAACACGACCCGTTTATTAAACGTTTTTGACATGTCAATCCGTTTATCACCCAAACTCATTAAGATCTCACTCAAATTCACTTAATTCATATTAATTCGTGTCGATTAATTATATCGTATCGTGTCGAATTTTGAGACTCTTAGGCATATGAAATGTTATATTACTTTTGTATGTGAGCATGTGAGCGGTCACAAGGTATAAGTCCCTTGACAAGAGCTTAATAAACGATAAAAGTACTAAAAGAGTAATGAGAGGAAGAAGAAGAACTAATCCATCAAACACAACATTCTTTAGTCTGATAACCGTTGGATTGATGTGATAACAGTGAGTGGGCCCGTTGGTGAGTTTTCAAATCCACAAAATAGTGGAAGTCTTGCTCACTTGCTATGACTTTTGGGCTCTTCACCCATCAACACTCTCCAGGCTCTACCTCCACTAATTCATAAGCCCATCAATAAAGAATTTGAGTTTATCAATTTTAAGACATTAATTTGTGTTTTTCATGTCAATATATCGTGTCGAAAATTGATATCTCTGAAAAAAAAAAAAACCAATGAGTTGTTAGCCTAATGGATAAAAATTCGCATTTTCTTGTTCAATACTTAACTTCGAGTCTTCATAATTACGGTAGTTTATTAGGACTAAATCTACTCTTCACCACCCAGAGCATATGACGGGACTTTCACTTCGGGCCCGACATAAGTTCGATAGAGTTTCCTGCAAATAACTGGGTGGTGTTGAGCGACAATGTTTCCTGACGGATATGTGGGATGGTCAATCTACATATTCATTTTTAGCACCAAAAAAAATAAAATTTTGATTTCTTTATGTTTAAATTTTACAAAATAAAATTCGCAAAGTGTGATGTGGTAAGTACAAGTCTGTTACCACATCAATGAATTAAAAAAAAAATCCATAACATTTTTTTTTTTTTTACCATAAAACAACTCTAACACTTTTACTTAAAAACAGAAGTGTCAAAGCGTCCATATAACTATAACATTTTTCTTTACAATATTTTGTTCTCTCTTTTTTTTTTCAATACTATAGTGGTTTTTTTTTTTTTTTTTTTTTTTTCTTTTCTCTTCTACTAATATCACGATTAGTCCAATGATAAAGAACACATTGGTCTACTAAAAGTAGCTCAATTGGTACTCATCTCTGTTCTTAAATATCTGTCGTTTAAAATTTTTGTACGGGAATTAAGGAAACTATTAAATAGCTCTAATATGAGTAAAAAATAATTAAACAAGACTAAAATACCCTTATTCAATACGTATTGGGAAAGAAAGGAATATGAAAGACACTTAGCCTCCACCTAATCTAATGCATTGAAAAGTTAAGGGTAAATTTGAAAGAAAAAATATTAATTATGTTTTGGTTTCATTAAAAGACAGATATTATAAAACAAAAAAAATTGTGTAAAACGACAGATATTTACGAACGAATAGAGTAATAGAGATAAATTATAAATTCAAATATTTTACATTGGAATCTTGACAATCTCTTAATGTCAAGTCATGAGACATTTTTATCTTTCATAAATACTCTACTCCCAATATAAATAATCTACGTTTAAACTGACTCGAGAACGTGAAAAAAAAAAAAAAAACAAGCAAACCAACAAACAAACAAACAATGGTCACAGACTAACCGGCCCCTTGTCATGGTTGAATTCATGCCTCGTCATGTGGGAGCCACATTCAACTCCAATTTAACCAGATCAATGGCGAGGAATGTGACTGTGACAACCAATACCCACATCACACGTGACACTAAACAAATTTTTTTTTCACAAAGGCTCACTGGTTGAGTATTCAATATTTTGACTTTTTTGAAGATAAATTATACTTTTATGCACTTAATTATGACTCCTTGTCACTTTATCCCCTTAACTATGTAATTAATTTCACATTACCCCAATTATTAACGTCTATTACATATTTAATGAAAAATTATTTTATTTTGCCCTTTGAACTATGTAGTTTTTTTCATGATACGTCAATAATTTATGTCCAAAAAGATAATGAACTTTTACAATTGAAAAATGTAAAATAATCAAAATAGTTGAAGAAATAATATGAAAAATTCATTAATTTAAAGGACGAAATAAGATTGAGTCCATAGTTTAAGGATCAAATAATAAATTACCCTTATTTTGATCAACATCAAGTCATGCTCATGGACATAATATTTTAAATATATTTTTCATTATCTGCACACCTAAAAGAAGTTACGGAGAGAACCAACCCACCACCCCCAACAAAAAGGCCAAACTCTCTTTGTTTCCTTCTCCTTTTATGTTGTTCTATATGGTTATTATGCCTTTTCTTTTCTTCTTTTCTCAATTTTCTGCTTTTCAAAACCAGAATTAATATTAAATTTAGATTATATCTTCTTAAGGAGTTTGAAAAATTAGAGGTTCATGATTTTAAATTAGTATAAAATCACATTATTGATTTCCATTAAATAAGAATTTAAAGAAATTAAAATTAAAACAAATTCTAAAATATTGAGATCGATTCCAAACTTCTCATTTTGTCATTATCTTCTCAAATTGAGTTTGTAAAATTATTTTTTGTATAAGAATAAAATTATTCTTAGTTTATATTATGTTTTTGTATGATATCGGAATTTAATTTTTTAGTAACATAGTTTTATCTTTCCTTTAATAAAAAGAAAAAAGAGTTTAACAAATTGAGGTACATAGAAGAAAAGTCTGTAGTCAACAAGATTGATGCAATAACAATGTTCCTCTGCTCTCTAAGTCCATACATAGTTAAAAAAATAAAATTAATTTTGTTTAAGTACAAAATAAAAAGAAATTGAAAGATTACAATAACATCAAAATAAAGCAAGAGAAAGCTGAAACATTTACTTCATATACAATACAAGAAGAAGAGGTCATAGACAACCACAACCCCCTTCACATTTCACCTTCCTTTCTCTATCATTTGTTAGATTCCTCAAATGGTCTCCTCTTTTTCCAGTTGATTGTACTGAAAAAAAAAAAAACCCCATCTCAATCCCTGCATTTCTCGTTGATTTTGGCTATTTTCAGTGGTTTTTCTGGGACTTTAGATACGACTCCTATGGGTCTTTTTGGGTTTTTGGTGTTTTCTGCAGAACCTCTCTGGGTCTCTTGCTGAAAAGCCTTCTATGCCCAGTAGCATACATGTCATAAAAGGGTTGAAGAGAATAATCATACATATGTATTCATAATTTTACATTTTTGTTTTACTTTTTCTCAAAGAACTAGTTTTTTCCCTTCTCTCCTTTCAATTTTCTTTGCAATTTTGCTCATTTGAGATTTAACGAAAAGAAAAAAATTAGGGAGACATGGGAAAGCAAGGACCTTGCTATCACTGTGGTGTTACAAGTGAGTTTTTGTTTCTAGAATTCATCTTTTCCATCTAATTTTGAATATTCTAAGAAAATGGGATATTAATTTTTGCTCTACCGTTTAAGGACTGTTGTAATATTTTGTAAATTGTTTCGTATGCTTAGATTAGTTGTTCAATCATGGGAGGGAACACCCACATGGGATTTTGTTTCTAAAACGAAGAGATTACCTGGGCAAAGAAAGATAATGAGGCATATGTGATGTTATCAATTTTACTCAGTTTTTTTTTGAGCTCTTTTGTTCGTGTTATTGGAACTTTACACATCTTCCAGTGCCCTTGAGTTTTTGAATTTCAATCCTAGTCTGAGTTTGAGTTTGTCTGTGAAATTGTGTCTTCGAATGCAGTTTTTCAGCCTTTTTTCTTCCTCTTGGGTGGGTGTTTAGTGCCCTTTGACTCTCTCTCACCATATGTGATAATGAGAAATGTAGCTAGGGGTCTGTTTGATAATTGAGCAGCGACAGAACCTATAATCGATCCCCTTTGCTTTCCCCCAATCCTAATACACAGTCAAACCTTGGTTTCTTGCTGCTACATATCTTCTAAAGTTTCTGATCCTATAAAAAATGTACTTTCTCTTGCAATTGTGTTATTAAGATTTAGTTCGTATATTGTTATCCCTAGGAGAGAAGGCAGGCCAAGAAATTACTGCCAAAAAAATGAATCCGGTGTTTGTTCTAATTCATCTTCTCAATCTTCAACCGTGGCGAGTGTTCTTTTCTGGATTATATTTTGGTTGTCTCTTATTTTCATTCTTCTTTGATGGCTTATGGTTAGGGGAGACATCACTTGATTGTTGTGCAAGTTCATTCTAATTTAACCTCCCATTCAATGCTCATTCTAAATTAATCTCTTTTTCAATGGAAGCTGTTCTTTACCAATCATATTCCAATCTATCTTGCTACTGGTTGCTTAGGTGCTTTTGCATTTGCACTAAACAGTTTAAATTGTGTTAGGGATTACCATTCATACTGAAAGAAGTTGGCTGCCTGTTTTGAAATTTGGGGTTCGTTATAATAGCTGCCATTCCACCACCTGTCTTCAAGGATTTCTATAAGTTGATATGACTTCAGCAACTTCACTCAGCTGGAAAAGATTATTCAAACTATTTGAATTTGGTTATACAAATTCATTTTTGCTACAGCCTGATGTGGTTGCTAAGCCCTGTTGCCTTCTGGCAACTTCTCTAATTACTATCCATAATATTATACTTAACCATCTGTTCTCTCTTTTTTTTTTCTGTTGCTTCTACTCTGTTTATTCATTAAACTTAGAAGGAGGAGCAAGGACTAGCACATTGGGGGTTGCTTGCCTCATCTCACCTCATCATTTGGTTCATTTATATTGAGGAAACTGGTTCCATAAACTAATGATATATAAGGTTCCGAAAGAATGGAAGAAGTGTTCGCACTTTAAACTCAAATTAACAACTTACTAATTTTTTTTTTTTGTTTTAATCGAATTTGTCATCTTTTCTAACAAATTTTTTGCAAGTGAAACTTTTCAAATATTCCTCGCTTTTGTGTTCTTGTCTGTCTTCATTTATCCATTGAGAGACTCTTGGATGCTCCCTAAGCTCTTCTTCTTTTATGCCTAATTAAACTGTCATCACTGGACTCAAACCATGCTTAAAATTTTACACCTCTAAGTATGAGTTGTACAGAGAGCACTATTAGCACCCTCAATGTGTTCTTATACAGAGGTATGGGCTATGTCTCCAACAATTTCAAAAATTGTAGTTTGATGCCAACCATCTTCTTCGTGGAGTCATGGAGAAGATGCCTATGAAGACCAAATACGTTTGTGGTGACATGCATATGTGTACCTAATGTCATCACTTCTCCATTCTTCCATGTTTTACTCATCTCTGTATGTACATGAATGTATTTTTTGCTTCTAAATGAGACAATTCGAAGATTCAAATTGCAGTTTCACTTTGTTATTCCATGCTTATGTATTGTACATCTTTTGTCATTTTTCCCACAATTGATTATTCTGTATAGTTTGCTGACAATCAAGTTATGCTACAGACACCCCTCTTTGGCGTAATGGGCCACCAGAGAAGCCAGTCCTTTGCAATGCGTGTGGATCACGTTGGAGGACAAAAGGAACACTTGCAAACTATACCCCACTGCATTCTAGGGCAGAACCTGACGAATTTGAGGATTACAGGATTTCAAGAGTGAAAAGCATATTGGTTAAGAACAAAGAGGGAAAGGTGCTAAAAAGAAAGCAGAATCATGAAAATGCAGTACTTGGAGGGGCTGCTCCTGACTATAATCGGAGTCTTAGGAAGGCTCTAGATGAAGATACAAGTAATAGATCAAGTTCTGGTTCTGCCATATCTAACTCTGAGAGCTGTGTGCAGTTTTGCAGTGCAGATGCAAGTGATTTGACAGGTAGGTTGGTTTGTCTGTGGGGCATTTAATTTATCTGTATCATAATTCCCATACTCCTTAATCTCAATTCCCACCCTTTATGCCCTTTTGTTGTTTAGACCCCTATAGACTACATTTTTCATCATTAAGGGTCAAGATTTGAACATTGGCCATTCAATTGAATACGCTGAGGGATGATTATACTGCAGTTTAAATTCGAATGTGCAAATCATAATAGCAAGTTTTTTTCTTCGTCGCCATCAGTGCTTTGCAAATTTATTTCACATTGAGTATTCAATATCTTTAGTTTCCATCAGTTCTCCTCGGTTCCTTCTTTCCCTATTTATTTTGGTGTTCTTAGTTTTTCATCCTTCCTACGGCATAGTATAAAGCTGCTCTGTTGATGTATTTTACTCATAGAGTTTCTAAATATACCTGACTCCTTTCAGGCCCAGCCCAATCCATTGTATGGGATGCAATGGTACCATCAAAGAAGAGGACTGGTGTCAGTCGTCCAAAGCCATCTCCGGTTGAGAAACTTACTAAAGATTTATGTACCATCTTACATGAACAACAGTCGTCATACTTCTCTGGATCTTCTGAGGAGGATTTGCTTATTGAAAGTGATAAACCAATGGTATCTGTTGAGATTGGACATGGAAGTGTACTTATTAGGCATCCGAGTTCAATAGCTCGAGAAGAAGAATCTGAAGTTAGCTCTCTTTCAGTTGATAACAAGCTACACCCCACCAATGAGGCATATTCACGGTTGTCTACCTTTCCCGTGCACATTAATAACAAGGGTGTCAACTTTCCAAGTCCAGGGATGGGGAAAATCAAGAAGGGTTCTGAACAGGCAATGGAACAAGAACAAATTAAAAGGTACTTTCTTCAATAAATTTAGCTCAAAGAAGTAGTATTTGCATTAAATCTCCAACGAATTGTTGCTATTTCTGTAAGAAGGAAACATGGATACGAGTCATACAACATGCCTGATAGGGCAACTCCACACAAATCTGAGATGCTGTGCAACTACGAGCACACCTATTATGCTGCACAACACCTATACAAGGTCTTCACTACAGTGCAAAGGAACATCTGAGAAACATTTTCGATATGAATCCCGTGGTTCTGAGTTGCTTAGTCAGCATGTTGGGCCTAGGGGTTACCAGTTTGCCTTGAATATGTTATATGAATAGTCACATGGACTTTTGGATTGGAGAAAAAGGTTATACGAACTGGTGTGAATCTGCAGAAACTCTAAACCCATTGTTTGGGAGATATGAGAAATATTTTCTTCTCTAACTAATATTCTTTCTGATTTTCCAAACAGAAAGTATTTTATCTTTCTGATTATATACGTCTGTTGTAATTATGAGAATTCTTTGCTTCACTGTATAACTATTTGTCTTTGACTTGATATACTTCTGTTGTAATTGCAGGGACAAGGCTCAGCATGAAAAACTCCATATTCTGGGAAGTTATAACTCCCTGCTATGTTATGTAGACCTAAAAGTAAGTTTCTTGTTTCTACTTCTTTGATGATATGATTGGAAGAGAAATGCAAATTGTCTTCATCCAATAATCGGGCTAGTGCGGTTCTCCACATGATGAACCGCAATTCTCATTGTGAAAATGTCCTCAATGTTCAAGACTTTTGTGTTGAACGTGTGGATTGTGGACCTAAAATGAATGTCAACCTGTAAGAATTATTGTAATTGATTCTTAAGTTACTTGTGAGCACTTTATACAAGGGAAAACCACATAGGCTCCTTTGTTTTGTCAAGCGTCTTTGCAATCATTTGCATCCACTCTTAACTCATTATCTTGATTTTTTAATTTTTTTGCGAAGTACCTACTTATTTTCAAGGAGGGGAGGGGGTGATCCTGAATTTCAAATTTGGTGCTGCAATTGAGCTGGCTTATCTCGAGTATTTGTCATGAATCATGATCTGTATCCATATTTTGTGCAGGATGCTCTAAACTTCAACGAATTTGTTCGTCATTTGACACATGATGAACAAAAGCAACTGCTGAAGTACTTACCTTCTGTTGATATTGGCAGACTTCCTGACAGGTTTGTATTTTTGTACTTCATATTCAGTTTCTAGTTACCATGGTCAAGCACTGGAAATATACAGTTCAATTTGTTGGTCCATTATTATGGAATTGTGAACAAGAAGGAAAATTCGATGGACAGAAATTATTTGCATCCTTCATGGGAAATTATATTGCTGAAATCTTTTTTTTTGTGCAAGGGTTTTTAGTATTCATGTGGAATTAAAGTTGCCTGCTTAGTCAATAATAGCATTTTAGAGAACTAAGGCATATTTGGGAATGAAATTATCAGAAATAGTTAAGTCCTCTCTCCGTAGAGGCATACATATATATGTACATGCACACATATGTATAGAGAAACAATAAGATTGAAGTGACAATAAATATTGGAATCCCTAAGATAATCATATAGATAGTCTAAAGACTCATATGTGTCGCTTTCAGTGTTGTCTCTAAATGGTAATAAGACATTCTGGTTCTCACTTTTGGTGCCTTTTGTTTTACATTTACGTGAAGGGTGTCAAAGAAGCTATTGTATTGTGCAACACTGATAATGGCCTTTGATTTCTCATCCACAGCCTCAAAAGCATGTTTGATAGCCCTCAATTCAAGGAGAACCTATCCTCCTTCCAGAAACTTCTTGCAGAAGGTGTTTTTGATTTCTCTTTATCAGGAAAGGAAACTGAGGAGCGTAAAACTTTGAAGAGGCTTGCTTTATGCAATTCAACAAAATCCAAATGGGTGGAGCACTATAATCTACTCAAGGTTTGACTGAGTTATGTAAAAATTGAGTATCATGTTCTGGAAAAGTTATGGTATATCTCTTTCAATGTATGTACTTATTTTTTTGATTCTAATTCTGTTCTGAGTGTAGGATGTGACATGTAGAAGTAACACTGGTGAATCTGTAGTCAATGGAGAACTTAATGCCATTGCAGCTGGTCATTCAGTAAATGCAAAGGGATCAAAAGATTTCCAATATCAGAAATTTCCAGGTTAGGCAAATTTTTCATTGTTTACATGAGTTTGATGACTTCTAGTTTGTTTAGGCATTTGCTGTTGAAAATGACAATTCAGAGAATGTTTGAATAAAAAATTATTATAAAATATGATTGAAAAAGAAAGCATGAAAAGCCAAATAAAAGGAGTTTAAATAAGCTTATGGGATTTTTGTGCATATTTATAAACGACTTTCCTTGTTTTTTTCCTTAGAATGACTTGCCTTGTTTTTCCCCCCTATTTATGTTATATGGATGCTGCAAGTATCTGGGTCTTAGCTGTATCTAGTGTACATGCCTTAAAACCCATAAGTATGGCTGTGTAGTCCAAGTAAAACTAATTTGTCGGCTTCGACAAGGTGGAGTACACAAATTTTGGTGCCAAGTAGCTTGTCTTGACTGTATAAATAAAGAATGCTGGGGAATACCGACATATTTGGTAAGTGATCAGAATATGTGTTTCTTTTTTGGTTGACAAGCATTCCTTTTGAGTTCAATGCGTTTTACACCGCGAGGACCCCAATCTGTCCACCATGATCGATGGGCATGCTCTGAGTGTGCAGGTTGCAATGCTTGATACCAATTCAACAATTTTTCATATCATAAGTTAGTAGATTACAACAAAGGACCTGGAAAGTTAGTGGCTGGGCTTGAACACATAACCTGTTAGAAAATCCGAAGTTGCTTGTACTTAGCTATTATGTATTGTTCAACCAATAATCAGATGCTAAACATTCATACTTTAGAACATACTCTATATAAGCTTATATACATTCTTGCTTTTCTTGGGGCAAGTTACACACTTTCAAGGTGCTCTGAATCCTAGGCACTTTCAAACGTGGTGCACTTGCCCTCTCACTTCTGGTCTAATCCTCACTGCTGCTCTGCAAAATGGGCATTCAACCCCGACCCATACCTAACCAGTACATGGCCATACCAATGGGAGGGATGGGTTTGATAGAACAACTCATACTTCATAGGATCCACATTAGATACATTAAAATGAAACTGCAAACCAATCTTTCCTGCAATTTTCCTTTCCACTGTTGATCAGAAATTGATCCCTAAAGCAAATTTTGCTTTACGTTCTCTGAGCAGTTTCTTTTAACACTTTTCCCCTGCATTTTTTGGAAGATTTTGTCAAATATCTCCTGTTCTTTTCTTCAATCAGCCATAAGATTTCATTCACTTATATGCATACACCACCTGTTGCCAGCACAGTTCACTCCACCCTTTTCTCCTTACCTCTTATTTAAGCATATTCTCGTCTTTTGGTATCACCTACTAGACTTATGACATTGTTACTTGCATGTTGCTCTGCTGTTGTGACAGCCAAAGTTCTATTAGCCTTACAGTCCTCCTATCGAGGTGATTATTGGGGATCATCATGGCTCTACTTTGTCCTCTTTCCATATAAGTCGGTAACTATATCTCATCAGGGTTGCTTGTGTGGTGCTCTGATAGGCTGCAGGACAAATATTGTCATTAACATCCTAATGGTTTTCACAATTTAAGTTCCAGGCTTTAGAATGTTGTGCTTTGGGAAGTGGGAACTCTCATGCACTCATAATTACCTTCTTTGGTCCCATTATAAAAAATAACCACATTTCTTTGGAATGATTATGAATAGATGAGACAATAGTTGCTACTACTCTTGTATTTGTATGTGTAGTGTATCTGCTGAATATAACATAAATTTGAATCAGTTCATTGAAAATGCTTTTCAGGAGCAAAGATGATAATGAAGAGTCCCAAGAGGGTGATTATGAAAGCCAGCTATGAACACAAGGAACTTGGAGAAAACGATGGCTCCTGCTTCAGTCCGAAAAGCCTATTCGCCGTGCCTCCTGATAATAGCTCCCTCGTGCTTGACTCTTTCCATTTTGCTGATGAGTATTCTGATCAGGATCTGCTGCTGGATGTGCCATCCAATAGCTTCTTCCCACAAGCAGAACTTCTCATCCCAACTTCCAGTTTTGGCGCCCAAGCAAGCACTAGTAGTAGCTCATTATACCCAAAGCTTGTCTATCCCTGACAATGCATGTTGAGATGTGATTCCATTACTTGGGCTATTTAGGTAGCACCTCTGCGATAATTCATGATGTGCTACACATTTTACATGCCAAACATACTGATTTCTAAAATGAGGTGCAATGTTTGCCTTTCCTTCTTTTTGTTAAACTGGAATGCCAAGGTATGAATATGGCTGGTTTTTTTTTTTTTTTTTTTATATGTATAGGGTGGGGCCATAGTTTGATGAAAAGATTGTAATATATAGTTCAATATGCAGAAGAGGTCATCTGTGGAGTTTTTGTATGCAACTTAGACTTTTTTTTTTCCCTGGAAGGTTATGCAGCTGGGTTGGATTTCCTGTCTAGTATATATACTTTGATAGTGACAAGAAAGAGTTATAACATGGTGAACCGTTCATATATCTCTAGGTGCTATGATGTCTTACTATGCAACAAAACTTATACTTATGTGTGTTCTACATTATAACTACGGGCGAGACCAGTTATAGGATGATCGCCCAGTGGTGTTCTGCTCGATTAGGCGAATGCGATAGTTTCATAATTTGACAGTTTCATGTATGTCAAATACCTTGGTTATTTCTTTACTTACTATTCACCATCCTGGGACTATGTACATGAAATTCATGAGATCATCTAAATCATTAAAATTGGAACAAGCAGGTACATTTAACCAAAGCCAAGCCCGTTAATTTGTTGAATTGGTGACAGATTCAAAGAGTAGTGCAAATGCTTTGCTGGGAAGCAAATAACTCCATTGTAAGAACAATGAAGCTAGTGGCAGCCGGAAAAACCTTGACGGTGATGAAGAGATAGTGCCGTGCCACACTGGAAAATTGGTGCTCAATGATCTGAATTCTAAGCAAGTACTATGCTGCAAATTTGGTGTCTATGGCCATCAAACATGATTACTACAGAAAGTATTGAATCAAGCCAAGGTAATGTACACACTACAGTAGACTTCACTTTGTACATAAACTTGCCACCATACGCTTTACATATGCAACTTCAAGCTTCATCCAGGCATTCAGGTGCATCTGCAAACTACAAGAGTAGACTTTGGAACTGCCAATGCCTCAAGACATCACAACTTTAACCTTTTTAATTTATATACACACTACAGTAGTTTTCAACATAGAAACACCTAACAGCAACAAAATTTTCACTAGTAACAAGAAATCCTAAAACCAATCTTTCTTTCTAATCCATCACCTAATCATCAAACCCCTCCGGTGGCCACCATCTAGGCCGAGGAAATATCATACCACATCTCTTAGCAGTCTCCAAAAAATCAACACCCTCAGAACCATCTTCCACATCCCCTATTACCATCCTCAAAGCATCCAAAAGATCATTCAACGCCTTCTTCTTCGCAGGGTCACCCCTAGACCCTTTCCCCTCACTCACTTTCTTCTCTTGCTCTCTCATTGAAAATGGCAATTCACGCCTTGCCCCGACCCCAACACTGTCACCTTTCTCCTTCCTATACTGATCAAACCCAGCAGAACCAACATACTTGAACTTGTCAATATCTTCTATAATTTTACTACCCAAACCTCCTTTGCCATTACTGCGCATTCTTTTGCAAGTGCCAAGCATTACACCTTCCTCAGGTTGTCCTTTCATAGGCAAATCCACATTCATTGTGTCCTCATTCAACCCTAAACCTCCACCGGTTTCTTTAGAACTTAATTTAACTTCAGTTTGAGCAATTCCATCCGGGCTGTCGTCAACAATCATCGGCTCAGTATCACCTAGATGAACATTTGGACATTCCAGTTCCGATTTTTCCTCAAAAACCCTCGATTTTTTTGAAATATTCCCCTCGATTCCCTCTCCAATACCCTAAATTTATCCAATTCCATTTCAAAAACCTCATCAATTCTACGAACTCTACTGCAATCGCGACCCGAAACATCATCACTGCTATCACTTCTCTGGGTCAGCTTGGGATCTGAAAACCCTAGATTATCAGAATCCTTACGCAAATCCACAGCCGTCTCTGCTTCCGTACATCCTTCGTCAACATCTATAATCTCAGTATCGAGACGATTCTCGCCACCGGTGTTTTGATGACGGACGGCAGTGGTCGTCGCCGGTCTCTGGTCTTCGGAGCTGGTGGAAAGAGGCTGAGAGTGAGAGTGTTCAGGAGGGGTTCGAAATACATCTTCATCTTCTTGAGTTGGATTTTGGCTGTCCGGCAGGGACTCCATGATAATTCCGGCGGCCTCCACCGGAATCACGTTGGGCTCCGATGAAGACAACGGCGACGTATTGTCATCGAGGAAGAACTCAAATTGGCGAGCGAAAGGGCAGTTTTGTAATTTAGATTCTTGGGAGGAGGTGGGTTTGCAGTATTTGATGATTGAGGCAAAAGGGTCTTCGGCCATTTTTTAGAAGAGTTTTCGGGTTTGGCAGAGATGGTGAACACTGAGAGAGAGAGAGAGATTGATTTTATTTTATTTTGTTTTTGTTGTTATTATTTTATACTGGGTTTTGTTAAACTGTTAACGTTCCCGCCATTCTGTCCTCTCCCTCTCCTTGATGGGACGTTCCCGCCTTTTCGAACAACGGTGGGTTGACGGACGTTGATACGATATCGTTTTGAAGGTGAATTATTATAATTACATCAACCGTGTCGTGTGTTGCGGATTCGTTTTGGATTTTAGAAAGTTCGTGTCATTTCATTTATATTCAATTTATTTATTAGTTACGTCGTAAATCAAAAAAATTCACTTATTTTTTAAAACGTAAAATTATTCATAAAATTTTTAGATTGAGGACAAATTCGAAAAAAAAATAAAATTTTCAAAATTTGTGAATAATGCCTAAATTTTTTTAGTATTACTCTTGCTCCATTGCAAATCTAGCGCCGGGTCTCACTTGATAATTTCCCAAAGCTCGTACGCTCTTTCTTTTCATAAGTATCTCCCCAAGATTAACAAAATTATAAGATCATTTACTAAATTTGAAAGTTTGATTCTGATGGACTCCACGTGGTTGGATTTTAAAGATTAAAATGAGTGGTAAGTAAAAATGTGAGATTTTGATGTTTAGAGAAAAAGACGAGAATTTTAAAATTTAAAGACAAGAATTTAAACGGTATTTTGTGATCTTTAAAAATTGACCCAATATATTTTGCATTTTATTATCTCATTAGTGTTTTTTTTTTGTCCTGAATTATTTTCCTCCAAACCCACCTACAAGTTGCATATTTATTTTCCTTAATCTTCACCAAATTTGGACACCAATATATGTTTAGGCTTTGAAATTTTACCTCGACTACAATAAGAAATAAGACAAGATGCAATGCTTTCAAATTCGGAATCAGATCCAATCAAGTAAATATCCAACACATCGGTGGTGTTACGTCAACATGAGATATTGTTATTCAATAATAATATTATATACTCATCATACATATGATAGACATAAAATTCGATTCAACGTATATATTATTTGATGATTTATAAACTCAAAAAATGATGTGGATATTTAAATTGAGGAACTCAAGGCTTGTGCGTAGTAGAGTGAGAGTGAACGAAGAAGATAAAGATCAATCTAACGACTGAACACACAAGTTATAGTTGTTCACTAGCTAAAAAACTTGACTAATCCACTTTAATGAAATCTCTTATTTCTCAGAGGGACTATGTATTACTTAATTCATTGGATTTTTCTAACTATCTTTTTATGGAGAAGGCCTTTGTATTTATACCTTTGGGTGGGTGGTCCCTATGTCATCATCACATGATTCTCAACTTTGTTAATGTATTGTTTAAGAAATAGTGGATTTTTAGAGACTACATTCTTAGGTATGACGTGACTTTCTAAAACATATTGAGCTAGTCTTGTGACTTGTCTTCAAGCTTGGATGCATTGTGGTCTTTTGTATATTTGGAAGACCCTTGCTTTGGGACGAACTTCAATTCTTTTAGCTAACTCACGAGTAAATAAGCTCAGTCCAAACACTTATCCTTAGTTAGAGATGATAATTTCCTTCGAGGCATAGCATGGACGACCTGGGTTTATACATTTGAAATCATTCTTGGGCGACCTAGACTCTTAACTGAGGATGTGTACAAACAATTTTGATTTTTCATTTGAGGGTGAGAGTATAGCCATAAGCTTGAGAGACCGATCTTATCTGTTGGTTCTTTTCAGAACTCAACAACTATATAACATTTGATTTATTATTAATACCATTTTTGGGTATCATCACAGTTATCAAAACAATAGTAGGAATTTGATATCCTTTTGATAGTTAATTAGTAACTTATTGCTATTAATTAATTTATAATTTATTTTTTAAATAAAATTATTCACTCTCTCACAACTCTTTGTTTTCTCTTCCTTTCTCTTCCTAACCGTCTGAGAAATTGAAGAGATTAGATGGTCTAGATCCGTACATATTGATCATTAGTCCACATCAAACGACATCGTTTCCCTCATCCACCCCCATCACATCCCACAACCAACGTAAACCCGTCGCCTGTTCATTTCGCGCCAAGAGCTAGAAACCACAATACCCAAAACCCGGAGGGCAAAAGTGCAATAACCGAAAATCTCTCACTCTGCTTTCCATTTTCTGCCCCAAACCATTCTCTCTCTCTCTCTCTCTCTCAGTTAACCGTTGCTGAGACCTTTCAAAATCCCTAAATTTTCGATCACACCACTTGAAGCTCCTCCAATGGAGTCAAATATTTTCGAACAATGTCTCCACAATCATTCAGTTTAGAGCTCGAATTTTTCAAAAATTTTTGCGTATTTTTCTCTTCAGTTTTCTCGGCAACCAAACAGTGGATATCCTAGTAAGTTTGCAAGCATTGATCGCCATTACGAACTCTGAAGGTCGTGTTCAAACTCATCTTTTGATCAGGTACGTCTGCACTTGCATTTTCTTTGTTTGTGTTGTGACCTGCAAACCCTACTTCCTTTTACATTTTTTGTTGAACTCAGTGATATTTTTACATTTTTCTGTCCTGTTTTTACGTCCGTATGTTATTTTGATTTTTTGTTTATTAAATTTTCCTGTCAGTTTTCTCGGCAAGCAAACAGTGGTATAGTTTTTTCGTTTGTTGATTGAGAATGATGTCGTTGTCAAATGGGGTTTTGTATGATGGGAGTTCAAACAAACGGCCATTAGATGACGGCTATCACCCGTTTTCATTGAATAGTTTTCAGCCAATGTTCAAGTCGAGGAAGTTCTCGGCCGTTCGGGATTTTCCACCAGGGTGTGGACGAAACGCATCATTAATAGATGTGAATTCCCATGAAAATGCAGTACTGGTGGATGACAATAAGATGAGCAATGTTGTTGAGGTTGATTGTGTGAAATCTTCCCGAATTATGGTTGAGTCCCAATCTCTCGAAGTTGTGAAACGTCCAGCTCGGGAGGAAATGGATGAAGCCTTGGATGATTCTGGGGAGCAAGTGTTGGCTGCTGCTGGGATGGTTAATAAGGTTAAAAATGAAAAGTTGGGCACTGATGTGAAGCCACTGGGGATTGGACTGCCAAAGAGTTTGGAAAATAATGCAGTGGTATTGGCAAATGAATTGCGTCGGAGTGACGGTCAGGTTTTGGTCAATAAGGAATCAAATGAGGTGGAGGGTTTGGCTTCTGTGCCAAAGGAGTCGACTGAGTTGGGAGGTTCAGATTTGGTGAAGAGTGAGGGTCCGGTGGATGAGAAACCTTCGCTGGAAATTGGTGCTTTTACCGATAGAATGGTTCAAGGGGGTGGTGCAAAATCATGGTCACCGTCCCACTGGCCGATCAGTAATGGCAAAGTTGGGATTGAAGCTGCCCCGAGCCCAAAGAGTATGTATTACAGAAGAAGAGTATCAGCAACTCGTGACTTCCCCCCATTTTGTGGTAGGAATGCTCCGCAGCCGGCTGCGGAAGATTGTTTGAGGATTAATTCCAGGAACAGGAGTTTGGATGTTGCAATAAGGTTTGGTGTGGGAATGACATTGAAGGACGATGTCAAAATTGAGGCTGTGGAGAAACTTTGAGGGGTGGTTTGAAAGATGGGCCAGCGAGAGCGAAAGAGACATTGAAGGCTAGTGTGAAACGTGGATCAGAGACAGTGGCATTGAAAAATGGTATTGAAGAATTGTATAGGGATGTTGGAGATGGTTATTTTGAGAAGAATCGATTGAAAGGAATTGTGCCTGAGCAAAGGAATAACTACAAGGCTGCAATTGGAAAGAGTAACGAGGATGCTAGTGGTTCACTGGGGGAACTGAGGAAGAAGATCACAGGTCTGATGGTTGCACCATTTTGTCGATGGAGGCAGGGGAGAGGGGCCTTAACTACTTCAGACAGTGTTATGAGTAGAGGTAAAGTAAACAAGCATGGTTTCACCACTCAACCGAAGTCAATACTTGTTAGCAGGAGTAATTATGAAACCCATCATGGAGGTGGAAAATCTATGAAAGAGAAATCAGTTACTGCTGCTAAGGCTGCTTATGAAAGTACTGGTACATTGGTTGTCAGGGATGAAGAAGATTCTGTTGTCCATTATGAAGAAAAACTTGTAGATTATCCTGTTGGTCAGATGCCAAATGATGTTGAGGTGAGCCTGCCTCCTTTTGGTCCCAATAGTTCAAGTCACGGTGATGCGCGGGACAGAGTAAGAGAGACTCTCCGTCTATTCCAGGCTATATTTAGGAAGCTCTTGCAAGGAGAAGAAGCAAAGTCAAGGCAAGGACGGGAAATAAAATTGAAGCGGAAAGAAACAGAAGGGAAGTTTAGGATTGATCTGCTAGCAGCAGGTGTTATCAAACGGAAACGTAAAGAAGTTAACACAAGCAGCCAAATTTTGGGAGCAGTCCCTGGAGTTGAAGTAGGCGACGAATTTCAGTACAGGGTGGAGCTTGCTATTATTGGTGTTCACCGGCTTTACCAGAGCGGTATAGATTACATGAACCATGATGGAGTAATTGTTGCGACTAGTATTGTTGCTTCGGGGGCTTATGCTGATGATCTGGACAATGCCAATGTCTTAATATACTCTGGGCAAGGAGGAAATGTAGTACGGAAGAATAAGGAACCTGAAGACCAGAAGCTTGTAAGAGGAAACTTGGCTTTGAAGAATAGTATATCCGTAAAGAATCCCGTGCGGGTGATTCGGGGATCTAAAGGAACAAAAGCTTCTGACTCCTTGGATGCAAGAGCTAAGGTAGTTAAATCATACGTCTATGATGGTCTTTACACAGCGGAAAAGTACTGGACAGAGACGGGGCCACATGGTAAGCTGGTTTTTATGTTTGTGTTGAGGAGAAATGCCGGGCAACCAGAGCTTGCTTGGCAACAAGTTAAGAAGTCAAACAAATATAAAATACGGGAGGGACTTTGCGTTGATGATATATCAGGAGGTAAAGAGTCATTTCCTATAGGTGCCGTGAACACAGTAGACAGTGGTAAGCCCCCGACATTCAATTATGTTACTAGGATGAGATATCGTGATTGGTACTGCCCCATTACTCCTAAGGGTTGTGACTGTAAGGGTGGATGCTCTGATTCTCAGAAATGCTCGTGTGCAGTCAAGAATGGAGGAGAGATTCCATACAACTATAGTGGGGCTATTGTTGAAGCTAAGCCCCTCGTATATGAGTGTGGTCCTTCTTGCAAGTGTCCTCCTTCTTGCTATAATAGAGTCAGCCAGCATGGTATTAATATTCAGCTGGAAATCTTCAAAACTGAGTCAAGGGGATGGGGTGTCAGATCACTGGCTTTTATTCCTTCAGGAAGTTTTATATGTGAGTATGCAGGAGAGCTTCTTGAAGACAAGGAAGCTGAACAAAGAATTGGTAATGATGAATATCTTTTCGATATCGGGCAAAACTACAATGACGGTTCCCATAATCTTGATGCTCACTCGAGTTTGTGCATGGTTATGGAGGATGGCGGCTATACAATTGATGCAGCACAGTATGGAAATGTGGGGAGGTTTATCAATCACTGCTGCTCACCTAACCTTTATGCTCAGAATGTTCTTTATGATAATGAAGACAGAAGAATGCCCCACATAATGCTCTTTGCTGCAGAGAACATTCCTCCCTTACAGGAGCTGACTTACCATTACAATTATTCTGTGGATCAGATTCATGATTCAAATGGTAACATCAAGATGAAAAGCTGCTATTGTGGTTCTGCACAGTGTACGGGCAGGATGTATTAGGGTGTCTGCAGAAGAAGTTTGGATCCTGAAAAAGAATTTTTTGGTTTCTCAATGTGTGTTTCCTTTTTGGTGACTTCGTTATTCTAACTTTATTGTTTAAACATTTGGAATTATTTAAAGCACTTACTGCAACCTACATGTGCGTACTAGCACAATTACTATCACCATATTCATCAACATAAACATGGCACTACAATCCTGAGGTGTCTAATGAGAGAAAAACTTAAATATAGCAATGCAGGCACGCGTACCATATTTTCATAGGCAACCACTGATTGTATCTATATGTCTGTTGATGCATTTTTACCAGTGATTAATCAGGTTTGACTTAGTTTTTGCACCTCCACACATTCATTTTGGGAGAGAGAGCATCTTGCCTCTTGGGCATGGCATAACTTAGGCTGCAGCTGTCTGATACTGATCGCAAGCCCATCTACAAGATTGGTTTTTATCATAAGGACTGTGGGGGATTTATCCGCGCGTTCGGGATGTTCTCCCCCCCACCGAAGGATTATGGCTGACCTGGCGTAAGCCTACGCTTTGTGCCAGTAGCCTTTTAACCTCTCAATGCCCGTAGGCTGGCGGGGGTGGGGGAGACGACTCTCAATCAATGTGGGATGGCACAGAGCGTAGGCTTACGCCAGCCTACGGGCATTGAGAGGTTAAAAGGCTACTGGCACAAAGCGTAGGCTTACGCCAGGTCAGCCATAATCCTTCGGTGGAGGGAGGACATCCCGAACGCGCGGATAAATCCCCTACAAGGACATTGTACAATTTTTGCATTGCCATTTGATAGGGAGACACGGTCCTTATATTCTTTCTTTTGAGGTGGCTTGGTTGGATGCAAGGTCCATTATGAACATATTACTGAGGGTGTGAGACCTGTGGCTAATTTCTTTTATGTTGTTGAGTAGTAGACTTTGTAAACCCTTCTTTTCCACAGAAATATATAAGGAATTCATCTGGTAGAACATGATGCGGAAGAAGAAGAAACCATCTATTATTGCGCTCTTCTTCCTTGATAGTGGAAGTTTATGTTGCTTTCCTTGAGATCTTCCTCTATTTTTTTTCACTTTTAAGGAAAATCCTGTTTTTTTNTCTATTATTGCGCTCTTCTTCCTTGATAGTGGAAGTTTATGTTGCTTTCCTTGAGATCTTCCTCTATTTTTTTTCACTTTTAAGGAAAATCCTGTTTTTTTTTGGATAGAAAACAGAAACTCTTGTATTAAAATAGNTTCAAGGAAAATCCTGTTTTTTTTTGGATAGAAAACAGAAACTCTTGTATTAAAATAGAAAGTGGAGGAAAATCCTATTTTGTCAATGTATGGATACAGTAGTCTTATTATTTTCGCCATTGTCAGAATTATGAATAGTTATTTGTGTTTTTTTCTCATATGAAGAGAGGAAGATTATCTAGTGTTGATGGACCAATGTGAAATGGCACTATGCAAGGATGGATTGGCATAGGCTTAAACTATTGCATTGTCTACTATTGTTTGACAAGTTGCCAATCTTGTTTATTGTTTATTTCTTTAATTTAACTTTAATTTTCTGGTAATAGCCAATCTTGTTTACATTCCGAATGATGTGGAATCTTGTGTATGTTTCCTTATTTGGTGGCTGTCCTTTTTACAATATGAACTGATAGTTTACATAACTTGCTCGGTTTTTGCAGGAAGTTTATGTCTCCCCCTCTTCATCAAGAAGATTTGGCAATGGTTATCATTTCCATGATCAAGCTTTATTTTGCAGAAGCATAAAACAGCAGAGGCTGAAAAAAGGATTGGAAGTTTTGTTTCTTGTCTGTTGGATCAGGTAATGCACTTTTGTGAATAGATGTTGGCTACCTTTTGACTTTCGCTTCTGAGCATAATCATCTGTAAATAGACTTACTTTGCCTTAGCTTGAACTCAATAACATTAGCTGTTAAGAATCAAGCGGATGGATCCATGTTGACATTGCCACTTTTTTTAAACATTCAGTCCAATGGCCCATTACATCAGGGTATATTTGTACATTGGTGACTAAACATTCAGTCCAATGGTCCATTACATCCCTCCGAAATCATGTAGCATAATAGTATATTGTATTGTGTACACTGCACATACTCCTGTTAAAACCTGCCAATGGATCGAATTTTGATTTGGATTTGAATCTGATTACTAGGTATGAATTGTTTTTTTGATAATCCGGATAGGGTATATCATGTTTTACGAATTCGGATTAGAATATCATAGTATCCAATCCAATTCTAGCCTGATCTGAATTATATTTATATGGATATGAATGCGTGATAAATTTGAGTGATTGGTTTGATCAAATTGAGTTCAAATTCATATTTAATTGTTGAAATTGAGTTCAATTGAGTCATCTAGATCAGATTAGTTTCTAGTTTTAGAACATTCGGATATGGACGTTGGAAATGAAATCCTTCAGATAATTGGCTCAGATTCGGATCGGAATTTCTACATCGAATTTGGACCGGTCGAAATCCGATCAGTTGAGAGTCTACCCAGCTTGGGTCATAGGCTAGAAGAGAGAATTCATTTTGTAATGGTTAACTCCCGAAATGACATCACTATGCAGAACAGAAAAAGGCGGTACGTTCAAGTTTGCTTGAATTATTTTATATGTCCTTTCCACTCTAATCTCATATGCATCTAATAATTTTCTTCAACAGCAGCCAAAATATCTTAGCTAAAACTTTATTTATCCTCACTAAACAAAGTACAATCTGACCATTTATTGAGCAAACCTAGAGCACTAACCCAAACACTGCTTCCAAATCAAAGACACAACACTCCTAGGAAGTAAATAATTTGTAGTTCAATTCATAGCTAGATATGTAGATATTGGGATTTAATGGAGCTTTTAAGTAAGCTGAATCGCAGTGTCATAAGCAACCCCAGCCTTCCATTCACTTGGAATCACACTACTTGGCTGCANCATAGCTAGATATGTAGATATTGGGATTTAATGGAGCTTTTAAGTAAGCTGAATCGTAGTGTCATAAGCAACCCCAGCCTTCCATTCACTTGGAATCACACTACTTGGCTGCACCCACTTCACTTCTCCATAGCCACTCACTTGAAACCTCAAGGTAAGTGCACCCAGCGGTGGGTTCTGCATGTCCCATACTGCACCATAGGCATTACGCATGGCCCTCCACGCCTTGCAATCCTCCTGCATCATTAAGAAAAAGGACCCAATTTAGTGAGACATAACTTCTCTCTGTCCACCACATTAGGATTGTTAGGTAGGACTTGGTGGGGGGTGCAAATGAAATGAACCGAGTCGAGCACTAGATTGTTCTGCTCGTTTGTTTACAAATATTGATTAGGCTTGGCTCAGCTCGGCTTGTAGCTCATGGCAAGTTTTGATATCTTATTGAAGTTCAGCTCTTCAGTGTTTGGTTTAAGTTTGGACTTTGCTCGGATTGTCTGGTTAAGCAAATAGCTTGTGTTGAAACTCAAGTGTAGGCTTGTGCTCTAAATCAGACTGGACTCCTCTCTATCCATATATTATAGTACATAATACCATATATGACATAATATGTACAAAAAATATTTAGTTTGATTACATAATATCTATTACATAGTGGTCCGAACAAGCACCGTGCTGGACTTGGGTCATTTATTAAATGAGTTTTGAAGTTAAGCTCGAGTTCAGTTCATTTGATGAATGAACAAACTTCTATCCGAGTCTTTCCCCTTTTTTTCATGAACAACATAGTTTATTTGAGTAGGTTCCTTATGCAGTTTTAGCAGAATTGTTTATTGGACTATACCTGCCACACTTGGACTGCTATGACATCATTTACACCAGCTTGATACAGCATCACTATGGCCAGATACTCAGGGTACTTGCTGTGCTCATGGATTTTGAACATGAGATTGTAACCTGCATATTGGCAAGGAATTCTTCTGTATTCTACATCAACTACCCCATATGAGAATAGCTCTAAGGCCATGTTTGGACGAGCCAGTTTTGCGTAGGCACGTAAACTGAGGATAAAGTCTGTGTTGTCTCCTTCACCGTAGTCTGTCACCACCACCTTTGTCCCTTCGTCGCTGCAATGCTGTGGCACCTTGCACCTAACCTGAAGTATCAATAGATCACTTGAGTTGGTCAAACTCGGGTTTTATACAACGAGGAGACTCGAACGTATGAGTTTATGTCCTCCTCTTTATTCGACCACTAAACCAACTAGTGGCTTTGCTTGTGACTTTCATGTCAGAATGAAAACTATGTTGCTTGGGGTTTACCTGATAGCATGCACCACAACCAGTTCCATTCCTGTAAAGCCTAGAGACTCCAGTCACTTCAGCATTATTCACAGTTTTCCCATATTCACCAAACCCGCAAGCTCCAGCTGACATATATACATGTATCATTAGCCTACATACACATTTAAATATGCTGATATGCATGCATGTAGAATAAAAAGAGGAGAGAGAGAGAGAGCATACTAGGAGTTCCTAAGCAATCAGGACTACCATAATAGGTTGCTCTAGAGGAGACATAAGTGTATTGGCTATAACACAGTGCAGGCAAAAGCACTATGACAAAGAGGAGAGAGATGCAGTTTCTAAGTGCCAAACCCATGTTTAAGGCAACACCAATTTCTATAACAATTCTAGGAGAGAAGAGTTGCAGGATGGAAAGCTCAGAAGTGGAAATCCATATTTATAGATGAGGTTTTGCCAGTATGCATCGAGAGTAACAGGGCATTTTGCCACCTTTTTCCTTCCACTAAGCACTTGGGAACTCAAGTGGGAGTTGGGATTAGAGTGGAGATGTGTCCAAACAGACACCGTAATTGACTCCTTAAGACAATCTTAGAATTCTTAGTTTATTCACACACACACCCCAACACAGAGATATATGTATATATATATATACACACAAAAAATAGCATTTTCGAGTCACAAATGAAGTTTGCCAAACTTTTTGTACCTTCTTTACATTTTTTTTTGATAAGCTTATGGGTCGTGCATATATATATTATTGATCCGACGGTCTTAATGCGAAATTCTTTACCACCAAATTTTTTAAATAAGATTTTATTCCTTTCACAATTCTAAAACTCATATCTCTCTAATAACTCTCTCTCTNGCTCGTGCATATGTATATTATTGATCCGACGGTCTTAATGCGAAATTCTTTACCACCAAATTTTTTAAATAAGGTTTTATTCCTTTCACAATTCTAAAACTCTTATCTCTCTAATAACTCTCTCTCTATCTTATACTACACATTAATTAGATTGTTAATTATAATTATATATAATTAAGGATTATTTTTAAAAATTTCAAATAAACAAATGAACTTTAAATACAAATTTTTTGCGTNGGTCGTGCATATATATATTATTGATCCGACGGTCTTAATGCGAAATTCTTTACCACCAAATTTTTTAAATAAGATTTTATTCCTTTCACAATTCTAAAACTCATATCTCTCTAATAACTCTCTCTCTATCTTATACTACACATTAATTAGATTGTTAATTATAATTATATATTAAGAATTATTTTTAAAAATTTCAAATAAACAAATGAACTTTAAATACAAATTTTTTGCGTCAAAATAAGTTGAATGACTATAATATAGGTCATATTTTGCATTAAAACAAAAATAATATAATATTTAAATGGTATAATAGGCGAATAATGTATATGTAATTTGTGACATATTTATATACTAAGGGAGGTAGCTTTGTTTGTCTTGAGTTTTTCAAGGATCAAATTGTTTTAAGATTATTGATTAAACGATCGAAATTCCTCCAAATTTTTTTTCTCCCNTCAAATGGTATAATAGGCGAATAATGTATATGTAATTTGTGACATATTTATATACTAAGGGATGTAGCTTTGTTTGTCTTGAGTTTTTCAAGGATCAGATTGTTTTAAGATTATTGATTAAACGATCGAAATTCCTCCAAATTTTTTTTCTCCCAAAAATTATAAGAATCATTTCATTTTACTAAATTATCGGTTTGAAGTGATTATGATTAAGATTCGAATTGAGCTAAATTTAATTATCAAATATAAAGTATATTTTCTTGTTTAAACTTAAATAATAATTAGTTTGTAGGCTTAAGATAGAAGTGTTAATTGAGTCAAACCTCAATTCAATTTTTTGTTTGACATAATTATGATTAAAACTCGAATCGAGCTAAATTTGACTGTCGAGTATAAAGTAAAAATTATTACTTAAATTTAAATTCAATTAAATTTTACGAATATTTAAGTTGAACTCAAATAGAAACTGATCTTAATTTTTTAACAATTTTTTTTTACATGTACGAGAATTCGCATGAAATTTTTGGATATTTTCTTTACAAAAGTTACACGTACTCACGTTGGAAAAAATGGTATAAAGATAATATTATAAACTTTAGGTATAAAATTACATAAACATAAATAGATACTTTTTTTGAAATTTGAGATAAAACTTATTATAAGTTTTTAAATCATGGATGTTTGATCAATAATAATTATATTTTCTCATATTTTTGAATTAATATGTTGTAGTAATTATAACGTAACTTTCGTTATATAAAAGTTTGATTATATATATTCTGCATACATGTTAGATAATATAAATTTGATTGTTGTATTATACATTTTTATTTATGAAGAAATATTTATATTTTTTTATAAGTAATATAGTGCCTTTAGATACGGACAATTAGTAGTATATATAAATATATTTGGTAAGTACTTTTGTGTTCTTAGGTGACCTGGTTCACCCAAACAGTTCGACAATAATTATAATAACGTTGTCGGAATGATATTAATTGCGATATAATAAAATTAATATTTTATGTCAATTTTTTAAATCTCAATAATATTATATTGTCCTTTGAGAGTGAACACGAAATGTATGAGTCCCCGGCTCTTCGGCTAATCCCCCAATACTAATCGAACGTTTTGAGTATGAATCTTATTATTGGGTCGGGGTCATGTCATCCCCCATCCGGAATAGAGAATAATATTTATACTATCTGTTGTGGGTCCTTGGAAAAGAAAAATCTCCGGTTATTCGATTCCCATGTGGTACACCTTTCATAATAAAAACTCTTATTTAATGATGAAGTTGATGAGTCCTGCACTGTAATGGCAGCTAATTTGCCATGGGCAGCTAACAAGTGGATGAACCCACCAGCACCAAAGAGGAGTGTTAGGTTATAACCCACAATAGCTCTGCCAAATCAGGTAATGCAACGAAGGTAGGCAGTCAAATCAGGTTAGCGTAGCCTCCTTTGCGTCTATAATGTCTGGATTAGTACACTACAATATTAGGGGTGAAAGCACTCAAACTATTGTTTGCTATATTTCGTTATATAACCCATAAAAAAATATTATTTAAATTTAATTTATTAATTTTATTTATGGACTTAATGTATTAATAGCAGGTCCTAATCAATAATAGGATCTACTTTAAATTCAATGACCGAAAGTGATTAGGTTAATAAATAAAGTAGTGACTTGATATTGACAAGCGATCCCAATTTACGACGGAGAACAAGACACCGAGTGAGCATACCTTTGTTTGCTTTTTTTCCACCAAGTACGGAAGTTTAAAAGATAATTGTGAGTCGGTGGTTTACTTCAAAAAATTCCGATTAATATGAAATTCGATCAAACACAATCACATGAAAAGAATTGTTCGATTGGACTTTAGTTACATATGAATTTCAAGGCATCATTTTTGCATGGATTAAACTCTAGTACACATGATGTGACATCTAGAAGTTGACAAAAAATTCAATCCTCTGGAATTGAGTGGAACTCGAGTGTATCAAGTTCAATTCCATATGGTAGCACGGTGAGAAATACACAATCAAATCCTAACAACTCAATCTTACCCTGCGATTGTATTGTTTTGGGCTTTATCCTTTGATGTTTGACCCAACTTCAAACGATCTCGGTGTGGTCGACAGTCAAGTAAAAGTGTATTCTTTTGAAATTTCTACGAGAGAGAGAGAGAGAGATCTATACATTTTGCAAATGGGGTAGGTGACTTGTGATATTAGCCATCCATTTGGCAGCTATATAGCAAAAAGTTTCAGCTATACAATATTCAAAAATTATTTTTTAGTCTCATTAAAATTTAGGTCTTACCCAATTTGCTTGTATTGTTATAAACAAACGTCTTGAATTTACTTTTTTTTCTTTTCTTTAGTTAAGAGCATTTGCCACAGCTTTTAATGGCCATTAAAAGAGGTCTGAGCTCTTTTTGCAAATGATACCACATCAGCACATAAGCCAATAACTATCCAAGTAAAGTTCATTTTGTCTATTTGAAATTTTATTATTGATTACTAATATCATATCATCAATACTGATATAATATCACCGTTGCATTGAATATTTTCCCGAGCTCCCATATCTCGGCCCTTGCTAGGGAATGGTTAAGGCGTTTGCTCAGTTAATGTGCTTTCATTTTTCATTTCATGTGCAATTCTGTCTGACAATCGGACAAGGGAAAAAAAGGTGCTTATTCAATTAAGATTCTTTTATTAAACCGCAAAACAGATGACTCTCGAGACGTTTCTAGCTGAGAGAGAGACTCCCATGGGTATTGCACTGGCTACCAACATCACCCTTTCTATTAATGGGTCCTAAACACAACTAAAATGATGGAGACTGTTGGCAATGGTGGGCAAGCATATGTGGTTCACATTATCGTAGCCGTTACTTATCATCTCCTTCTTACACTTGTGTCAACGGGATGAAGGGAGAAGAACATGAAGTAGTGGGGGAATAAAGACAAGCAACAATCACACAGCTAACCCACAATACCTATTCTCAAATCAATACAAACCCAGCAACTATAAAAGAACAATAAAAAAAAAGTGGTGCAAGGTGTAAAGTATAAATACCATAAAGTCGAACCAGCTACTTCACACTTTCCACGACTCTAAACAATAGAGAGAAGCAATGATTATACAGGAGTGAGTATGAAAAGAAAAAGCAACTACAATTCTGAAATCTATGGATGCTCATGCAATGCAAATTATGAGTTGAAAATAAGAGTGATCGCCAGTTTGTAAACAAGAAGAGGTGAATGATTAGTATTGGAAGCATTGACACAGTGAAGTCATAGACAGATGTTACTATCACTCCACTTAAAGCGATGCTCGTTATCTGACCCAGTGTAAGAAACCCTTACCTAAGGACTGTTGAAATTTTTCCTATGACTTTTATTAATTGATAGTTAATTTTTTACTTGTAAAAACGAGTTGAATTTATGGTCCAATGAGATGAGGCTAATATTATTAAGTGATCTATTTTGATGGACTTATGTACATCTTTTAATTGATGTGGTTGATGTGTTTAAATGTAGACCTTAATCTAATTGTGGCCCGTAATGGGAGAGTCCATTAGATTTCATTATAAATAGCAGGTTAGGTCTACTCTCCACTTCATAACTTTAATTTGACTTGTCCCATTGAGAGCCACATATTGTTTTAAAGAATGAGAGAAAGACCTTGCCTTTCTACGAAAGAAACTTGAAGATCAAATATCATAAGTCATACAAGTATGTTCTAAATCTTGAATTTAAAATCTAAATTTTGTAATTTAGGTGTTCTAAATTTCATATACAAATTATTAAAATTTCTTATATGTGGTATCAGAGCCTATCGTATATGAATTTAGAATCCAAATTATTTTATTATTATTATTTTTATTTGTATAATTTAGAATCTAAAAATATTTTGTGACGGTGAGTCATCGAATTCACATCGCCGCCAATGGTTTGTAAATCAGGTTAATTCGATTACTTTTTTTACTTCTTTTTTTTATTTTTTATCAAGGCTGCTGTTCTTACTTTCAAAGCAATTGTTTGGGTGGAGAATTTCAAGCCGTCAATGGTTTGGGCAATTATGCTTTGACGGCTATAATTGATTTGAAATGTATATTTATGCTTTGGCGGCAATAATTTATATATATATATTTAGTTTAGTTGATGGTTATATTAGATTTTAATCCAATTATATATACAAATATAATTTGATTAAGGGAATTAATTTGAATTGTATCTGTGTATCAAATAAATTTTGTATTTATGACCCCTATAAGTTTTTTTTTTTTAAAGTTTAATGTTAATAGGGTGGGATTGCTAATTTATTTGATTATGTCATATTCGATCAGCCTACTAAACTTGTATTAATTATTTATTGGTCTTGTTGACGAATAGACATATGATTTACCCATACAAATTATTTTCTCATATTAATACAACTTTGATTGAATTACTACAATTTGTAAAGAGTGTTTGTACAATTCCAAATTTAGTCCCTAGGGATTTATTCAATGATTTTTTTTTTTATGATCTACATATTATTCATTTAATGTTGGTAGATATGAATTTAAATTATTTAATTTTAATAGTAAAAATAGAATTGATACTTGAATGCAACGATTGATGATAAGTGATTTATAGAGGTATATATTGGTTAATATCTCATATTAATTGATCACATGATATTTAATCATGAGCAATTTGTTATAATATCCCGGTTTGAGAAATTCTATGAGTTAAAATAAATGGTTGCCACCAAAGTGGTCTATTCATTAAAATTTATAGATTGTTCTCATGTTTTTATTACGGGATAGTCTTTAAATTATAATATACAATTACATGTCCAATGAGGGTTATTGTGTATTGTAATTTAAAGATGTCGTGAAAATATTTTGGTTTAAAAAAATTCTATGAGTTAAGATGGATGGATACCACCAAAGTGGTCTATTCATTAAAATTTATAGATTTTCTCATGCTTTTGTTACGGGATGGTCTCTAAATTATAATATATAATTATCTACCTAAAGGGGGTTATTGTGTATTATAATTTGGAGATGTCATGAAACATTGTGGTAGAGGTGAAATAGTTTGAAAGATTTATTTGTCCAAAGGAGATAAAATTTTTGAAACTTGAGCAATCTCATTTGTTAGTTTTATGAAAGAGATAACATAGAGCATATTGCATTCTCTATCCAAAAGGGAGTTTGTAGTGATGTATTTGAACTCTCTTAATAAAATATAACTTATTATATTCAAAGCATATTTTATTGTCCAATTTTACTAATTGTTTATATTCTCGTTGCCTTAAATAATCTCTTTTACTATGAAAAATAATAATGTCAACATTGAAATCTTGACTAGTTCTAATTATAAGAGATGGAAGCAAGATATTAAGTTTGTCCTGAAAATTGCTGATATAGACTTTACCTTGACAGAAAATGAACCTCCTAAACCTGATAGTGAAAGGTCTCCTAAAGTAAAAGAATGCAAAATAAGAGAAATCTAATAAACTAAGTATGATTGTTATGAAAATGTCTATTTTTGAACACTTTATGAGTGGCTTGCTTGAAACTAAGAATATCAAAGAGTTCTTTACCTCTGTAGGAGAGAGATACAAGGTATCCAACAAGAGTGAAGCTGGAGGCCTAATGAATGAATTAACGAGTATGACATATGATGTAGGTGGTGTTAGGGAATATATCCTTAGAATAGTTCATGTTCAAACTAAGCTCAAAGCCTTCAAAATTTTTATTCCTGATGATTTTATTGTTCATCACACTCTTAACTCTTTACCTCATGAGTTTAGTCAAATTAAAACTGCCTATAATATCCAAAATGAGTCCTGGACAATAAATGACCTCATCTCCAAGTGTGATTCTGAGGAAGAAAACCTTAGAAAAGAAAAGAGTAAAATTGTCTTGTTTGTTTCCCAACCTAAATCTAGTTTCGAAGATGGGTATCAAAAAAATAATATAAACCCTAATCATAATACTCCAAAAAATGATCGAAATTTCAAAAAGCATGGTACTGGTCAAAATGTGAGAGGTCCTAAGATTGTCATTCAAAAAGATGTCAAGTGTTACTTTTACAAGAAACGAGGTCATAAGAAAAGTGAGTGCACATAAAGAAAAAGTGATTCATAAGCAAACGGAGGCCAAGTGAATGAGAAGTCAAGCTTTAAGTAGGAAATAAGAATGAAGTCTATGTTGAGTTGAGTTCATAGGAACTGTTAGGTTGAATTTAGACACTGATTTTCAACTTGTTTCAAAAAATATTTTTTATGTACCGTCATTTAGGCAGAATTTGATTTCAGTTTTCTTGCTTGATAAAATTAGATATTATTTTAATTTTAGTACTGGTAAAACTCAATTGTCTTTAAATTCCAAAATTGTTGGTCATTATATTTTATCAGATGATTTATATAGTATATGTTTGGTTGTCAATTACAAATATAGTTCTTCAAATATTGTTAATGTTGTATCTAAGAGACATCTCAATGAAGAAAAATATTCGCAGTTATAACATAAAAGTTTGAGTCACATTTCTAGAGAAAAATTGGAAAGATTAATTAATAATGATATTCTTCCTCCCCTTGATTTTGAAGACCTTGAAACTTGTGTTAACTGCATTAGGAGTAAATTGACCAAGACTAATAAGAAAAGTGCAACTCACAGTCTAAATTTTTTAGAAATCATTCACACTGACATCAGTGGACCTTACTCACGTACCTTGTGTGGTAATAAATATTTTTTCACATTTATTGATAATTTCTCTCGTTATGGATATATTTATTTCTTTAATTAATAAACAAGTCTAATACTCTTGNAAGTACTTTGTGTGGTAATAAATATTTTTTCACATTTATTGATAATTTCTCTCGTTATGGATATATTTATTTCTTTAATTAATAAACAAGTCTAATACTCTTGAAAAGTTTAAAATTTTCAAGACTGAGATAGAGAAACAATTAAGGAAAGTCATCAAAATTGTTAGGTCTGACTGTGGTGGTGAGTATTATGGCAAACATGACGTGTCTAGACAGCATTTGAGACCATTTGTCAAGTACTTACAAGATTGTGGGATTGTTGTCCAATATACCATGTCTGGTAGTCCCAAATAGAATGATGTAGCTAAAAGACGTAGCTGAAAGGTATAATTGCACCCTTAAAGACATGATGAAGAGCATGATAAGTAGGTGTAACTTACCTGAATATTTTNGACGTAGCTAAAAGGTATAATTGCACCCTTAAAGACATGATGAAGAGCATGATAAGTAGGTGTAACTTACCTGAATATTTTTGGGAAGTAGCCATTAAAACGATTTTATACATTCTTAATAGAGTTCATAACAAATCTGTTCCAAAAACAATTTTTTGAATTATGGACCAATAGCAAACCAAACCTTAAATATTTTAGAGTCTGAGATTGTCCTACTGAAGTTAAAATCTACAACCCTTTTGAGAAAAATACTGATTCTAAAACTACTAGTTGTTTCTTCATAGGTTATCCAGAATATTCTAAAGGATACCGATTTCTATTGTCCTACACGTGGTACTAAAATTGTTAAGTCATTAACAACAAAATTTCTAGAGTTTGATGTTGCTGATATTAGTTGCTTACAGCCTATTAATGAGCATGAGCAAGATAAATTTATTAATATTCCTTTACCTATTGTGCAAGAGAATATTATACACATTCTTCTTGTTAATTTTCCTGCTCCAATTGTTAATCCTCCTATTCCTGCAATTGAACCTTCTGTTTCTATTGAGACTCCTCAGCCTTTAGAGCCTATTACTGAAATTTCCTTGAGAAATTTTACAAAACCAAGGAGACCTGTTATTTCTGATGAATATTTTGTATACCTAGGAGAAAGTGATTGCGATATTGGTAATATTGTTGATCCTGTAACAAACCATGATGCTATTACTTGTTCTCAGTTTGATATGTGGGTAGGTGTCATGAAAAATAAGATAGTAAATTCTCTTGATTTTGTTGAGAACATGAAAAATGAGATAATAAGTTCTCTTGATTTTGTTGAGAACAAGGTAGATCAATGCATATATCTTAAGGCCAGTGGAAGCAAGTTTATTTTTCTTATTCTCTATGTTGATAATATTTTGCTTGTAAGTAGTGATTTGAGCTTACTTTATGAGATTAAGTAATTATTGTGTAAAATATTTAACATGAATGATCTTGGGGAAATATCTTTTGTGTTAAGCATTCAAATTCATCGGGGAAGAAGTCGTAGATTGTTGGGACTTTCTCAAAGGACATATATAAATCGTGTACTTGAAATATTTAATATGCATAATTGTAAGTTTGGGGATGTACCTGTTGTGAAAGGTGATAAACGCAGTCTAAGTCAATGCCCCAAGAATGATCTTGAGGATGAGTATATGAAAAATATATCTTATGCAAGTGTTGTTAGCAGTTTAATGTATACACAGGTTTGTACTAAGCGTAACATTGATTTTGCAATTAGTGTTCTTAGTAGATATATTTTCAAACCAGGATTAGATCATTGGGTGACAGCTAAGAAAGTTATGATGTACTTGCCAAAGAATAAAAAATTACATGCTTGTTTATAAAAGAATTGATAGTCTTGAGGTGATTGGTTACTCAGATTTAGATTTTACTGGGTGTCAGGATGATTTAAAATCCACTTTCAGGATATATTTTTATGTTAGCTGGTGGAGCAATATCTTAGAATAGTGTTAAATAAACTCTCACAACTTCTTTCACTGTACAAGCTGAATTTGTAGCTTGTTATAAAGCTGCAACACAAGCTATATGACTAAAGAATTCTTTTTCAGAACTTATGATTGTTGATTTCATCTCCAAACTACTAACAATTTATTGTGATAATAGTGCAGCCGTATTCTTCTCAAAGAACAACAAACATTCTAGTGTGTCTAAACATATGAAAATTAAATATCTTTCTCTTATGGATCTTGTGAAGAAATGTGACATTGTAATTGAACATATTGATACAGAATCAATGATTGTTGATCATTTAACCAAGAGACTAAGATCTGTAACTTTTAAAAAAACATGTTGACAACATGGATATTTTGGAGTCTTTTGATGTACTTGATTAGTGAGAGTTTTTTTTTATTTGTTATGAATTTTAGTATTAATTTAATTCCATATGTGATATTTGATACTCATTATGGTTGAGATACATCTATTTGATGAATAATAAATATTTAGATAATTATCCTTATTGTTAGCACGATATTCTTACTATGTTATATGTGTGCACATTTATGACATATCATTTTATATAAAATCTTAAGGTTTGATATATGTCTTAAGTATAACTGTTTTGTTAATGAAGTATGTCTCTGATTACACCATTTGAGAAAATCTTGAAATTTTAAGTTGGAGACATACTAGCTTATTATTGAAACTAATAAATTTTTCTAACTTATTGTTGAAGCATGTTATTAACGAGAAATCATTTGAAGGACTAACAATCAAAATAACATGTTTATCAAATCACATTTTGAGATGTTATTTTCTTGCTACACTACCACATTTTGATCCATGTCAATAGAATTATTATTTTTTATAATCATGGATTGATTTTATGTCAATAAATGATGTAAAGGCCACTATGGTTCGAAAATAATAATTTTATTGAACAGACTGTGTTTAAAATATTGTCTCAGGACTATATTATTTTTTATTGTGGCCACATTGAATTTTATTTGATTAACCCGAGAGTCGTTTTCAAAAATATATATATAATTTTATTTTATTTCTAAATAACTACAATTAATGTTATCCAAGTAGAAGAATGTTAAAATTTTTCCTATATTGAATTTTCATTAGTTAATAGTTAATTTTTAGTTTGTGAAAACAAGTTGAATTTATAGTCCAATGAGATAATTCCAATATTATTAAGTAATATATTTTGATGGATTTATGTACATTTTTTAATTGATGTGATTGAGGACTTAATCTAATTGTGGCCCATAATAGAAGAGCCCATTATAAATAGCAGGCTAAGTCCTCTTTTCACTTTATAACTCTAATTTGATTTGTCTTATTGACAGCTGTTTATTGTTTTGAAAAATGAGATAAAGACCTTGCCCTTTTGCAGAAAAAACCTGAAGATTGAATATCATGAGTCATATAGGTATGTTCTAAATCTTAAATTTAGAATCTAAATCTTGTAATTTAGGTGTTCTAAATTTCATATACAAATCATTAAAATTTCTTCCAAGGACAAAATGGTGTGCTATACCATGGGAAACTAGAGTAGCTCAAATATCAAGGTGTTTGGATAAAATTCATGGTCCCAACTGACTTTGTATTGATATAGTAAACTAACTACATGTGCAATCAAATTGCTTAACAGCGAATAATATAGCAGAACTAACAATTTGCATCAGAGGAGTTTGCAAAATAGAAGAATACCCTTCTTGACGAATTCCCCACAAAAGAGTGGTTCCGATGGTTACCCGAGTTACTGATTGTTACCCTGAACCTATTAAGACCATTTTCTATTGTCATATGTGGAATCAGTTCAACGACAAAATTTACAACATCATGACTTGCAAGTAACCATGCTTTTACCTGAATCCTTGTTACAATTGCCTGACAAGTTGCTATAAAAATTAGATAAGTTGTGCCTTTTTCAGATCAGAAACAACTCCTCTATCACCACTGCTCCTCTCATTGTAAAGAACCTGTAGCAAATAAAGAGAATATATATTTACATGATGCTTAAACAACAAATAGAATTTAATGTAATACGTCCAGTGAAAGTACCTTATCGATAATTCCATATTCAACTGCTTCACTGGGACTGAAATACTTTGGACGCCTTATGTCTGCTTCAATCTGCTCAGGTGATTTTCCTATATGCTTCGAGTATAGTTTAACCTTCAACACACAGACAAAACAAAAATGTTAGTGGCTTTATTAAGTTATGTCTGGATGCAGGGCCAACCTAGTAGTTGGTTAAGCCCATAAATCAGTTCCAGAATCCAGACTCAACTTGTACTAATTCCCAATAAACAAAAGGACCATTTTCAAGTATGAAATTGGCATAACACGAAGTGGTATTAAGAGAATAGAAGCCATTTTTTCGTGTATAGCTAAGCACAAAATATATAGATAGATACACACATACATACATACATACATACTTACATAAATACACACACACACACACAGTTATGTATATATAAACNGATATATGTCTTAAGTATAACTGTTTTGTTAATGAAGTATGTCTCTGATTACACCATTTGAGAAAATCTTGAAATTTTAAGTTGGAGACATACTAGCTTATTATTGAAACTAATAAATTTTTCTAACTTATTGTTGAAGCATGTTATTAACGAGAAATCATTTGAAGGACTAACAATCAAAATAACATGTTTATCAAATCACATTTTGAGATGTTATTTTCTTGCTACACTACCACATTTTGATCCATGTCAATAGAATTATTATTTTTTATAATCATGGATTGATTTTATGTCAATAAATGATGTAAAGGCCACTATGGTTCGAAAATAATAATTTTATTGAACAGACTGTGTTTAAAATATTGTCTCAGGACTATATTATTTTTTATTGTGGCCACATTGAATTTTATTTGATTAACCCGAGAGTCGTTTTCAAAAATATATATATAATTTTATTTTATTTCTAAATAACTACAATTAATGTTATCCAAGTAGAAGAATGTTAAAATTTTTCCTATATTGAATTTTCATTAGTTAATAGTTAATTTTTAGTTTGTGAAAACAAGTTGAATTTATAGTCCAATGAGATAATTCCAATATTATTAAGTAATATATTTTGATGGGTTTATGTACATTTTTTAATTGATGNACACACACACACACACAGTTATGTATATATAAACAAAGGAAAAGGCAAAAGGTTGAGTCAGTGGACTCAATAAACAGGCTCTACTCCCACCAATTTTGAAATAGGTGGCCATCCTTTCCATTCTTCAAAAGGAGGCTCTACAATTCAACTTCAGCTTTAACAGTGGTAACGCAACAACTCCCTCACACGTCCACACAAAACACACAAAAAATAAAAATGTCTTTTTTTATTTTCCTTTTGTTCAACAAGTAAGCATGCTCTGAAAATGGGAGAAAACTGAAACTTAAATGTTCAGTTACATTACCAACTCCGCCTTTACATTCTTTACTTCTTTCCTCATAAGCTCAACATCNGGTTCGAAAATAATAATTTTATTGAACAGACTGTGTTTAAAATATTGTCTCAGGACTATATTATTTTTTATTGTGGCCACATTGAATTTTATTTGATTAACCCGAGAGTCGTTTTCAAAAATATATATATAATTTTATTTTATTTCTAAATAACTACAATTAATGTTATCCAAGTAGAAGAATGTTAAAATTTTTCCTATATTGAATTTTCATTAGTTAATAGTTAATTTTTAGTTTGTGAAAACAAGTTGAATTTATAGTCCAATGAGATAATTCCAATATTATTAAGTAATATATTTTGATGGATTTATGTACATTTTTTAATTGATGTGATTGAGGACTTAATCTAATTGTGGCCCATAATAGAAGAGCCC
Organism: Ilex paraguariensis; assembly: GCA_963454935.2. Lineage (NCBI taxonomy): Eukaryota > Viridiplantae > Streptophyta > Magnoliopsida > Aquifoliales > Aquifoliaceae > Ilex > Ilex paraguariensis. Next base: position 161,656 of record CAUOFW020009168.1, on the reverse strand, counting down.
ATTATAAATAGCAGGCTAAGTCCTCTTTTCACTTTATAACTCTAATTTGATTTGTCTTATTGACAGCTGTTTATTGTTTTGAAAAATGAGATAAAGACCTTGCCCTTTTGCCAAAAAAACCTGAAGATTGAATATCATGAGTCATATAGGTATGTTCTAAATCTTAAATTTAGAATCTAAATCTTGTAATTTAGGTGTTCTAAATTTCATATACAAATCATTAAAATTTCTTCCAAGGACAAAATGGTGTGCTATACCATGGGAAACTAGAGTAGCTCAAATATCAAGGTGTTTGGATAAAATTCATGGTCCCAACTGACTTTGTATTGATATAGTAAACTAACTACATGTGCAATCAAATTGCTTAACAGCGAATAATATAGCAGAACTAACAATTTGCATCAGAGGAGTTTGCAAAATAGAAGAATACCCTTCTTGACGAATTCCCCACAAAAGAGTGGTTCCGATGGTTACCCGAGTTACTGATTGTTACCCTGAACCTATTAAGACCATTTTCTATTGTCATATGTGGAATCAGTTCAACGACAAAATTTACAACATCATGACTTGCAAGTAACCATGCTTTTACCTGAATCCTTGTTACAATTGCCTGACAAGTTGCTATAAAAATTAGATAAGTTGTGCCTTTTTCAGATCAGAAACAACTCCTCTATCACCACTGCTCCTCTCATTGTAAAGAACCTGTAGCAAATAAAGAGAATATATATTTACATGATGCTTAAACAACAAATAGAATTTAATGTAATACGTCCAGTGAAAGTACCTTATCGATAATTCCATATTCAACTGCTTCACTGGGACTGAAATACTTTGGACGCCTTATGTCTGCTTCAATCTGCTCAGGTGATTTTCCTATATGCTTCGAGTATAGTTTAACCTTCAACACACAGACAAAACAAAAATGTTAGTGGCTTTATTAAGTTATGTCTGGATGCAGGGCCAACCTAGTAGTTGGTTAAGCCCATAAATCAGTTCCAGAATCCAGACTCAACTTGTACTAATTCCCAATAAACAAAAGGACCATTTTCAAGTATGAAATTGGCATAACACGAAGTGGTATTAAGAGAATAGAAGCCATTTTTTCGTGTATAGCTAAGCACAAAATATATAGATAGATACACACATACATACATACATACATACTTACATAAATACACACACACACACACAGTTATGTATATATAAACAAAGGAAAAGGCAAAAGGTTGAGTCAGTGGACTCAATAAACAGGCTCTACTCCCACCAATTTTGAAATAGGTGGCCATCCTTTCCATTCTTCAAAAGGAGGCTCTACAATTCAACTTCAGCTTTAACAGTGGTAACGCAACAACTCCCTCACACGTCCACACAAAACACACAAAAAATAAAAATGTCTTTTTTGATTTTCCTTTTGTTCAACAAGTAAGCATGCTCTGAAAATGGGAGAAAACTGAAACTTAAATGTTCAGTTACATTACCAACTCCGCCTTTACATTCTTTACTTCTTTCCTCATAAGCTCAACATCAGTTGCTTGACCCTGAAACCTTGCAATTGGCTGCATATACACAGATAAAATATGTGAATAAATCAAACTTGTATGGGAATCAATGTCCCTGAACCAGAATCATAATAATCCAAGAATACTATTTCTTGCCTTGCAAGAAAAACAACATGGAGAACCAAGAACAATTTTTGGAAAAACGGATATTAGGAGCTAAAAACAACCTGCTTCATCATAATTGTGGACGAGGGCAAGGCAGAACGATTTCCTTTTGCACCAGCAGCCAAAAGTAAGGCAGCTTCTCCCCAAGCATTGCCAACACAGAGTGTAAAAATAGGTGGCTTGACATACCTGAAGAGGAAAATAAAGCTTAGTTCAGTAATGGTTGGAAGGCAAAAATAATGCACATTTTAAAGAGATGAAAAATGGATATAGAGAGGCATACTATTACTTCACATGCACAAACTCTTCTAATGTAATCTGCAACGCAGATATGCATATCTGGATTACTAATTCTAAGGTATTAAATCGGTCCACAAAAAGTATTTCAAGAATGTGTCCAACCAATTGTAACCAGCATGATTGCAGAACGTATTAGGTAAGATAACTGATTTGGCTTGCCCCAACTATGCTGATAAACAAAATCCACTCATACTAAAAAAGAAAAAAAAAATCTATGGACATGTACTCTACATTAGTAAATGTTGCTTATAACTCTACTTTTTCATGATTAATGCAGCCAGTCTTTTACTTGTAAGTGCAGGGACATGATTACAAATAACCATGGAAAGAGCACATGTGCATCAGATTGCCAATTTTCAGCCGCAGCATTCCACCAAAGCCACTTTGTTGTTAAACAGAATTTATCCTCATGCCAAAAGTCCCAAACCAAACTTTTGTGTACAAGACTTTCATTATACAGATCACATAATGCAAAACATGTCGCTCACATAATATCGCAAAACATAAATGACATAATAAGGATAGCATAAAGATTTCTTACCTCATAACATCATATATTGCAAAAGCCTCGGTCTCATAACCCAACTTCTCACCACCCTGTAAGAAGTGCAAACTATTATGAAAAGCCAGAATCAACATATTTGAACTCCATGTGTCTGCTTTAATAAACTAAGATGAAAGGCTAAATCAAAATGTATCAACCTATGGAATGATGGGGAGTTAGTGAAAGCATTACAAACTCTAGAAATAACTGAACCAACATCTTTACCAGTGCAACATATAAGATTACAATCTCACTGTATCAATCAGTAAAATGTTAAAAAATTAAAAAGGACAAAACTTAAAAACTTATTCAATACTTATTGCAAAATTTTCTTAAGTAAAAAAAGGCTCAATTTACTAAGCCCCATAGCAGCTAAGAAATCTCTTTCATTCATGGGTGCTGTCATTTGCACACTTAGCTTGTACAGTAGGAGTAAAATATAACAATTTTAATATATGGCATGCATGTTTGATTACACTTTCTAGCAAAATCAAAAACGCCGTGGTAGTCCAGGTTTTATATCACTATTGCTGACAATCACATCATAAGAGAAACACAGATTTTTGAACTCCGGATTACTGATGTTACTTCCACAAATTTTCAAAGTGTACATCTCCTTTTTCACACCACAAAATTTTCGAAGTGCATATCCAACAAATGTTTCCACTTCTGGTGCAAATATGAAGTCCAAATGGAGACTAATCTAAAAGAGACGAAGTTATCTGAATGTTGTTTATCATCTACAGCACAAAAGCTATCCATCTATTGATAGCTTCAAAAAAGCAGAATCCTTGAAAGGAATAAATAATAATTGGGGTACCAATCATGGAAAAGGTAAACATCCCTAAGCCACTCTAAGTTGATTGCACCAAACTTTGAATTCCGATGTCTCTGCATCTTGTCAATAGAGGTTAGGAATTACCCAAACATCTCAGTCATACATTTAAAAATACAGGTAAAATTCATGAAACCCTTGAAATAAAGCAATATAGTTAACCTTAGTTGTTCCTGTGGAATTTACGTAGAGGTAAATTGGTTTTTCTTCATCCTCATACTGAAGGTAGAGAAATTCTGCTAGTATCAACTCTGTGACCGATGGGACTAGAGACATTCCCAAGTAGACAATTCGATTCTTATACAAGTAAGATGCTAAATCTGGAGGAGGTTGCTCCCATGCACTACCCCTTGAAAAAGGAATAACCTGTCAACAGAAGTATGGCAAACAACAGTTTTGAGAAGTTTCTCGAATACAATAGGATGATAAAGTCAAGCAAAATAAAGGTTAAGAATAATTAAAGCGAAACATAGTTATTTCTTTTATGAAAATATATAAAATTGCATCAAGGATAATACCTACATAATGAAGGAAATATGTGCAATTCGAACTGCACATAGATGACATTAAACCTTCATCAAAATGTACAATTTACAAACATTACAAGGAGAAAACTTTCATTATATTTTAGATTGTCGAGTAAGAGTATTTGAATCTGGTATTAATTACGGGATTAGCAAGCTATTTGGTACGAAATTCAAACTCAACCAAAATATTTCTAGCAAAAGGATTTTCGTTTTCTTATTGCTTTCATTCTTGTATCTGATAAGAGTACTAATGACAACAATGACAAAAAAAGAAATAGTATCCCAGTGGAAAACCTTCTTTTAATAGAGCTTCCCTACTGTAAATCATAATGGTCATAACAGCGATGTTTTGTCTAATGTGTAACGATGTTTTGTCTAATATTGAGCGATGTTTTGTCTAATGTGTACTCATGGGAAATTCCTACATGTGATGTCTATAAGGAAGGCATCACCTAGATATTCCTTTTTCACGAATATTAACTCAACTCATCNTATTGAGCGATGTTTTGTCTAATGTATACTCATGGGAAATTCCTACATGTGATGTCTATAAGGAAGGCATCACCTAGATATTCCTTTTTCACGAATATTAACTCAACTCATCTGTATGTTTGAGTGTTTATCAAGGTTTGCACGGCCCTCATATGACCAGATCCATTACACCTTCCATTGGCCCAGAAGAGGGGGGGATGTAAATCCTGGCCAACCCAAACGAACAGTGGCTATGCTATTGCAACACCCACTTGGTACACCAAACTCCGTACAACCCTACCACAAAAATCACATCAGAAAGCCATAATTCTGGTCTCCATTACCATCATCCTGACAGAACTCCAAACCCACCCAGCATTATTGTCCAAGAGTCTTATCCAACAAGTAAATGAATCAAATTTACCATTTTTCATTTTACTCTCTAGTTAGATCATGCTCTGGTTCACAAAGTATCTGAAACCATTTCACTCTCACAACTTCAAATTTTCATTTCTATCGAGCATGTATATCCGCATACACTTAAACTATATATATGTGATTTGAAACAAATTTGAAACCCTAGGTAAGTGAGATGGCACAATACATAATGAAGCTAAAAAAATCACAATGCGAGTTTGGAAATAGAGTACCATAGTGACAACGCCACGTTTGCCACGAGAGCCTGAAGTAGACGGCTTGAGGGAATCTGGTTGGATTTTATGACCAGAGAAGTCGCCGGAAACGCTTCCGCCGACGAATGGAGAGAGAAAGTTGGTAGATAAAGAGGCTCTAAGAGATGAGGATGAGGAGGAATTGAGGGTTCGATTTACAGGTGTGATCCGTGAACTCATGGGTGAGGATAGCAATGGAGTCGTAGGGAAGAAGTGAGAAGCCATGGTCGCTACCTCCATACCTGCAAGCAGTGTGTGCGGAGAAAAAGGGTTTTGGACTTTGGATGTGAGAGAGAGAGAGAGAAAGAGAGAGTTCTGAATCGACGAATTGGGTACGGGTGTAGTTAGCACTCCGTACTGATACTGATTCAGCCCATGAACTGGAACCGACCCGGTTGAGGGCAGAATTGAAACTAGTGGTATAGTTTAGGGGTTAATTTAGTAATTTACTCAAAATACAATAATGCTAAATATAACTAATGTTTATAGTTATTGGATTCAGGCATTTATTCCCATGAATTTTCTAGTTTTGATGGATGGTCTACTTTGACCAGACAAAAAAAGAGATTAATCGAGGTACACGTAAACTGATCTAAACACTCTTAACGGTTAAACTAAAAAAAAAATTATTGCATTAATTTTATTATTACAATTTACAGTTAATCCAAATGCAGCACACAACGCATTAAGTTACATTACATTTTGGACCAAGGGTAAATCTCGTAAATACCTCATGAATTACGACCTTCGTTTTTTTTTTTTTGAACTTTCAATTGTCCCAATTTATCTTTGAGCTATGTAATTTGTTAATTGTAAAAATGAGATAAATTAATAGTTAATCTTAAGAGAATTTATCTCAATTGATGATTAATTTTAACAAAAGGAATCGATTGAAACAAATAACATAGTTCAAGGGACAAATTTGAACGTTTAAAAGTTCAAGAGGACAATTTAAAAATGATGGTTATAATTTAGTGGGCATTTATGAAATTTATCCTAATATTCAATACCAAATCTGGAAATATAAAAGGTGTAGTTGTATCCAAATTCCGACATATACTTTACCAAGCACAAACATAAAACAACCCAGTGTCCTGCATGTAGAAAAACAAACAATTCTGCGTACTCACTTGTTCCATTTCACATAATATCTCAAATCTTACAACACAAACCTTTATACATTCACAATCCTTGTAACTATATATTATACAACACCATCACAAAGATACTCCTATTGAAAATTAATGTACTAAGGTTAACGGTTGGCTTAACGGCCATCGCCTCCGCCGTTGAACCTCAAGGCGGTGGGTTCAACTCTCGCTGTTCCCTTTCCTATAACAGTGACCCAGAAAGAAAAAAAAGAGCTTTTTCAAGTTTGAACACACACACTGCTACTATATTTTTGTTCCATCATGACTAAGTATCTGAAACTGTGTCCTCTTAGTGCGATTCAAGTCATCATTGGCCTTTGATTCTTTACGCTTTCTGCGATAAGCCCAGGCTTCCAGCACCAGTTGGAAGATCCAAACGGCTGAAGCTGATAGAAAAGTACCTATAGTCGCAGAGAACTTTTCTTCAGGTGTTACAAGAGCTAATGCCATCAGATATGCAAAGGACAATAACGCCAGTGGGACAAGGAGCAACACACGCAGAGGCGATCCCTTAGTGAGGACAGTAATTGTCAGTAGAGAAGCAAAGAAACAATACAAATTGAAGTGCATGAATAGTACTGAGGTGAATGATGTAGCCATTATTGCAGTTCCAGCTTTGTGTTCTATAGCTGTGGTGTTGGAAAGTGGCCTGTAATTGTATTGCCAGACCCCACCCGGTGGGTTGATTCCTGTTAGAAAACATGTTGCTGCAATCACTATGGCTGCAATTACAATCACTGTGCTAAAATCATTTGTAGCAGGGCGACCCTTTAGTTCATATGTCTTCTCAGTGGTGGTCGTGGTGGCAGGTGGTGGTGCTAAAGAGATAATCTGACTAGCAGACATTGCACAGGCACCACGAAGGATATTTTCAATTTCGTCGTCGCCTTTTATTCTTTGTAGCTGTAACAAGATGTCGAGTGCAGTTTGATTATTTTTGTTCACAACGTTCACTTCCACCTCATTTCTGTTTCCAGGATTGCTGTCGAGTAGTAAATTTATCATCTGCAGCACATAAAAAACATTATTTTTTCAAGTTTGCCTGTTTGAGTGAGCGAATTAAGCTACACAGACTCGATAACGTCTTCCTTGTCCAAACAGTCGAATTCATATGTTGTGAAAAAGGAAAGCAGAAGCTCAAGATTTCAAAAAAATAAAAATAAACATATTTAGAGCACGAGAGTGTACCTCGCGTTGCCTATTTAATGTCGCGATGTGCAGAACAGTATTACCTTCGTGGTCTTTCCAGTTCAAGACCTCTTCCTTTTTGATTTTCTTGAGACTGTCCTTGATGATGGCAAAATCTTCCACTTCCCTCTTGTTAAAACCATGTGAAAACATCACCCCTTCAAATTCCTCTTTATTGAGCAATTTGTTTGCTTTAAACCGAGACCCGAGAATAACCAATCTAGAACTTTTTGTAGCAAACAGAAACGCATTAGCATCAACCTCAATCTCATAAACCTTATTGATCCATTCACCCAACTTCTTAAAAGCTTCGAACTGGTTATTTTTTGCAGCCAAATGAAGGGGCGTCTCATTTTTGATTGTCAAGTCTACAAGAGACTTAGGACAGGCTTGAAGCAAAATGTCAATAACATCAGTTTGCCCGGCTTTCGCAGCACAGTGAAGGGGGGTTCTCTTCTCTCTTCCCTTTAGAAGGCAGAGGTTTTGATCGATAGCCAAGAACTCTTTCACAATCTCTACATCTCCAGCCAGTGATGCCAAGTGCATGGGACTATAACCACATGGATTCAGCTTCCTTGTCAATGATGGTTTTAGGCTTGCAATCTCCTTCACAAAACAGGTTTGCTTAGCTGATAAAGCAACATGTAATGGAGTCACTGAAAAGGGAATTTGATCAACCTTATCAAGAACATAAGGATCTTGCTCAATTAAATTGTACAAAGCATCGATGTTGCCAGATTTGGCCACTTCAAGCAATCCCTTATCCATTTTTGAGCAGGCAACGACAACTCTCCACACGATAACACGAAATGCTTGGAACTTATTTATGTGAAAATGATAGAGCTAAACCAGAAAGAAGATATTTGTTTCTAGCAGAGAAGGTTCGTAGATAAATCCTCTGCTCTTTTGACTGGGTAAAATTGCTATGATCACCAACCATTCAATTAAAATTTGATTAAACTACAAAAATTCATAAATCAGTTTCGATTCAAAAATCAACTAGTTGACAATTTGTATCTTTTTTTTCTCTTCCTGTCAGCTAATTTGCTTGCTATCATGTCAGTAGCATAATAACGAATAATTTATAATCGCCATGTTAAAATGACAAGTTGACATAACACCTGCAGGTTAAAACATCCACATCTAGCACTTGTACTGGTTGCAGCCTAAACAGAGTTGATTCAGTTAATACTTAGGAGATATGCTCTAGATAAGATTTGGACACCAACAAAACTTACAATATTTGTGCGTGCTGGATCTTGTACAATATAAACACGAGAACAGATCTCTCCCTTGGTGAACTCGAGTGAGTCAGTCGAGTGGTCAACCCTACTACTTGGAACAGCCTGTGAGGTCCGGTGGTAACCTGAAACGATAATGGGAGACCCTCGTGGATCAACGGAACGATCCAGTAAGACTGAGGAAGGTTCCTAGAACAAAGAAAGACAAGTTAAAAGGGTGCCGGAGTGTTTTTCGGCGTATCCCCTCCGACGATCAAGTCAGTTTTTGAGAGGGAGAAAAAAGAAAACACTGAGTATAAGTTTGAGAAAAGGTTTCACCTTATTTTTTTCTTTCTTGCCTTTTATGAGGAGTATTTATACCTCAAATACTCATGATTGATGTCAGTGTGGTCAGTAGGTGATCATTAGATACGGGCAACGTGCGCACTGATTCCTATGAGGAATGTCTTCTCTTTTAACTGCTCGGGATCCCGAGCAACTAAGGCTGTGTCATCGGCCTGCCGACTGTTTAATGAGCTCCTCTCGGCAAGGATGTAATAAATGCCCAGTCTTAAGGATATTTATTACCTTTTACTTCCGAGTCTTACCGCATTAAATGTTGTCTCATCAAAGGAATGGTGTAATTAAATGTTTGTTTTTCCAAGTCGTATGCCAGCAAGGGCATCCGGTCTTTTTGTCTCTGATATGACACAATATGCCACGCGTCCATTTCTCATTGGGTGTGTCTCCTGCCTTTTTGTGTCTTCTGACACCAATTGTGTAAGACGAGGTCATGATGGCTAACCTAGCCTAGTCTAGGCTAGTGACTTGCACATCAATAGCCTCTGCAGGAGCAGAGAACGCCATCCTGGATGGGGGTACATCTCGGTACCGAGGGGGATTGGTACATGTAGGGACCGATGTACTCTATACGACCCGAGGGATACGNGTCTTAAGGATATTTATTACCTTTCACTTCCGAGTCTTACCGCATTAAATGTTGTCTCATCAAAGGAATGGTGTAATTAAATGTTTGCTTTTCCAAGTCGTATGCCAGCAAGGGCATCCGGTCTTTTTGTCTCTGATATGACACAATATGCCACGCGTCCATTTCTCATTGGGTGTGTCTCCTGCCTTTTTGTGTCTTCTGACACCAATTGTGTAAGACGAGGTCATGATGGCTAACCTAGCCTAGTCTAGGCTAGTGACTTGCACATCAATAGCCTCTGCAGGAGCAGAGAACGCCATCCTGGATGGGGGTACATCTCGGTACCGAGGGGGATTGGTACATGTAGGGACCGATGTACTCTATACGACCCGAGGGATACGTGTCAGTATGTAACGTACTGGGTATCATTGATCCCTATGAACAGTACCTCGGGGAAACAGGGACTTGTGATCCGACGGATACGTGTCGTGTTTATAGGAAAAGAATTTACTGATGCCGAGTACACGTGTCTTCATCTTGGAGTACTTGAAAATGTCCCATCAATATTCTATAAAAAAAAAGTAATAAACAACCATTTTTTTCCTGTTTCAAAGGCAAACAAATGTAGTTACAAATATCAATAAACCCCATGACGAGGGGGAAGGGGCGTCGCTATCCTGGTGAGATTCGATCCCAGGTTAGTCGAGGCGTGGGATAACCATTTGAATTAGAATAGACAAATGCATGATGACTTTACTTCTAAATAAATTTATCTTACATCAAGAGTAATTTAACTGAGGCAGCAGGCAACAATTCACCGGATTTCCATAGTCAAACCTTTAACCCTGACACTACACTGATCCCATGAAAATGACTAAGAAGCCTCTTTTACTATGTTTATATATCTAATAGGAAGATTGACTTTAATCAGATTATGGGGCTCATGAAAGGGTACTCTAAACACTAATCCTAGCCTGTTAGTTTGTCGGGCCTCCATTATGGGCCCAACTAAGCCCTTAGACTCGAAGAAATTAGGGGAATTTAAAAAGGGTAAATTGTAAGGGGTTATTAGCCTTATTTGGTAAAAAGTACACACAAAAAAATGTAGGGTTATTAAGTAATTAATTTTGATACTTATTTGTATCCAAGTACATAATTTGAATTTATCTATTTTTATTGTGACATTTTTGCGCTCCATTAATCCATGTGTATTTAATGCACCATTTTTTTTTGGAAAATGATCCATTAAACATCTCCTATTTTTATGGGAGAACTTTAAAATATATATATATATATATATATAAATGCTTATGTATGTATATATGTATATACTTGTTGTTAAATTTCTTATCTAAATTTTGAATTATTTTTTAATGCACATTGATTCATGCATTTTTTTTTTTAGAAAGTGATTTTATTTTCAAATTAATTTAATATCCGAATAGTGTAATAGTGTAACAATAACAGTGTAACACTAACAACGTAACAATATAACAATAATAATGTAACAAGTTATTTACACAAAATATTGTACTATTACATTTTGTCAAACATATAGTTTCATATAATTTCATTCAAAATAGTTCATCTCCGTTTTGAATTTGTTATCATATATACAAAACTACTGAATACTGTTTTTGTTATAGTGTATTTATTACACTGTCTTTGTTACAGTGTATTTGTTACACTGTTATTATTACACTGTTATTGTTATACTATTACATTATTTGGATATTAAATTAATTTAAAAATAAAACTATTTTTCAAAAAAAAATATGTATGAATCAAGGTGCATTAAAGATAATTCAAAATTTAAATAAGAGATTTAACAACAAATATATATATATATATATACATGTATTAACAAATACACATGAATTAAAGATGCATTAAATACGTATTTATATGTATTAACAAACACACATGAATCAAGGTGCATTAAAGATAAGAGATTTTGAATTAAATAACCCTAAAATGGACATTTTTATCTTTTTAACTCTCTTTTTGTTCTATATATTTTTTGTCAAATAAGTCTAATTAGGTGTACTGTCTTCCAAAGAACCCATTTAAAAACCAGTAAAATTCAAGACCCTAAATCCATGTTCTGTACCTTGTCGTGGCCCATTATGAAAAGATTCATCTCTTTGGGATGGTAGATCAGGTCTGTGGATGGTTAGAGTGAAGAGGGACAGGGAGGGTGCACGGAGACTGGGAGGTTGGATTAGGAGGATGTTGTAGATAGAGAGAAGCGTGATTATCAAAATTCGGATTCGGATCTTAGGATCTCATGCTTCAATATAAGCAAATCAATCCGAATCTCATGTAGGATCCCAAATTCTTAAGATCTTAATGAATCGCGATTTCGATCGTATAGGATCTTAAGATCTCGATCCGAACTACAACTTTACCAATCCAAATTATTGAATTTGTTTGGTAGGCATATCTAGTTACGGAGCAATTCAATCCATACTTTTCAGTTTTTGTAGTTAAGTACTCAATACTAATATGGATACCTTATATACTAATGAGTCTATTGGGAAATTTCAAATGACAATAAAAGCTTATTTTTCAAAAATGTCTCTTTTTTCATTGATTTCTCTTAGTAAAAAGTTTAAAGTAATGGTTAGATTTAAATTTCTTTCACTGGGAGTAATCATAGTCAGATAGTCTTTTATTTTTATTTCTTTATGCTTTTTTTTGTTTGAATGTTGAATAGCCAAAAATTATTATCCAATAGTTTTTCAACTTTCTGGTCTCTACTCTTTTATATCTTCTCTGAAAGTTAAAGATAAAAATACTTGAATTCTTTTATTCCTTTTTACACGATCTTACAAGATTAACAGTCCGTCTTTGATTTTAAACTTTCTTTAATTTCAAATTGTAATTTATCAAATTTTAATTGTACCTTAAGTTTGATCTTTATTGTAATATTCTTGTTTTCATAGATATTGGGCTTATCCAAGTCTTGTTTTTGAAATTTTTTTATTGTTACATATATTTGTTATCTCATTTTCTCAGTTGATAGGATTTTACGATTCTCGATCCGATCCTATAATCTTGGTTCTATAACTTCCCCATCAATCCAAGATAGGGTCTCGATTTTAAAAACCTTAGAGAGAAAGAGAGATAGAGAATTTATAGAGAAAATAAAGTACATAGATGAAGTAGTTTTACTTTATAATGTTAGATAAGCTAGGACTCAATCTTTTTGAATTTCACTTCATGTTTGAAATTATACGTGAATTAAACCTAATTCAAACTTGATAATGATTTGTTTAAGTCTAGGCTTATTTAGAGCTCAAGACTCTTTGGGCTTACTAAACACAGTCCAAGCACCTCATGCAGACAATATTCCTTGAGCTTGAATTAGACTATAATCTAGTTCTAGGAAAGCTCAATATTAACAAGCTCGGTACATTTACGAGTTCAAGATATGGGAGCATGAAACAGGGTCAATCTGCAAAAGCTGTAGCATGACACGTGGACAGAGGACAAGGGAACATTATCTAACGGCTCTGATGAAAAAAAAACGCACAGATAGTGAAGACAGATCAAATACTGCAGTTGACGAGTAATGGATGCAGAAAGGGGTTAGGAACCATTGCTCCAGGACAAAGACAAATGCAGAAGGAACCATATAATCAACCAAAAAGACAAACACGAAATCCTAACTACCAGTTGTATGTATAGCCAATAAGGCTACAGTATACGGGGAAGCCATTCAAAAAACGTCCTGTAAAGGGCTTTAAGCCAAACACCCTGTAACCGAAATCTTCTTTTTCAAATAATACAATCTTTAAGGAGCAAGAATTTCTCTTACAATGGACATAATTTTAATTTTTCGGCTAAGGTAAACTACTCAAACTGTTGTCTTCTCCTTGCATCATATACATAACCTAAACGCTCACATTCTCATATACACACACTCACTAGGCCACATCTCAGACTATTCTGTAGTTCAGTCCAATTGATTTCGAGTACCATCAAAACTCATGCATGCTTTAAATGGACTTCATCGCACCGATCAAAGGGGCTTTGGGTGGGCTCATTCAAAGTGCATCACAACCTTAGTAATTCGAATTTACAACAAACTAACTTGTTAGCAGTAAATTTAAGAAAGAGAACATTTAATAACCTAGCAATCAACAACTCGTGGATTTCCGTAGATTATTAATAGTAAAAGAATATCATACAGTATTTTTTAGAATAATCCCCTAATCCTCCCACACACAACGTAGTCCTCCCATGTAACATAAATTGATGTAGAAATCCAAAGTCTCTACCTTACCTATGTGGTTAGAGTTAGTTGGTTCTACTTTTTATTGTCATTATCCACCATTTAATTTTGATTTTTCACATTGAAAATGCCTCTTAACATTCTCATGTGCTGAACAAGTAACATTTTTCGTTAATAATTTGAACGATAGTTAGTGCTAGGGATCACATTGGTTCAATGTGTAAACTTTGAATATCCAATTAATAAAATTAAAATTTTAAAAACTAAAGTGTGACAAACGACAAACTTCGGGGATTATGGTGCAATTTACTCAAATATAAATGGGAGAATTACACACAGCTTCCCTGAGATTTGTCACTTAATTACTCAGATCCCCTGATATTTAAAATATTACACACAGATCCCTTGAAGTTTGTACGCGTCTAAGACTTAGACCCCTGATGTAAATATATCTGTTAATAAATTACACTTAAACTCCTCTGAAGTTTATAGGTATATAATATTTAAGTTCCTTAAGTTTAAAATGTTATACCTAGACCAATAATACTTCAATTAAAGATAAAATATCAAATATTTTAAATTTTACAATTAAAATTCATATTTTATTGTATCATTTATTGAAATAAAATCAAAAATAAAAATTCAATTTTTTTCTTAAAAAATCGTAATTAGTATACAAATTATCTATTGGAATTTAATTTGGTCGTTTAAACAACCAAATTAAAATACCAAATTACCCCAATTAAAGATAAAATATATTATGTCCATTACAGTTTGACCCCTTATTTATTTTTTTTTAGTTTTATTCTAATAGATAGTATAATTATATACTAACTATAATTTTTTTTTAAAACCTAGATTTTTATTTTTATTTTTATTTCAATAAATAACATAATAGAACATGAATTTTTGCTATAAAATTCATGTTTTATTATGAAAGACTTAGATCCCTTGTTTGATTGTTTAGTTTATTTCAAAAGATAATATAATTGTATACTAATTACGATTTTTAAGAAAAAAATTAAATTATAAATTTTAATTTTATTTCAATAAATAATACAATAAAATATGAATTTTGATTATAAAATTTAAAATATTGATATTCTATTATTGATTGAAGTATTTTTTGTCTAAGTATAATTTTTTAAATTTAAAAGGTCTAATTATTATATACCTACAAACTTTAGAGGGATTTAAGTGTAATTTATTAACATATATATTTATATTATGGGTTTAAGTGTTACCCGGATAAATTTTAATGGGTTTGTGTGTAATATTTTAAATATTAGAGGACTTGAGTGATTAAGTGACAAATTTTAGGGGTCTGAATATAATTCTCTCGGGCAAAATCCAGTTTACCCCCTAGTGGTTTGGGTATTTTGCACATCACCTCCTTATGGTTCAAAAATCAGCACATAACCCCCTTGTGTTTTTGGACTAAAGTGCGACCGTTACTATTTTAGTCAAAAGTAATAGAAATTATAACACACGCACTAGATTTGCAAGTGTGGACTTTAAAAAATTTAAGTCAAATTCAAAACTCAATTTAAAAGTCCAAATATACCCTCGTGATCTTTCAAAAAGATTTTGTTTTTATTTTCTTATACATTTTACTGTTATAAAAAAAAATTTCTCATTTCTCATTTCCCTTTCCCCTTTTCCCGTCTCTGTGCCTCTCCAGCTCTCGCCTCTCGCCTGTTCCCTCTTCCTCCTCCTCCTCTCTCTCTCTCTTGTAATTGTTCTTGTGATTTTTGGTGGGGATGGTGGGGTTTTTCAGTGGGTTTGGGGGTGGATTTCAGAGGCTGTTGGGGGTGGGTTTTAGAGGCTGTTGAGGGTGGGTTTTAAGGGTTGTTGGGAGTGGGTTTTCAGGGGTTTGGGGTGGGTTTTTAGGGGGGTGTTGGGTGGGTTTCAAGGGGATGTTGGGAGTGGATTTTTGGTGGGGTTTAGGGGTGCTGGGTTGTTGTTGGTGGGGATGGGTTTTCGGTATGGGTGGTTGGTGGTGGGTGGTAAATTACAAGGAGAGCCTGGGAAGAGTGGGTTTGAGCAGAGAAGAGAGGGCAGTGACATTGCTGAATCAGAGTGAGAGAGTGAGAGAGAGGCAACAAGATATATAGTGAGAGAAAATCAAACTCTTGTTTAAGCTTGAAACTTGAATTTTTGGGTATTCAAATTTTCGAGTTCGGAGGTGAAGGAGGGCCTAATCCACCATTTTCAGGGTCAATGAATCCATTTTTGAAGTTAGAATCGAGAAAAAAAATGAGGTTTGGTGGGTAAAAAATTAAATTAAAAATCGTAACAATTTTTGAAAATGATGAACCCGTCACTTTGGAGCTCGATTTTCACTTACCTTGTGCATGATTTGGACAAACTAAATACATGGTTGGAAAGAGGGTAGAAAGAAGTTAAATTTAGGCATTTGAATCACCCAAAAAGGTTGAGAAACGAGGGAGAAATTAAGGGCCAAAGTTGGCCCAAATGTTAAAAAAAATCTGGTATATACATAACTTGTCAAAATGAGTTTGTGATCATCTTTGAACTTAAATTCGTGGGTCATGGGGGCTATTTAAGGAAACAAGTCCGTGGGGTTTAAAACTAGGTTGAAAGTGGACGATATTGACATTGGTTGGAGGAAGTTTAGTACTTTATGGAGAGAGAGAAAAACTTGTAAAATTAGGTGATTGATTGATTTTTTAAAAAATTATGCTACAGTTGAGAGGGAGGAAGAAGATGATGAATACTTGAGGGTACTAAAGTCATTTTACCACTTATGTTTACGGTGTTAATTGTGCATATGGGTCCAAAAGTATAAGGGGATAATGTGCTGATTTCTAAATTATAGAGGGGTCATGTGCAAAATACCCAAACTAGAAAGAGGTAAACTGGATTTTGCCCACTTCTCTCAATATAAATTGTTAAAAATTCCACCCAACCAGCTAACCCAAAGAAGCAAACATTTTGTTAACAAAAACTACCCCAATCCTGATACTCCGGATTACTCAAGACCAGCATGTTCTGAACATCTTGTTCTCAATCTCTAACTAGTAAGAACAATGTCCATGGCCTTGTTTTCATCTCCTCCAACCCACCTCCCCACTATCTCTCCACAGCCGCCTGCAAAAACCCTATTCACCCACAAGGCTTATCTATCTCTGAGAACCCAAAACCGGCTCTTGTTGGTGTCCACTAGAGCCACTGATAGTGGGTCTGGTGTGGCGGGCTCTACTGTAGTGGTGGAGGAGGAGAAGCTTCAGCAGAAGGTTTCTGAAGCACCTGTTTCCGGTTCAGATCCTAAATCGGAGTCACTTGAGGACTCTTTGGGCTCCAATGGGTCACCGGCGGCCACCGGTGCTCAAGAGGCGAAATTCGTCACTAAATTTGAGGACCCTAGATGGGTTGGAGGCACTTGGGATTTGACGCAATTTCAGAAAGATGGCAAGACCAATTGGGATGCTGTTATTGATGCTGGTCTCTCTCTCTCTCTCTCTCTCTCTCTTGGGGACTTGCATTTCTTCTAGTGTATAATAATAGTTCTTAAATTGTTAAATTTCTCTGAATGCTCTTGAGTTGGTAATCTTTTGCAAGTTTTTTGCTTTCTATAATTTATATTTGCAGCGCAACTAAGATTATTTGAAGTCTCTAATTGTGGTATTATATCAAGTCTTACAAATGACTTGAGGATTGAACTTCTTACATGAGTGCATGACTAGCTTCTTACATATAATAGTTTGGGTCATCTTTGTATCAAAGATTACCTCTTCATTAGTTTTGTACTATCAATCAATTTTTGTGGGGTTGGGTACCATTAAGTTCATAACTTTATATGCTAAGGAACCAAACAAAAAAGATTTTGTGACTGCAGTAAGGGGGACAAGTTGTTTATTACACGAGGCAGGTGCTTCGGTTTTAAGGTGCATGAGCTATGCTCTATTTAAGAAGGGGGGGGAAGCAGAAAGAAAGAACATTTGATACAAAATATAGCAGAAGAATACATCTGGATCTCAAGTTCTAAGATTTGTGACTGCAAATATGCTTCTTGGGCAGGATATATTGTGCTTTCACTCTCACTCTTTTTCTTAATTCAGATTTTATGTCACTTGTAGTGGAAATTGATTCATTAAATTGTTTGTTCCTCTCATTATATTTTGCCACCCAAGCATATTTCCTTTTCTTCACTTGGTTCCTTTCAGGATGCTGAAGGTTGGCTTAATGGATATATATAAGATCCAGATATTAATACTTCTGCATTCTTTTATTCTTCCCAGTACTTGAGAGGTTATTTGGCTTCTAATGGCCGACTTGACTAATTCTTTTCAGAGGTTAAGAGAAGGAAATGGCTCGAAGATGTCCCAGAATCATCCAGTAACGATGACCCTGTAGTTTTTGACACCTCTATTATACCTTGGTGGGCATGGGTTAAAAGGTTCCATCTTCCTGAAGCTGAACGGCTAAATGGTATGGCCAAGGCTTCTCCTTATTTTGAAATTAATGCAAAATAGAAAACTGTTCATTTCTGCCTCTACTGCTTCGATTTATGGTGCTTAAAATCTTTATGCAGGCCGTGCTGCAATGATAGGGTTTTTTATGGCTTACTTTGTGGATAGCTTGACTGGGGTTGGCCTTGTCGACCAAATGGGCAACTTTTTTTGCAAAACTTTGTTATTTGTATCTGTTGTTGGTGTACTGCTGATCCGAAAGAATGAGGATATAGAAAACCTTAAAAGGTTAGTGGACGAGACAACGTTCTATGACAAGCAGTGGCAAGCAACTTGGCAGGATGAGACTCCTAGCAGTTCCAAGAAAAATTAGACAAATTGCAGTTCTAAAGTTTTTCCTCCTAACTTTCTTGTTCTGTACTTGAGCAAATTGTATCACTGTTATTTCTCTGATAGAGGAGGGTGATGAATTGAATTTCTATCCTCCTTTTTTGTTCTAGGTCTTCGTGATCATCTTTGTATGCTCTGTTTTTGACAAGATCATCTTGATTTGGTGTATGTGTTCTTTGTTAATGGAATTTGGAACACAAAGGATGACACGGATCTGAAAATCGAAATATTGCCTTTTACTTGCCTCTGGCTGCATCTAGCTTTCTCTTTTGCATCTTGTGCAACTTAAGTTGGGTTCTTTTTCTTTTGTTTGCTGACCCCCCAAAATGACTGTTGAAGCATGCCCATAGAATTGGGTGAATTGGGATTTAAGAAATGCACTTGTCTGGAGGGATTGGTAGACATGGTTCAGTTTAAGAAAATTTCTTTGTACATGGTGCTAACATGGTTACAGAGGTCATTTACAGGGTAAAAGTTGAAGACGGTGACTCGGTCATTGTTCTTAAGTATGTTCAGTTTTTATCTTGTGATCACATGTAGGTAGACGGGTAGTCTTGAATCTCAAATACGAGATAGTTGAAGCATTGATTGTTTGTAGGACTAACATCCAATAGATGAAAGTATGCAAGAAAGGTAGGGAGGAGCTAGTGGAAGCATTATTGCATCTAAATGTAGAGAGACCAAATTAGATAAAACCCGAAACAACAACATGCTAGAATAAACATAATGTAAATATTACTTATTTGATTAATAATTTTGAATACATCGAGAATACATACATCACTAGTAAGCAACTTATTTTACTCATTAGTATAACATTATGATTGGTTATTTCAATCAATAAAAATGGTATTTTTACTCTAATCTATGATTCTATAATTTTATAAAAGCAGAAATATACCTAACCGTTGAGTCAAGTAGGTTAAGTCAGAGAAAACAGACCTCGGGCAAAAAAAAAAAAGAAAGTAGAAAAGGGCAAAAAAATTCTATTTTACTTAATTTATGAATATAATTTAGAGATTTAATGATTATTAGATTATTAGTGAGTCCGAATATTAAATATTCTTCGCTATTAATCTAATGGTCACGATGTCTCCAAATTAAGAGAAGAACTACTTGAATTGTTTTTATGGAAGAGATTGAATTATATTTATTAAACCCTTCTAAACCTAACCTTAGGTTATGTACATGAGATTAAACAATGTACCTTATTCAACCCCAAATTTAACATGTGATATAAATACATATAGGATTTATGAATTGATCACAAATATCACAAAGAATTTAATTCACCCTATGAGTTTTAATTCATTATTTATTACGGGCTATGATTCATTTATCCTATCAATATCGGGTTTCAAATCTTAAATCAATACATGATATAAAAATAGTGCATTGTATTATTTTCACAAAACATACCCTTCAAACTCCATCTAGACCCACATTTCAAAGATGTCATTAATAAAGATCAAAATTTTGTTTCGATATATTATTTAAATTATCTAAGAAGTAGAAATATTCCAACTCATTTCAAAAATATTTTGATATGTTTTGAAAATAAAATATAAACGAATAAAAAATTTAATAATTATTTTTTTAAAATATTAATCAAAGTATATCAAAACTTAAACATTTAAAAAAAATTGTATAAATACATCAAAATATTACGAACCTCAAAACATTATAAAATATTTTAAAATATTAGAATATTGAATATGTAATTATTAAAATTTTGATTCCTCCTAAAAAATAAAAACGTATCGACGCTTTCAACCATTTCAAAAGAAAATTTAATCCTTCGCCATTAGAGTTTTCTTAATCGTCAGCTGACTCACCTGCCACCCCCAAAAGACCAAAAAGGAGCAACAGACAAACAGCCACGAACTGGGTGAACTTGATCAGAAATCTGTGAAGCAGAGAGCCCAGGAACAGGAACAGCAAATCTCAGAAACAGAAACCCTCTGAGAAAAATGCAATCTTTGCCAGTCTCTTCATCCCAAATTGTCTTTCTGCTATCAATCACTCTGAGTAAACTCACCCACAAACTTCAGTTTATTCTCTTTCATTTTTCCTCTTTGTTTTGCTACCAATGAACATACTGATGAAGTTTCTACGTTCTATGAATCTCGAAATATTTCAGGTCTCCTCAGAGTAGCTGTTACCCAAGAAGGGTTTTGCTCTGCGCCGTCAATCATCAGCACTGACACCAATTCTCAACCTCTCTATTGGAAAGTCACAAACCCCACTCTCTCTCCTTCTCATCTCCAAGGTCAGTCCCCTGTTTGGTTGCCAATAAAAAATGGAAGGCAAAAACTGATAGAAGAAGTTGAATCTTATGTCTTAATGTAGTTTTCCTAACCCAGAAAAGAAAATGTGTTATGTTGTTTTTGGACTTTGGATCGAAGAAGTTGTTGTGTTGATGATTTATTTTGACATCATTGTTGAAGCTTATTTGGGTACTATATTATCCTGTCAGACTTGCCGGGGTTTACCCGCAGTGTGTATAAAAGAGACCATGCTTTAATCACACCAGAAAGTCATGTATTCAGCCCTTTACCTGATTGGTATATACAACTCAGCATCTTGATTTGTTTATTCTTTTGATTGTTCAATCCTCCTTGATTCATTATTTGAAAGGGTTTTGTAGGACCAATACAGTGGGAGCATATCTAATCTCTCCGGCAATGGGATCACACTTTATTATGTATTTAGCAAAGATGCAAGGTGGGATTGAATTTTCGATTGACTAGTGTTAGTGTTACATTTAAAATGTGTGTATTTTCTTGGTTTTCCATATGATGTGCTTCGAGTTTCATGCTGCTTGGCAGTCTTGTAAGTCGATGATACAATTGATTCAGCGATAACAATGCAAAGGTTTAATTTATGAATGATCTATTGCATTGTACTTTTGAGAATTATATAATGTTTAGACTGGGTCTCTAGCATAATTTTGTGCCGTATTCATATATGTATGAGTTATGACACTCGCATGATGTTTTTGGTTCTACACCTTATAATTGGTCACATATCATGGTTCCTGTAGGCTTTTGATCTGTGCTTTTGTTTGTTGTAGAAAATTCAAGATCAGAGCTCCCTTCAAGTGATGTTGAGAGGTGTGGGTGGTTTTCTGATTGTGTTAGGGAAAATATCTTCATTATAGAAAAGATCTGTTTTTCATATCTTAATAAATGGATAGCTGTAGAAATGAATGTATGTCTGGTTTGTTATGCACTTGATCTTCCTCATATTGCCTGTATTCTGTTCGCCAGGTTCATATTTGTGCTTGAGGGTACCGTGACACTCACCAATTTATCTGGCATTAGCCACAAACTTATAGTAAGAGAGTTCCTCTTTTTTCCTTTACCGATTGTGCTTTTTTAAAAAAAAATAAAATATTTAGACGCTCTTCCCTTTAAATCATTGAAGACTTTATGTGATGATCCTAGCCGACCACGTTAGTCATTTCATTGTCATCTATTGCATTTTAGATCATAGGTTGGTGACCAAGAAGAAAAGAGAAAATATTAGTATTCTATCCTTCGATTACGAGCAAAATCTGACATTGAACGCTTAAATAATCAATTATCCAATGAGGAACATTTAGGAGTTTACCATGCCTATGTTGTTAAGAAATGATAAACCCCTACTCGATCCCTGATCATGATCAGATTTGAGCCCTTGCGTCAGCTACTGAGTTTCTCTCTACGACCAAAAGAATGGGTCAATTTAGTAGCTCTGGTAATGTTGGGATTTAATACGCTTTAAACTCACAGTTAAACACACACAATCGAAGAACAAACCAATAATATAAAACAATGAGAAATAAGAAAGAAACAAGACACACAGATTTTACGTGGTTTGACAATTTACATTCATAAAGCTGCAGGAATTTTACTATAGAAAAGAAAGAATATAGAGGGCGGCTATACAATTCCAAATCAACCGTAATCACCAAAGTAGCAGTTTTTTTATGTCCTACGTACCGGACTATAAAACAAGCCTAAAAAATTTTCTCCAAGCCTCTGCTCCATAGACTAAGTCTCAAAAAAATTTTCATTAAAAATCATGCAACATTATTTCGGATCGGATCATCATCCAGATCAACACACAAATTAAACTCCACAAAAGCCCAATAGGTAAAAGGTTTGAAAACCCATATTTGAGATCCTCACAATATAAGCAAATTCCCACTGGCTCATAGTTTGGTATTTGTAGTGATTCCAATATTGCCTCTACTCAAAAGTTTAGAGTTTCTTTAATACCAGGCTTCTTGAATTTGGACAATGATGGTTTGGGGGGTTGTTAGAGCTGTGATATCCTATCATACTCAAAAGTTTATTAACATGCTACAAAAGTGGATAAAATACAGTGGTTGTGTTTGTTAACTTTGATCAATCATAGAAAAGTAAGAGAAAGAAGAACAGAATATTATTGAGACACAATAAGCCAGAACAATTTTAAAAGAAAGCTACATTAAAGAAAACTATTATATAAGATGTCTTTATATAGTAGGGCAAAAAGAAAACAATCAGACTAAGTTAGGGTAACATAAAAGTAAACAAAATGACTAAACTACCCCTAAGTCTAAATAATCTAACTACTCTAACATCCTCCCTCAAACTCATGGTGTAGTAGCAGAAAACATCAAGAGTTTGTCAAGAAGAAATCTGCTAGCTACATACAGTCTTCCCTTTCTACGGCATGTCCCAATCAACTTGTTGGACTGTGGATCTTGAAGGGCTTGAGGTAAATGAACCTACTAAAGGAGATACTGTAAGTGCACCAGGCTGATGGAGAGAGATTAACTTTTGCAACTGATTAGCAAACATAGTTAGGCTGGGTGCCTGTGAGGAGGACTCATCCATTGCTGGTGTTGCAACTGCTGACTAATTTGCTGCCCCCTTTGCTTTTTTGTTCATTAGTTTAGGGCATTGAGCCTTCCAGTGGCCCTTTTCATGACAGAAGCTACACTCATCTAAAGCTACACGACCCTGATATTTAGAAGTTACCGTGGGAGGCACAGGCAATACAGTCTGAGTGGGCAATAAAATATGACTTTTTCCAGAAAGAGTTTTAAGATGAACTTCTTCGGTCAAAAGCTCATTTACTACTGCATCCACTAAAAGAAGTGGATTACGATGAAGAATAGAACCACGAAGTTCCTCGAAGTCATCCCTGAAGGTCATCAAAAATTGCACCAACCTCTGCTCCTCTCTAAAAGTGCGATATATCATATGAGTACTCAGTTCAGCAGGTTCAGCAAGTGCTAACTGATCCCAATATCCAATCATAACTGAATAGAACTCCTGAATATTCTTATCACCTTGACATGCAGCTTGAATTTCATGCTCTAACTGATACCACTTTGCAAAATTAGACTGAACAAATAAGGTAGCTAAATAATTCCAAATCTTCTTGGTTGTATTAAACTTAGTCAAATGAACACCAATGATCTGATTAACTGAGTTGTTGATTTCCCAAGTATTCTTTAAGTCAACATATTTCTCGATCTTAGGATCAGTTGGAGTTGACGAATCATCACTAACATATCTCCACATTTCCTTACCCAATAAGAAATTTTTCATAACATAAGCCTAATATACATAGTTCTCACCTTTTAATCTGACACTGATAGTCTGAAGAGAATCAGAATTTTCACTGGGCATAATACCCAAATCAAGCAATCCAAAGCAAATATGAAGTAAACAAACAAAATCTAGCAACCCAACAACCTAACAACCCAACACCCAAATAACAAATAAGGGCCCAACAGAAAATCAAAGCTCAACAACTTTACAAATCAAATACTCATCTAGCCGTTCGTTCACAAAATCAGCCCCAAAGGCTCAAACTCACCGATCAGTAAGAAAGGAAACAAAAGTTTCCTACTTATTCAGTGCGAAATAATGCAAACAAACCCAAACAATACAACGCTATGTCAAATAACAAGTCCAAACAGACAATGCAAACAAACCCAGACAATTCAATGCTATGTCAAATAGCAAGCCCAAATTAACAGAAGAATAACCAAACCAGAACTAGCCCCAAACCAACAGTAGTCAAAATTAACAAACCCTAGTAGCTAGGATTTCTTACTTGCAAAGATTAGTTCAGCGAGGAAGACCCAACAACGAGAAGCACCAACAGAAGAGAAGAGGCAGCCAACGTCAAACAATGTAAAGTTCATCACAAATCAAGTCAACAATTTTGCAAATCAAATACCCATAACAGTCGAATTCGACACTGTTCACAGCGAATGAACAGTAACTTCAGTTCAGCACTGTTCACAGTCCTTAGAACCACAAAAAAAACCGCAAGGATGATGAAGTTCAGGTGGTACGTGGGACCTACAAGGGCCGTGAAGGTAAGGTCGTTCAGGTCTACCGTCGCAAGTGGGTCATCCACATCGAGTGCATCACTAGTGAGAAGGTGAATGGCTCCACCGTCAACGTTGGCATTAACCCTTCGAAGGTGTTGATAACCAAGCTCAGGAACCAAGCTCAAGCTCGACAAGGATCGCAAGTCTCTGCTGGATCGCAAGGCTAAGGGACGTATCGCTGTTGATAAGGATAAGGGGACTAAGTTCAGCACTGCTGAGGACATCATGCAGAACGTCGATTGCTTGATACATTGATCCATTCGTCAGTTTAATGGTATATCATTGTTGCTTTGAATTTGGTTTTGTTAGAAGTCTATAGATTTTATCACTGTTAAGGTAAGGAGAGTTCATGATTTGGACCTTGGAATTGGGGTTTCATGAGACTTGGATGTGCTTAACTTTGTTATGGATGGTAATTTTGTTTAATTTAGTACGTGCTTTATAATTCATTTGTTAAAAAAAAAATAAAAAATCAGCAACCCTAATCCAAGAATAAATCGCCATAGATGATTTCAACCCTAATTCAAGAATATATTCTTTCTCCAACTAAATTACTGTGGTACTATAATATATTTTGGATCGAAACCATGCTCTGATACCATGTTAATTTTGATCAATCATAGAAAAGTAAGAGAAAGAAGAATAGAATATTATTGAGGCACAATAAGCCAGAACAACCTTAAAAGAAAACAACATTAAAGAAAACTACTATATAAGAGGTTTTTAAATAGTAGGGCAAAAAGAAAATAATCAGACTACGCTAGGATAACATAAAAGTAAACAAAATGACTAAACTATCCCTAAGTCTAAATAATCTAACTACTCTAACAGTGTTCATATGGTATCGAAAAGCAGATCAAACATGGTGCATAATACTATGCATGGGTGAAATACTAGATATATGAACTATATTATCCTGGCTTATTTGCCAAGTGCGGAAAGTGGTTTTGCTTCCTTTATGATAATATCCAAAAGTTTCAATGTATAGTATGTGAGGAAATTAGCAAGGTGTACATCAATGTTTTAAGGACTGCTGTATTTTTCTTTCTGAATCTTATAGGTAGCAATGCAAACTTCCTATGTTTAATGTCTTTTAGTGCAAGCAACTGCAATAATTTCTTTTGCCAATAAAGCTTGATAAACTTTGGTCTAATATGCAGGTGGATTCCTATGCATATCTCCCTCCGAATCAAGATCATTACTTCAAGTGTGATGCATCTGCTTCTCTTGTTGCATTTGAAAGAAGGTTTGCTTTCCCCATGACTACAATTGTGGTTCTATCATGCCATTCATGATGCTGTTTTACTCCACGCGACAGGCACATAAGGGTCAGCCTGGCCTGACTCAGTTGTTAATCTGTTTTTTTATGTAGTGACAAAAGTTTCCCTTTATAGGTATGCATACCTTGAAAATCATGTTACTGAGCAGATTGTTGGATCAACAGATAAGCAACCCCTTCTTGAAACTCCTGGCGAAGTAAGTGGTCAATTAATTATTAAACATTTTACTGTCCAGCTCATTTTTTAACTTGAAACTGAAATAGAGAAGTTTCTATATTCACATTGCTCACTGACTTTCTTTTATTTGGTGTCATACCTTTTGATATTTTCTTGTTATTCCTAATTGTACAAGGAAACCTATTTTTAATTTATGTTGCTTCTTCTTTTCATCAGGTTTTTGAACTCAGGAAGCTTCTTCCCACTTCTCTGCCGTATGACTTCAACATCCATGTGAGCCACAATTTATTTTCTGGAGTTCAATTCAAGTCTTCAGGTTATCTAGGGTCATTACATGCAACTGCACAATTAACGCTTTATCTGATTTTTTTTATTTGTGTAATATCATTGTTTCTATACGAGAATATTAAATAGCAAGTAGACCTCTTTGAATGAAAAGGCCTGAAATCTTTCATTTTCCATCCTTTTAGCAGTACCTTGTTGGGTTTTTTGCATTTCATATTTTTCTGATTCTTGGTTGTAACACATTCTTTTGCTTTGTCTCAAAGTTAGGCTAGAACTAATTCCTTTTCTATATTTTTATATGGCAGATCATGGATTTTCAGCCAGGAGAATTTCTTAATGTGAAGGTATGATTTTTCCTTGCTGGTTGAGATAGTTATTTATCCCAAGGTCCTAGTTTGTTAAGTTTTGTTGTTCACCTTGAATTTTGTTACTTATGTAATGGACATGGAAGCTGATGGAAATTAAGTCTAAAACATTAAGTGAAGCCATATGTAATTTAAACCCTGGCTTCAAGCTAAACTCTAGTAACTCCATAAGCAGAATAAATCCATCGAAACTTTTTGAGGTTTAAGTTACATATATTTGCCTGTGGTTCTAATCTTCTGTAAGTCTTCTCTGATTTATTTTTGAGTCTTACGTTTCATCATGACTTGAGATTCTTCATGGTACTAGCAGTTAAAGTTAGTATGAAAGCTTTGGCTGCTTTGTTCTAATTCTTCAAACCTATGAATAAGTAGTAATACAATCCTAAGCCTTTACGTAAGTAACAAAACAATGTGTTTGGCTTGATGGTTTGGGCAGGAGGTGCATTATAATCAGCATGGTTTGCTGCTTTTGGAGGGGCAGGGAATTTATCGCTTGGGTGATAGCTGGTAAGGACCACATTCTAGTTTGAAACTCTGAGGATTTGCTTAATTTATTCTGGAACAGACGGATCTTGCAATTTATAATCATAAATTCTGTATGTTTGGACCTTTTATGAGCAAATTGGAAGGTGTTAAATCTTCTGTGTGTTGTGTGTGTGTGTGCCAGGTGGCTTTGTTCTTTCATTGGCAAAAGTTTCTTTAGAATTTTTTTGTAGGCACAATCCATGTTATAATCTACCTCTTATATTATTTTTTTTCATATGTATTCCTGAAATAGGTATCCAGTGCAAGCTGGTGATGCCATTTGGATGGCGCCTTTTGTGCCTCAATGGTAAGTGAGGGGTATATGACCTCATGTTTCTTCCTCCATGAAGGCCAATTGAATTAGCACTGATTAGTTTATGACCTTTTCAGGTATGCTGCGCTTGGTAAGACAAGGACACGCTATCTGTTGTACAAAGACGTAAATAGGAGTCCCCTGTAAATATATTTTCACATTATGTCGCCGAAACTTCAATTCTATGGTTCTGCTAATATTTGAAGCAAAAAACAAGCTTCCTAGTTGACATTGTATTTGCTGCATCATCCTCATGTTCAATATGGGTTAGTGTGGATTATTGTCTTTAGATTTGATAGACTAATACATGGGAAATGTTTTGCTCAAGGAATGGTACCTTTTTATTCATGCAATTGATTTGAGAGTGGTTGGCTTGACTTCATTGGAAGGTTGTTATAACATGGACTAAACAAGTTATTCATGTGTTTTTTTTTTCTTGATACGCAACGCATCTGTTGTATATTCTGGCCTGAATAAAACATCCGTTGCTTGTATGTGAACTATAGATTGCTTCGGCTCAAGAGTAATACAACCTTGATATTATAATTGTTGAAAATTGCCGACTCTAGGGCTTGAGAAAAACTAGAACATGACAATGAAACACGTAGCTTTACACCTTATTGCATTGGAATGCAAGCACGTCATCACTCAAATTTAGAACAATATTTGCACATGGAGATCCAGATGAACAATAAGGAAGCAGAGGATGAGATTATTGTTGCCTGTAGAACTTAGAAAACATAAGGTCATCTTTCTGAATTCTCTACATGGTTGCAAAATTGAGTACAATAAAAGGTGGTGTATGACAAAGAGGACTTGCAAATGAGGGGCAAATTACACAATACCAGAAGCCCCCAATACAAAGCAGAAGAACAACCAATTCAATCAGCTCCCCCATTGACGTTGAGCTTTATTTAGATCTTCATGACACGTTCTATTCTTCGAAACCACAAGGGTACAGGCTTTTCCAAGACTGAAACATTAATGTGGTTCCAAACATCTGGTTTTGTGGGCAATTGAGCAATTTTCTCTGCAATAACCATGTCTTCTGGAAGAACAGTACCAAAAACAGTGTAGGACTTTTCCCACTCTGTATGTTTTGCTAAGCTTATGAAGAATTCAGGACCAGAACCAACCAATGCAACGGAACCTCTTCTTATGGTTGGACAGACCTCGGTGTGAATCTTGTTGAATGTGCTTCCTTGGGCTTCAAGTGTTCCTTGAATGAGTGCAAATGGAGGGCCAAATGAAGCCTGCAAGTTAGGAAACAAAAAGGCGATTCATTAGAAATATGAAAAATTTTGATGTCGAGAAAGATTACAAAGGTTGACAAGCACGACGAATCAATGTGAATGGAAAATGTTTTCAAACTTTGTCAAAGGTGCAGAGATGCTGCAACGAAAGAGTCAAAAAAAATGTTGCAAAAAGCTTCATGATTTCTCATCTCATCGCGACTACTTTGTTGATATGGCTATATGTTATGTGTGTGCTTGGAAGATACTATGACACCTAGGGAAGAAACATAAATGAAGTCTTACATCTTTTATGTGGTTTCCTTCTGAATCCCAAGATTGCCCCCGACTTTCTGCACGATAAAAGTGGCAACCCGCGCAATGGCGCAAACTCAGCAACTCAAGAATATAGGCAACTGAACGCGGGGCACACTCGGGCAAAAGCTGCACCAAACATATTTTTTTCAGGAAGAAGAAAAGAACAAGTAACTATCAATATGTTAAATTTATTTGTAGGCAGCAATATATAGAAGGAAAATTAATAATATTTCAATGTCCTAGATGGTCAAGACTCCAAAACCGAAGCATCTTTTGGTGAAATGTTTCTTTCATATCATAAGCCATTGATCAAAATTTCCGATGGTTTTAAAATACATAGATAAAATTATTGGAGTAATAGTAACCTTAATTCTTCGAGACCGTCAACAAGGAAAGAAAATGGCAAATGAATTGATAACAAGAGGTTTAAAGTCAAACATCTGATACTTTACAGACTCTAATCATCAAGAAGAACGCGAATTTTAATGGATTGGCAAAAAGGCTGGCTTTTCTAAGANTTGATAACAAGAGGTTTAAAGTCAAACATCTGATACTTTACAGACTCTAATCATCAAGAAGAACGCGAATTTTAATGGATTGGCAAAAAGGCTGGCTTTTCTAAGAACCTTTTAAGTAATAGAAATGAGAAAATAGGTAAACAATCAATGTTAGGCAGCTCTTACAACTGCAGGTATACAATTGGCAATGACACAATAAAATGACCCACTCACAGTAATTTTGGGACTCTTGTCAACCTAACTCCTGTGACACAAGAGTCCAACACTTGCAGAGATACTTACAAAAAATAATTTGCTTTTATTTTATTCAGACAGCTAAGGATGAAAAAAAAATTATCTAGCCATCTTGTTTCTAGGGTGCTTTTGCATATCGTTCATTCTAAGATGGGGACACATACATAATTCAATTCAAAAAATTCTCTACCATATGCACATATAAGTGTGTCCTCATTGTCAATAGTCTTGCGAAGTACCCTACAGACATCTCATGCATGTGCCAAGAAGGGGCATTATTGGTCATATCGACAGATCAAACATATTGGCAATACATTTAAATGTTTGAACCTATCTAGCTACATCGTATAAATAACAACCAAGTGTCGATGTTTTCGAATTCCATCATCGAAACATAAACACCTATACACAAACTGAAAAATTGAGCACATACCTTTATATGAAGAGTACCATATCCTGTTTCCAAGCCAATAATGCCCTACAGTGAGGAAAAGAAGAAAAGGTCAGGAATAAGCAAAATCTATGAATAAACAAAACTTTATTTTTTCTTTTTTCAAAATTGCTACTCCTGATAAACAAAACCTATTAACAGCAAGAGAGCCCAAGATCTAGATGGACAAAGACATTCCATCATGCACAGAGAGGCCAAATTATTCCAGCAATGATTCAAAAAGGTTATTGACCCAATTGATGTACATAGAGAAGCACCAGTGTAAATTAGAAAAATAGGGAATCCATGATTGTGAATATATTATAACTTTATATCACCTACATGATTTTCAGATCCTCAATGAACAGTTTAGAGAATTGATTCTGCATATCTTGGATACTAATCTATACAGGTTCAGTACTTTACAAAATGAAGACTGTNCCTCAATGAACAGTTTAGAGAATTGATTCTGCATATCTTGGATACTAATCTATACAGGTTCAGTACTTTACAAAATGAAGACTGTCTTACCAATTTCATGATATGAATCTATCTTGAAAGATAGGCAGTTAGACATCATAAAGGGTAATCATTGCAAAATGTATTCCTCATGCCAAGAAACTGACATTTAAGATATCATAAACATCTAACTAGGATTTGTTTCTCGAGCAACAATGTTTGCTATGCATGGAGAATTGAATAATTTGGTTACTTGTTAAGAAAAAGTAAAATAACTTAAATCATCCAAAACTGTCAACAAAGTCAGATACCTGTCCTTTTCCAAAAATAACGCCAGAAGTCCACATGACTTTGTTTCCTGCTTCCTGCTGATCAGGAGTCAAGGCATCCTTCTGTTTCTTCAGCCAGCACTACACCAACAAAAACAAATGACCTCTTAAACTATGCAACGACAACACAGGCTACCATGTAAACGAAGTTTTATGTTTTCTGCTCCAAAAATGGGGCAAATTCCCGACACCCCCCCCTCCCCCACATACCAAAAAAAAAAAAAAAANAGGTAGCACTGGAACTAAATGTATAAAGCCCAATCTTTCACTCCCTTAGTGAGTACTTTTGCAATGTATTACACAAATTTTTTTTCATTATCACCAACTGAATCATATCATTTGGAGGAATTGCATGATTAACCCTTTGTACATGACAGGGGCAATGTCAAATCAATCGGATATGTCGATTATACACAATCTTTAATCTTAAATCAAGTTCCAACACATAATAGCACATAAAAGTCAAATCAGGGTTTCCAATGAAACCATTCCACCATGACAAACAATTTTAACAGAACACACCCAATTCAATATACTAGCCAGCTATAAACCAAAAGCTAAAAACACATAAATCCAATTCCACCAAAATCAGTCAATAATGGAAAAAGAGGTATCAAATTGCTATTTTACCTCTCCGAATTTCGAGCCACAAGCCTCTCGATTGCCACAAAACACCCATGTATCACACAAACAAGGCCCATCATTACCACTACACATGGCCTTGCAAGCTTTACAACAACCCTCAGAAGAATTGAACTTGAATTCTGTACCCCACTTCACAGCAGCCCCCCAAAGCTCTAAATTCTCAATTCCTCTACAACACTCACTCAATTCACCACCACTACCATCAAAATCCAAAGACTCAATCTTTAAAACTGAAGAATTGTTGGCGGGTCTCAACACCCCTGACAGGAACATGTAGGCCACTGAACAAGAGGCCAGACCAATCAAGAGGAGGGCCATAGACGCCCAACGGGTTTGCTCGGAATCACTTGGCTTCCGACCCATTTAAGATCAATTGGTGAGGAGCAAAACCAACAAATGGATTGGGGATTCTCTGGATTGGTTTGTTAGATTTGTGGTGGAGGCTTGAGGGATCGTTGACCTGAGAAACAGAGGTGGCTGAGTTCGAAATTCGAGTGTTTTATAGTAAGGCATAACTACAGAAATCTGTAATAATTAAACAGAGGTTATGTCTAGAGGCTGTCATGGAGAACGACAGCGGTACTAATTTCTGACACCGGTATATAAAATTAACGGATTAGAGTTAATTAATTTTTTGTTTTGAATTTGTATATAATATAATTCGTTAATACGAATAATAAATGAATTAAATTAATGTTAAATATAAATAATACAAAATTGATGAAATTAATATGTTAAAATAGTATTATAAGAATAAAATATTAATTTTTACTATATTTTATTTTTACTTATTATTATTATTATATTTATTAAATTAATTTTTAATTTATAAAAAAATATATGAATAAGTTCAATTAAGTGATCATAAAATTTTAAACATAAAATTGAGTGTTAAATTTTTTATTCACTGGTTATATAAGTCGATACAAAAATAAATAAGTCGATATGATATAATACGATTAATTAAACCAATTCAATTAAAATTGATTAAAATAACATAACGATTTCCCCTGGTTAACGCAAAGTGAATCAAAACGGTATTTTTGATTTTCCTAATTTCTAACTTCCTTCCTTTTTCCTTGGAGTGTGGAAGGTGACGAGGAATCTCAGGATACAAAAGAGACAAAAAACGACGTCGTATAGGAAAAGATTCTGGAACTTTTTATGGCTCTTTTGGATCTAAAATCTGTAGATTATTGATAATAATAATATTATTTATATTTAATTTATTGATCTAATTTATCACCATGGTTGACAATCTTAATGAATATTAGTGTTGGTTGTGAGTCTTATAATCGCATTGATTGATTCTTATCTGTAGTTATTGTTTGGAAAATTTTCATAATGCATTTATTACTCTTGACTTACATAACAAAAATAGAAAAAAATTACGGTGTACAAATTAAAATTCAAATCTCCCATCCTAAATGCATTTACACCTCATATTTAATGAAAAAAATTTAATTTTTTGGGACCCACAAAATGAAACGTAAAATGCAAATGCATTTGAGATAGAAAATTTGAATTTTGATTTGGCCTTCCCATGTAGTTAGGTTACTAGAGATTTATCTCTCATGAATATCTTAATCTCAGTGTGAATGATCTGTTTTTGATTGGTTTGTGAAAAAAATTAATCGAGACGTAAGTAAATTGACTTGAACACATCAGACCATTAAACTAAAAAAAAAAAAGAAAAGCTAATTTACTTTTGTTTTGCTACCTCTAATAGATTGTGTGGATAGCTATTCATAAATACCCCGGGGCAAAAGGTTAGGTTAGGTTAGGTTAGGCTGTTTGACTTGGTTCCCTTTGGAACATACTTGTTCCAATCTACTTGGGTGAATTATATTTTATACCATGAAAGATTTTAAAGATTAACTTTATACCTTTAAAGATAATTTTTTTATATTACAATTTTAATATATTAAAAATGTTGTAATTTGACTTTTTTGTTAGTTTATGTTATTTTTTAGTCAAAATCTCTCCAAAAAAAAAATTAACAAACTCTAACAGAAGGGTCAAATAATAATATTTTTTTTGATACATTGAGGGTACAATGTAAAAAATTTAATCTTTAAATATATAAAATAAAAATTCTTAAAGCTTTTGGAGTGCAAGTGTGATTCCTCCTCCTGATTAACAAGATTAAAGTGTCACAGGTGAGTTTAAATTTTCTGGCGAAATTTAAAAACGTTCGAGTAAATTTGATAATAATAGAATGGTTTAATTGAGTTGTATTGTGTCATATATATACTAATTATTTTTCATGCCTGAAGACATGAAGTAATAAAAAAAATAGTCGATAATATATATATTTGTATTTACACTCAAAATCAAATAACAAACAAAGAGGAAAAAAAAAAAAAAATTTATGCACCAGTGTAACATTGGTGAGTGATGGTAGTGGTGGTGGTGAGAAACAATGATGAATGTAGTGGGTGATGACGACTGTAATGGTGGTGGCAAATTTTAGGTGATGATGATGATAGTGACAGTCATGGGTGATGGTAATTGTGGTGATGGTTGTGGGTGGTAGTGGGCGACAGTGATGGTGTTGGCAATGGTGGTGGCGGTGGTAGTGGGCGACAATGATAGTGGTTGGTAATGGTAGCAGTGGGGCATTGACAATGGTGGTGGCGATGATGGGTTGTGGTAGTGGGCGGTGACAATGGTAGTGATGAGCGACAACGAGTGTTTTTGGGCGATAATGTGATGGGTGGTGGCAAATGACGATGATGGTGGTATGTGTGATGGGAGTGGGTGAGAGTGGATGGCGGTAGTGGTGAGTAATGACGGATAGTGGTGGTAAATGTAATGGGTGTGGGTGATAGTGTCTAACAACAATGGTGGGTGACGACGGTTGACAACAATGGTGGTGATAGGTGTTGACAATGGGCAATGGTGGTAGTGGAATAATGATGGTAGTTGTAATAAATATAAGGATGACATGACGATAGTGGTGGATCGTGGCAGTGGACGACAGTGGTAGAAATTGATGATAAGTGGCGATGTTAGGGGTGGAGGTGGGGTGGCTATAGTACTGCTAGTGGTGATGGTTGTGGAGTGTTGGAGATGATGGTGGTAGGGGTGATGATTAGACACTAGCAGTGATGGTGGCGACAATGACGATAGTGTTTATGGGGCAATGGTGGTGGGTGGTAGTAATGATGGTGGTGGAGGTGGTGGTGGGTGGTGGCAGTAGTGATGATGGTGGTGGTGGTGGTGGTTGTTGTGGCAAAGGTGGCGACGGTGATCATGGTGGTGGAGCGGTGGGAGGTGGTGGGGGTAGTTGTGGTGGCAGTGGTGGTGGGGTGATGGGAGTGGTGGTGGTGGTAGAGTAGTTCTAAACACTATTTTTTTTATGAGAAATTATAAGTTTTAGAAATAATTATAAAAAGCCACTCCAAAAAAATCTTAGGAATTAATTTTTTCTATTTAATTTAGAGTGTTAATATTAGTTGTCAGATCAACTTTAAAGTTAAATTTAAAGAGATTTCAACCGTGAAAAACAAAAGTCATTTTATTTATCTTTTAAAATTTGAATTACATTATACTTTTTTTATATACCGTTATATATATATATATATATATATGAGTTCATGATTAACAAATTTGAATGTATTTTTTGAGTTCTTGGATTTTGACTTGTCGACAAATGAACCATCTCGACCTTGAGATTTGAACGAACTTGGTTAAATTTTATTGCTTATATTTCACTTTTTGCATGGGTTATGGTACTTATCATAGTAATTAGGGTTGTTACAAAACACCATGGAAAACATATTTATATGCATTTGTTTGTATCAATTAAGTAATTTTAAAGTTGATGATCATTTGAATTTGTACATATATTAACTGTTAGGATCAGAGCTATTATCTCAATTATACTTTTGGATCAATCGCAAATCAAGGAGGAGTATTTATCAGTGATTCATGTGAGAATTTACAGCTTCATAACAAATGGAAATAAAAGTATATGATATATCAATCTTATTTTCTTGTATGTGATAAATTAATTTTGCCAAATTGATTTGGGTTGAGTTGCTTAAATTATGGATCAAATTTATTTTTATGAAAATCTTGTGATTTTAGTATTATTCATTGTGTCGAATTGTTGATAGTTTGACATGATTTACATGTTGTTATTTTAAACATTGCACAATTTTTGTGAGATAGTTTGATATTACTTAAATATTGTAAATAATTTGGCATTGCTTAAATATTATTGTTTGAATCGTTGCTTATGTGGATATTTATTAGGTTGATATATGAGATTGATTTTGATAGAGTAGTATACTAAAAACTTATATTTTGTAATGTAGCTCGTTTTATTAATTAATAAAAGTTTGTTCTTTCTATTTTATTGAGAATCTATATAGGCAAAATATTTGTATTATATTTAATATATGATATGCATGTATGTCTTATATTTTACATTTTAGATAATCTGCTGTGTGGAGTTCGACTTATACACAGAAGATTAGATTATCGGATCCTTTATATAATATGAGTATATATATGTTCATAATCTTAGATAAAATTGGACACACTATTAGTATGATTGTAGTGTAATATTCTGGCATAGTCTATCTTGACTATAAGAGACCGTTTGATGTTTTGAATTATTGCACTAGTACACTTTATGTATTAAACAAACTCATGTTGAGGTTATTATCTTTTACTGATTCAAAAAGATAATAAATATCTCATGATTATTATGATTGCTTATACTCTTAATCCCAAAATATTTAAATGCCACTTGCATATAATGTTTGTTACTTTAATTCATCAAAATATGATATTCATATTGAGCCAATAAGCTCGATAAATTGGGAGAAGATGTTATTTGTATGGTAAAAATTAAATATTAAAGGAAATCGCGTCCTAGTATTTAAATAGGTTAATGATATTCTCTTGATGAAGCTCAAAAATTTTGTCCATGTCAAACCCTGCAGATAGATTTAATTATCCAATATGACAAATAAGTTAAGTGATAAGGTCTTAAAAAATAAAAGAAGTTAATTAAATATAATTATCAGTAATTTATTTAATTGATGAATATCTGTAATCTTAAATGTTGGGAGATTGTTAATCATATAATAATAAAGAACTCGAATATAATTTTGAGATAATGTTCATGAGATCAATAATAAATTTTTAATTGACTGACATAGGATTCTTGAATCCATTGGAAACCCGGTCCTTATTTCTCCTTAGGGTCTCTATCGTAACCTATATATAAATGTTTAAGCTCTCTTACTCATCATTTATTCTTTACTCACGTTTTTTAGAGAGGCTAAAAAAGAGAAAGGATTCTGAGATCTTGACAGCCCAGACTGCATCTAGATTCCGACGATTTGGGAAATACTACAAAAGGCCGCGAGATTCATCGAGCTATCCTTCGGTTGCTCGTTGATTCTGTTCTGCGTTCATGTTAAGAAGATCCCGAAGGATATCGAAGATAAACCCTAATTCCGCCTTGTATGGTATTAAAGGAAAATTTTTNTATCCTTCGGTTGCTCGTTGATTCTGTTCTGCGTTCATGTTAAGAAGATCCCGAAGGATATCGAAGATAAACCCTAATTCCGCCTTGTATGGTATTAAAGGAAAATTTTTGATATTCGATACATATGCGCTGTCAACGACTATTGAGATTTCCGTTCCAACAAATTTGAGTTTAAAAATGAGTTGCGTTCACTTTAGTGGTGTTTTGCAGGTTTTGAGTATCTTTTTGATAACATTATATTTCATCCATATTTTTGTTATATTTCATTTGATTATGATATTCAGCACCCTTAAGAAATTTGTTTGTTTTTCAGGATGTCGAACTCTAGAGTAAGGTCTACTACCGCACTAACATGATTTTTTTTTTTGAGCAGCTACTAACATGATAAATATGAGGAAAAATTAAGGAAATTGGTTATGTACAATTTGTACATGAGTGTTTGTTT
This sequence comes from Ilex paraguariensis, assembly GCA_963454935.2. NCBI lineage: Eukaryota > Viridiplantae > Streptophyta > Magnoliopsida > Aquifoliales > Aquifoliaceae > Ilex > Ilex paraguariensis. The sequence goes on along the minus strand of CAUOFW020009168.1, from coordinate 123,657 downwards.
TTTCCTGTTACTATAAAATGATGATATTTCTAATCTTTTATTTTGGTACAAGTAACACCATTGTGTATTATATTATATAGTATTAGGTGACATTATTGATTGTAAATGTATTATTACATTATAGACGCATGTATTATTACGTGTTAAGTCATGTTTCCATCTCTAAAAAACGAAAGGGATCTCCCGGGATGAAGTGTGACACTAATATATACTATCTAGTTAAGGCTACTTCAATCTCAGACATTTGGACATATTATATTATATCTATAACACCATGATACAAAGTTATTATCTCTTGCTTTCTACCTCTCATCCCCTGTAGACAATTTGAGGTATTGGGGGCAATTTAAAGCCTCCACAGACTACTTTACAATATAGAGCTGAAAATTTATTCCCAACTATAGATTATGATTTGTATCTTAACTGCGGATTTTGATTTGAGTTATTTGTAATTATTGATTGTAAAAATAATAAAATAAAGAGTCTTTATATTCGTCACATTTTATTCGATAAAAAGAAAAGATAAGATTACATAAATACTCTTATGACTCTTGCATTATTTTTATGAATACTCTCTCTCACACGCAGAAAACACACAAAGTACAAGAGCAAGAACAACCACACAAAGTACAAAGAGCAACAACAACCAGATTAATATCTAGAGATATGCTAACTCCAAAGGATCATAAGCCACTGAAGCAGCAAAACAAGCAAGGAAAGTGCATCATCATCTCATGGGAAATTCAAATCTGCAGCAAAAAAAAAAATTGAAATTAATTAAGCAATTTGAAAGAAAGAAAAGTTTGTATTTTTGACACAAGAAATTTGTTGTGCATGCACAAAAACTCAGACATGTAGGCCATGTTTATTTTATAGGGTATTGGGCGGGATTGCCTTGGACGATAGGTGAAGTAGTCCCTCAAAATATATAATCTAACTTGGGCTCACTAAATAATTGAATACTATCAATCCCATGTTTGATTGGAGAGAGAGAGAGAGAGAGAGAGAGAGAGGGCTTACTGCCACATTTGAAGTGACGTGGAACCCTCCTTCCACAACCTTGAAGTAGCTTAATGACCCGGTGAACACCGAGGATGGAAGCCAGTTTGGGGGTGAACATAGGGCAGATGCACTCGAAGTGGCTGATCCTCACACGCTGGCAACACACAGGCGTTGCCGGCTGCCCGAACACTACCGGCCGGCATGCGTTGGTCAGGAGCTGTCTCTCTGAATTACACTGGCTAGGGCTCAATTGCCCGCCATTAGCATGCACCATTGTCACCTCACCCAGTATCACCATTGTCATCCCAAGCAACATCATGAAGGCCCATGCACACCTTCTCTCCATGACCAACCTCTCTATATATTTTGTTTACTTGACAATCCCACCAAGACACATGTACCAGAACCCCACTGACCCACCTATAAATAGAGTCCTCAAAGCCATCAAAAAGGCAAAATTAAACCCAAATTCCCTAATCACTTAGACGGTGTTACACGTACAAATTTTAAAAGATTTATGTATAATATTTTAAATGTCTTAATAAATTATATTTAGACTCGTTGAAGTTTGCAGGCATGTAATTACCTAGACCTCCTAAGTTTAAAATATTATACTTAGACTCCTTATTTGTTACGAAACTAACGGAATCTATTAAACGATCAAATTAACTCAATTAATTATAGAAAATATCGTGTCTATTACAATTTGACCCTTATTTATTTTTTAGTTTTATTCTAATAAACAGTATAATCGTATGCAAATGACTATTGAGTTGAGTTTCTGTGATATATTTTTATTGATTACTATTTTTTCCTTAAAAATTGAGATTTTGTTTGATTTTCATATCAATAGATGATATAATGAAATATGCAAATGTATTAATTAGGCTTAGTTTATATGTTCATACTTAATGATGAAAAAATTGATCAAAGGTAAAAAGTCCATTTAATCCAACTCCAACCTATCCTATCAAGAATTCTAATTTAATAGAATTCTATATATCATGTATAAGCTAAATTTCATCGCACGGATAATATTAAATCAGCGTATAAAAATAAGAACCTAATAACTCTTATAAATAGAACTTCATTGATGTTCTATGTATGTCTTTCCGAGCTTCTAAACGTATTTTATACCTTTGAGTCACTTATTGACTTAGACATCGGAGAGTCGACCCCTGAAGTTCTCCTCCGGTCTACGACTTTTTTTTTTAGGTGATTGAAGCCCAATAAATTAACATAGAGGCCATCTAAATTTTGGCATCAACAGTACTAATTATAATTTTTTTTTAAAAAAAATTATATTTATATTTTTAATTTTATTTTAATAAATGACATAATAGAACTTAAATTTTAGTTATAAAATTTAAAATATTTGATATTCTATCTTTAATTAGAGTATCTTTTATTTAAGTGTAATATTTTAAACTTGAGGGATTACAAACTTCAAATTTTAGAGGTTTAGATATAATTTATTAACGGATATACTAACAGACATTAATGACAGGGGTCTATTTGTTACACGTGTACAAATTTCAAGGAGTTTGTGTATACTATTTTAAATTTTAGGGAATCTAAGTGATTAAGTGACACACTTCAACTTCTTAAAATNGGAATCTAAGTGATTAAGTGACACACTTCAACTTCTTAAAATAAAAATTTAGAGTCCTCAAGTCAACATAAAGCTTCCCCAGCTTAGACGGAAGATCTTGTCACCATATATCAATTAAGTTGAATTATGTCACGTTTGAATAGTATCATTTTCTCATTGTGGCATGTCTTGTAAACTTTTTGTCATGCTTTTGATTAGAGAAATAACAAGTGAACTCGACACTCTAATGATGTGTTTGATCGGGTGGATAAAAAAATAAAAAGATCNAGACTCCTTATTTGTTACGAAACTAACGGAATCTATTAAACGATCAAATTAACCCAATTAATGATAGAAAATATCGTGTCTATTACAATTTGACCCTTATTTATTTTTTAGTTTTATTCTAATAAACAGTATAATCGTATGCAAATGACTATTGAGTTGAGTTTCTGTGATATATTTTTATTGATTACTATTTTTTCCTTAAAAATTGAGATTTTGTTTGATTTTCATATCAATAGATGATATAATGAAATATGCAAATGTATTAATTAGGCTTAGTTTATATGTTCGTACTTAATGATGAAAAAATTGATCAAAGGTAAAAAGTCCATTTAATCCAACTCCAACCTATCCGATCAAGAATTCTAATTTAATAGAATTCTATATATCATGTATAAGCTAAATTTCATCGCACGGATAATATTAAATCAGCGTATAAAAATAAGAACCTAATAACTCTTATAAATAGAACTTCATTGATGTTCTATGTATGTCTTTCCGAGCTTCTAAACGTATTTTATACCTTTGAGTCACTTGTTGACTTAGATAACGGAGAGTCAACCCCTGAAATTCTCCTCCGGTCTACGACTTTTTTTTTTAGGTGATCGAAGCCCAATAAATTAACATAGAGGCCATCTAAATTTTGGCATCAACAGTACTAATTATGATTTTTTTTTTTAAAAAATTATATTTATATTTTTAATTTTATTTTAATAAATGACATAATAGAACTTAAATTTTAGTTATAAAATTTAAAATATTTGATATTCTATCTTTAATTAGAGTATCTTTTATTTAAGTGTAATATTTTAAACTTGAGGGATTACAAACTTCAAATTTTAGAGGTTTAGATATAATTTATTAACGGATATACTAACAGACATTAATGGCAGGGGTCTATTTGTTACACGTGTACAAATTTCAAGGAGTTTGTGTATACTATTTTAAATTTTAGGAAATCTAAGTGATTAAGTGACACACTTCAACTTCTTAAAAGAAAAATTTAGAGTCCTCAAGTCAACATAAAGCTTCCCCAGCNGAAATCTAAGTGATTAAGTGACACACTTCAACTTCTTAAAAGAAAAATTTAGAGTCCTCAAGTCAACATAAAGCTTCCCCAGCTTAGACGGAAGATCTTGTCACCATATATCAATGAAGTTGAATTATGTCACGTTTGAATAGTATCATTTTCTCATTGTGGCATGTCTTGTAAACTTTTTGTCATGATTTTGATTAGAGAAATAACAAGGGAACTCGACACTCTAATGATGTGTTTGATCGGGTGGATAAAAAAATAAAAAGATCAAAAGTGAGAGCAGTATATTTTCTATTTTTTTAAGAAAGGAATCATTCTTTCTCTTTTTCGTATTTGGTAAGAGGAAATAGAAAGTAAGAAAAATTGATTTTTTTTTTTTTTTTTGTGTTTAGTAAGATTAAAAAGTGGAATGATGGAAGAAATATAAATACATATTTTATCATTATATCTATATACATAATTAATGCATACATAATATGTCATAAATAAATATATATATATATATAACATACATTTTAACAGATATAATCAATTTTTTATTCACTTTTTCTCTCAATTTTAAAAAGATTGATTTTGGTGAATTAAAAGGAAAATTAATCTATCAACTTTTTTATCATTCATATTTTTTTTTTTCTTATCAAACATGATTTTTTTATCTATTTTTCAAATTTTTCATCCTTCCAATTTTTTATTTTTTACCTTACCAAACAAAGTATAAGATAAATACCCTTTTTCCCTAAATCATATTCACTGCATCCAAATCCTTTATAAATTCGGTATCATCCGGTTTCATATTCTATCAAAACCAAATCAAAAGATTTCTAATTGTATGACAATTGACAAAATACTTCTGTTTCGTTTGGTTGGAAGTATGAAAAGTAGTAAGGATGAAAAGTAAGAGAGATACATCTTCTATTCTTCAAGGAAGAAAAGTAGGAAAGATACACTTTTTTTTTTTTTTTTTGGTGTTTGGTTCGATGGATGAAAACTAAAAATAATTAATTAATTTTTTTTGGTGTTGGCTAAGTTTAGAGGTGACGATCGAGTCGTGTCAGATTCGTGTTGAGTCAAATCATTTTTAAGTTCGTGACCAGATATAATCAAGTTCGTGTCATAAAATTCGTGTCGAATTTGAATCGTTTCATTGTGTTGAGTCGTAAATTTTTACCCTCAGCTAAGATGGAAAAATATATTTTTTTAATTTGAATTTTTTTTTTTATTTTTCAATAAATACATATTTTATTATTGTATTTTTATAAGAAATTAATATATACATAATATATATATATATATACTAAAAGATATATAGACAAATAAGATATATCTCAATACAAATAATTAACTTTCCTTTCGAATTTGAAGAGATTGATTTTGGTGAGTTGAAAAAAAAATAAATTCATTCATTTTTTTATCCTCCCTATTTTCCTTCCTTACCAAACATGATATTTTATTTATTCTTTCACCTTTCCATCATAGCAAATAAAACATTAATCAAGACATAAAGCTTTAGAAAATCAAAAAAAATAAATTGTGTGCCTATAAAACTAGTTAAATTAGTTTATCGTGTTAAAATTGTTATATTTAATATTTTAATTTAATTTTTCCATTAAATTAAAACTGTGTCATGGTTAGGGACGAAACCATTAGTGAGCTATGGTGGGGTGCAGCCCAGAGTAAAAAAAAAATAAAAAATTATCACTTTCATACAACGCTATCGGTACCAGTCCACTAAATCACTAATCATTAGCCCAATTTTTCAAAACCTTTAAGGCTTAGGCTCCAATAATCATAAAAAGAAAGAGTTTTTCAAGGTTTTCTATTTCTATTTTGATCGGAACAGAGCGGAGATTATACAGGGGTGGAGGGACAGCTGAGTCAGGATGGGCAAGTGCCCCCCTCAAAAAAAAAAAATATTAGTAGGATATATGTATTATATATTTATATAATATATTATGTGTGCCCCTCATTTATATTAGACCCACATTATTTATCCAAAAAAAATTAAAAAATTTAACCCATTTAAAACAAAATAAATTGAGTCCAATATTATCTATCCCAACTTATTAAAATCTACCCAAAAAACTTTAACCCAACATTAAAAAAATAAATTTTTTGGCCTAACATTAAAAACAAAATTTTTGGGCTACAATTAAAAAATATTTTTTTTGAGTCAACATTAAAAACAAAATTTTTGGACCACATAATATATTAAAAAATATTTGTATTTTGTTAGTCATACAAATGTTTACCTTAATCCGAAATAAACAAAAATCTTAACTCCGTCCTTGATCAGGGTAAAGATAGAACATCAACAATACTATACACACTATCTTCCTGCACCAACTTAAACATACACCATGAGATTATTAAGTTCTATAAAAATTATCAAACATTCAATGATTGTGATTATACCATGTGCGTGCTAGATCTTGCACAATATAAAAACGGGAACAGATCTCTCTCTTGGTGAACTCGAGTGAGTCAGTTGAGTGGTCAACCACGCTGCTTGGAACAGCCTGTGAGATCCGGTGGTAACCTGGAATGGTAATGGGAGATCCTCGCGGATCAAAGAAACGATCCAGTAAGGCTGAAAAAAGGTTCCTGAAATAAAGAAGAACAAATTAGAAGGGCGCCGGAGTGTTTTCCGGCGTATCCCCTCCGACGATCAAGTCAGTTTTTAAGAGAAAGGAAGAAAAAAACACTGAGTATAATTTGTAGCAAAAGTTTCACCTTTTCTTCCTTGCTTTTAGTGAGGAGTATTTATATCTCAAATACTCATGATTGCTGTCAGTGTGGTCAGTAGGTGATCATTAGATACAGGCAACGTGCGCACTGATTCCTATGAGGAATGTCTTCTCTCTCAACTGCTCGGGACCCCGAGCAATCAAGACTGTGTCATCGGCCTGCCGACAGTTCCATGAGCTCCTCTCGGGGAGGATGCAATAAATGCCCAGCCTTAGATACATTTATTGTCTTTCACTTCCGAGCCTTACCGCATTGAATGCAGTCTCATCAAGGAAATGGTGTAATTAAATGCTTGTTTTCCCAAGTCGCGTNAATGCCCAGCCTTAGATACATTTATTGTCTTTCACTTCCGAGCCTTACCGCATTGAATGCAGTCTCATCAAGGGAATGATGTAATTAAATGCTTGTTTTCCCAAGTCACGTGTCAGTAAGGTCATGCGGTCTTTCTGTCTCTGATGTGACACAATATGTCACGCGTCCATTCCTCATTGACTGTGGCCCCTGCCTTCCTGTGCCTTTTGACACCAATTGTGTAAAACGAGGTCATGATAGCTAACCTAGCCTAGCCTAGACTAGTGGCCAGTGCATCAATAGCCTCTGCTGGAGCAGAAAACTTCATTCTGGATGAGGGGGGTACATCTCGGTACCGAGGAAGAGGTACATCTTAGAGCCGAGGAAGAGGTACATCTCGGAGCCGAGGAATAGGTACATCTCGGAGCTGAGGAATAGGTACATCTTGAATCCGAGAGGGGGAGGCCTAGCGACCGATGTACCATATCAGACCGAGGGTACGTGTCGGTACATAAAAACGTACTGGATGCCACTTGATCCCCATTATCATTACCTCGGGGGATAGGGGACTTGTGACNTCAGACTGAGGGTACGTGTCGGTACATAAAAACGTACTGGATGCCACTCGATCTCCATTATCAGTACCTCGGGGGAGAGGGGACTTGTGACCCGATGGGTACGTGATCTCGGTAACAAGGATTAATGACACCGAGGACACGTGTCTTCATCTCGGAGTATTTCAGAAATGTCCCATCAACTGCCCCCCAGCCTTCGATCTTCTAACACCGAGGACACGCGTCGTAAGGAGACGAAGGGTTTTACAACAAACCCAACTGCTTCATCATTGCTTCTAGCTGCTTTCCCCTGTTTAGGACGTCGTGCGCATTAAATGTGTCTTTTCGTGTTTCGCGCCCAATGATGGGATAGGTGTTATATATAAATGGGCTTCCTCTCTTTTTTTCATTTCATCGTTCTGAACTTTTTTTCATAGAGCCTTTGCCGGAGATCCCTTTCCTTTCTTTGTCAACTGTCCAACCATTTCACCGGAGTTTTAAGGCCAGCAGTCCCATCCTTGCTTCTGAAACATTCTGGAAGGAGTCGCTTCAAATTTCCCAGAAAAAACTTCTTTTTACGTTCTGGTGAGTCCCAGTATCTTTCCTTTCTTCGTCCTTCTGTCCCTTTTGGTTTTTCGATAACTAGAGGTGTCTCTGGTTGCCACTTAGCGACCAATCCTCGGGAAGCTTCCTTGGGGACCTTCAAGGAAAAAACATCCTCCACTTTTTCTCACTTTCTTCGAGATGCCTCGTCGTCGCCCTGCCCCCAAGAATCCTCATGCCAGTTCTTCGGGGTTAGGGAAATATAAAGTAAAGGGTAGTGAGCAAATTAATAGGTTTAAGGTCAAGTACAGCATCCCACAGTATGTAGACATAGAGGATTATACCCCGGCTGTGCACCCTCGTGCCCTCGGTACTGAAGGTGCAATGCCTTTTTATACCAAAGCCATCATAGAAGGCGGAATTAGATTTCCTTTGCCCCCTCTACTTCTCCAGTTCCTCTCCCATTTCCACCTTTTTCCCGGGCAGTGTTGCCTTAATGTCTTCAGGATAATTATGGGGGTCCTAGAGCTTAATAGGCGTCTCGGGGTGAATGTTGGACTGAATGATATCCTTTTTTGCTATTTCCTCTTGAGAGTCATGCCTCAACAACACTTCTGCCTCAAAGCCAGGGACTCATCTATGTACCTCGTAACTCACCTTCCCGACTCGGACAAGGGGTACGAGGATGACATACTTATTTTCAAGGGATCTTGGCAGAGAGGTGTCGGTCCCGAGTATAACGGCTTGTTATGTCATTTGGAATGGAGAACGACAAGTACGTCGATTCCTTCGGGTCTATTATTTTGTTCTTTGAGATTTTCTATGTTCATGACTCCTTTTTTGTTTGTGTAGACGTCCCTGCTCGGGAAACAGCTCCTCCCCCTCGGTCATTGGTGAACTTTGCCGACCTAGTCACAATTTGGAGATTTACTAGTGACGACGGGTTCGGCCGGGCTGCCCACATCCTCCTGAATTACACTCCCGGATATAAGAAGTTTTCACAGTTTCCCCAGCCTTTCAAGCCTTCGCGGTGGTCTGAACTCTTTGATCAGGCAGTGGGACAAGAGGGCGAGGAGAATTTGGAGGAAGAACCTGACCGGGCTTCGGAGGCAGAAGTAGAGGGTGAAGTTGAAGCGCTCGGGGTCATAGAGGACTTGGTTCCTTCGCTTGTCGAGGTAGGGACTTCGGGGAGAGATTCATGGCCAGACTTCCAAATTTTACAATCTCTAGACGTTGAAGACGCCCTCGAGATAGCCATGTCCAGCACGCCTCGCATTGATCTGGGGTTCCTGAGGCAGAGGCAAGCCCTTGCTGCCGGGAGGGGACGAGAATCGACCGGTGGGGCCCCATCTGCAGGGACCAGCACCACCCCATCCTCAAGAGTCGTCAGTCGGGGGCAAGTGCGTGACCGGGATCCTCAGGTAGAGGAGGAGAGAAGGGTCAAACATAGGCACGATGGCCTTGGCAGGGGATCCAGGGCACCCTCCGCTCAGCAGCAAAGTGGGAGACGTCGTGGGTTACCTCCTGCTCCTCAGCAACAACAGCAACAGCAAACTCCGCCTCCCCTTCCGCCGACAGTGGAAGCCGCGGAGTGGAATCCTCGAGCCACTGATCACATGAACCGAGTGATCAGGGTCGACGAATCCATTTTGTAGGACCCCCATGTCGCCAATGCAGTGAGTGAGACGCTGCATTTCGAGGCCGACATAGTGGCTCACAGGGGGCAATCAACGAACGTGTTGTTTCGCTCTATCATCCAGAATTCCCTGGTGGTAAGTTCCATCTTTGCTTCAGTCTCTTCTCCTTTTTTTTTTTAGGCGCTTTTCTTTTTAGTGACGTGCTTTTTTCCTTTGCAGGCCACCCAACAGATCTCCATAATAGCGGCGCGGTATCATAGGGCTAGGATGGACCTCCACCGGGTCCGAGAGCAGAAGGAAGAAGCGGAGGGGGCCCTCGCCAGCGCTAAGGAGGACGTAGCTGCCAGGGATTCCACCCTCACTGGGCAGGCTGCTCAAATCGAGCAACTCCTCAAGGATGCCGAGTTGGCTAAAGTCAGCGCTGAAAAGCTAAGTGCTGCCCTTGCCGACGCTGAGGGGAGGATCACAAAGCAGACGCAGCGGCTCTCTGCGGCGGAGGAGAGGGCTGTTGGTTCAGAGAAAAACTGTCTGACTTTGACCTAGGAGCTGGACAGGATCAGGGCCGAGGCACAGAACAAGAAGTCCAAGGAGAAACTCCGAGAAGAGTTCGCCGATGACGTGATCCCCGCTCTTGAAGAAAATAGCAAAGAGTTCTTCAAGAAGGGGTGGGACGAGGCGCTCCAGTCTGCTGGGATCTCGTCAGACTCCCCGCTCTTCCAGATGCACAAATACATGCCCTCGACTGAGATGGAACAGGCCGAAGCCGAGATTGCTGCCAAGGGCGAGATTCCAACGCCGATGCAAGTTTCGGCGGATCTGCCTGAGACGGTAATAGTGGATTTGTCTGATGAGGCCCTGCCGGACCAGGCCCCCGATCATAATATTCCTCAGGGTCTCTCTGTTGCAAAAATAACTCCCTCTCTGCCTGCTCCCGAAGCTGCTCAACCTTTCTACGCCGATTCGTCCTCGGTGGATGTTTTGGAGATGCCCGGGACAAAATGAAAATTTTTTTTCTTTTCGATTGTACTTTTCTTTCTTTTTTGTAACTTTTGGGGACGCAAAGCCCCTCTTTTTGAAATAAAGCTCTTGAGTACTTAATACTTTCTTGCGTGCACTTTTTTGCGTAGGATTCCTTGAACTGTCTTCAGGGCCTTGCCCTTTCAAGAAGCTTGCTCTCGTGGTTGTTTCGGGGACAAGAGCCCTCGAACTCTATCCCCAGGGCCTTACCCTTCCAGGAGGCTTACTTCTGTGTTTGCTTCTGGGGCAGGAGTCCTGAAACTCTGTCCCCAAGGCCTTGCCCTTCTAGGAGGCTTGCTCCTGTGTTTGTTTCGGGGGCAGGAGTCCTTGAACTCTGTCCCAAGGGCCTTGCCGTGTGGATAGGGTAGAATCATCCTCGGACTCATCTTCCTTCCTCCGTCTAGACAATCCTCGCAGGAGGTCATCCAGGGTTAATGACCTTGTCTTCCTTGAATGGTCGTTAGGAGGGTGCTCGTTGGCTCTCGGTCGCTTTGGGGCCTTGGAGCTTTCTGCCTTGTTGTTTAAATGATTCCTTAGATCCTTCGTTTTCGCATCCCGGGCGGGGAACCCACGAGAAAGGAATGAGTTCCTCGACCCTTCGCCGGAGGCTGAAAATTCGTTGAGCCGGCTTAGGACGTTTATATTGTCCTTTTCCAACTGTCGTAATCTATCGTCAAACTTTTTTTCGATCACCTCCACCAGCTGACGAGCCTAGGGGGCTGATCCTCCTGACTTGATTCCCATCCTGGTTTGAGGGGTAACCCCTTTTGACTGAGTAGAGGTATTTTTATTCCCATCAGTGTGATCCCTCCCTTCATGGTGACAAGGAGCTTGTAATTCGAGACTTCTTTGGTGGGGACCTTTCCCTTTTTGTCAAGTGTTCACCATGGTCACTATTCTTTATAGAAAAAAAAATTAGGAAAACTAGTCATTTTCCACAGACGGCGCCAGATTGTGCGTGCTAGATCTTGCACAATATAAAAACGATAACAGATTTCTCCATTGGTGAACTCGAGTGAGTCAGTTGAGTGGTCAACCACGCTGCTTGGAACAGATTGTGAGATCCGGTGGTAACCTGGAACGGTAATGGGAGATCCTCGCGGATCAAAGGAACGATCCAGTAAGGCTGAAGAAAGGTTCNTTTCTCCATTGGTGAACTCGAGTGAGTCAGTTGAGTGGTCAACCACGCTGCTTGGAACAGATTGTGAGATCCGGTGGTAACCTGGAACGGTAATGGGAGATCCTCGCGGATCAAAGGAACGATCCAGTAAGGCTGAAGAAAGGTTCCTGGAACAAAGAAGAACAAGTTAGAAGGGCGCCGAAGTATTTTTCGGCGTATCCCCTCCGACGATCAAGTCAATTTTTGAGAGAGAGGAAGAAGAAAACACTGAGTATAATTTGTAGCAAAAGTTTCACCTCTTCTTCCTTGCTTTTAGTGAGGAGTATTTATACCTCAAATACTCATGATTGCTGTAAGTGTGGTCAGTAGGTGATCATTAGATACAGGCAACGTGCGCACTGATTCCTATGAGGAATGTCTTCTCTCTTAACTGCTCGGGACCCCGAGCAATCAAGACTGTGTCATCGGCCTGCCGACGGTTCAATGAGCTCCTCTCGGGGAGGATGCAATAAATGTCCAGCCTTAGAGACATTTATTGCGTTTCACTTCCGAGCCTTACCGCATTGAATGCAGTCTCATCAAANGGGGAGGATGCAATAAATGTCCAGCCTTAGAGACATTTATTGCGTTTCACTTCCGAGCCTTACCGCATTGAATGCAGTCTCATCAAAGGAATTGTGTAATTAAATGCTTGTTTTTCCAAGTCGCGTGTCAGCAAGGTCATGCGGTCTTTCTATCTCTGATGTGACACAATATGCCACGCGTCCATTCCTCATTGGCTGTGGCCCCTGCCTTCCTGTGCCTTTTGACATCAATTGTGTAAGACGAGGTCATGATATCTAACCTAGTCTAGCCTAGGCTAGTGACTAGTGCATCAATAGCGCCTCTGCTGGAGCAGAGAACTTTATCCTGGATGAGGGGGGTACATCTCGGTACCGAGGAAGAGGTACATCTCAGAGCCGAGGAAGAGGTATATCTCGGAGCCGAGAAATAGGTACATCTTGAATCCGAGAGGGGGAGGCCTAGCGACCGATGTACCATATCAGACCGAGGGTACGTGTCGGTACATAAAAACGTACTGGATGCCACTCGATCCCCATTATCATTACCTCGGGGGAGAGGGGACTTGTGACCCGATGGGTACGTGATCTCGGTAACACTGATTAATGACACCGAGAACACGTATTTTCATCTCGAAGTATTTCGAAAATGTCTCATCATACCACATAAGATAATACAAGTGAGAGGCCCGCAAAGGTGGTGTACAAAATATTATTCAACATAGATTGGATATATATTATTCACCATAGATTGGCTACGTAGAGGTGCTATTGTTGGAATAAAGTACAAATTTGTGTGGTCTTTCTCATCAATATGAGAATGAACAAAGTCGTATGATAGAAGTAATAGGCCCACCTTCCTCTGCCTAGAGTTGACGATAAAGACTGTGGAAAAAAACTCCAACATTCTACCCCATAAAATAAGGGTAGATTTCACTGCTGCTTTCGTGGAAAATGGTCCGATTACAGAGATATTCTTTATAATTTTTAAAATATCACTGTCACTTTCTATAGTTTTTGAGATATCACACACACCATCCAACAAAACTAATGAGTTTCATCAATTTCAAATTTAATTTTATTCAAGTACCTTTCATTTCAAAACTTAAAAATTTTATTCATTAAATTAATACTAAATTGACATTCAATTTTATTAAATTAATATTTAATTTTATTAATTCAACACCAAATTAAATGTTGAATCTCGTTAAATTAATAATAAAGAATTAACATTTAATTTCAATAATGTAACAGTTAATTAATAAAACTTGGGTTATGCCAGTGCTGCTAGTAGAGGCTAACACCAAATTAATATTAAATATAATTAATTTAAAATTTAATTTTATGAAAATTAACTATTAATTTCAACAGATTTATATTCAATTGACTCAAATGAGTATTCAATCTCATCATTTAATCATCAAATGTTATTAAATTAACAATCAATTTTATCCAATTAACGTTCACTTTATCAAATTTACCTTTAATTTAATCAAATGATCCTTCAATTTTATTCAATTGAAATTAAATGTCATCAATTTAACATTAAATTTTATTCGATTAACATTCAATTTCATCACATTACTATTTAATTTCATTAAATTAATACTAAATTGACTTTCAATTTATCAAATTAGCCTTCAATTCTTTCAATTTAACATTTAATTTCATGAAATTTAACATTCAATTGACAAATGTGTTGTGTGTGCATATGTGTAACTGTGTGTGTCAGTATCAAAATTCAAATAATTTCAGTTTTATTTTGAAATTAAAATCGACAAGTTGTGTGTGTGTGAAAGAGAAAGAAAGAGGTGGAGGACAAGAGACTTGTTTGGGTATAGGATAGGGGGTGAGATGGATATTTTAAAAATTATAGAAACCGGTAATTAAATTATTTTTCAGGAGATGTTTGTCAAATTTACCCTAAAAAACAACTATTATAGCTTTTCTCCTAACTTTAAACTTTTAGTTTAGCGGTTGATCTAATGACTACTGTCTTAGCTGTTAAACTTTAAAATTGTAGGTTCAAATTTTGTCGTCCCTCCTCCCTCTAATTGTGTCTCTCACCCAAAAAAAAAAAACGACTTTGATATCTTGTTACCAAAGTTGATTGGTTATTCAATTGTGCATCAAGTGTTTATTATTAATTAGAACCTGTTTGTTTCTCAAGTTAAATTCTATGATGCCCTTGTCTATCTGGGTTAGATTTTTGCTGATAAGGTTTCAAAATTGAGGTTATCGGTTGTTCGCCACTGTCCCCACTATTCACGTGTTCAAACCTCGTCGTCCATATCTTTGGAATAATGTACGACTAAGAAAAAAAAAGATAAGGTTTTAAACGGATTCGGCTTTTCTCTTTTATTTGTTAAATTTGTACTGGCCTGACCCAAAGAAAAATCTAACCCCGGGCCATGAAACTAGATAACAGTGCTTGGGCCAGCCGATTAGGACAATTGGCCCATAGTCAGGCTGGGCAAAGAAATTTCTTCTAGAGTGTTCTGGGCTGGGCCAGGCCAAAATTTAGCCCATGGGCTGTCCACTATGCTCCATTATCATATTTTTATTTTTTTAGGGGTCCTTTTTTTAATTTTTTTTAGAAACCCTAAATTTGTCCCACTTTTTTATGGTGCCTAAAATTCAAATCTTGAAAAATAGTGTTGGGCATGGATTTCCGGTCTAAAAAGTGCACTAGTAGGTAAAGTGACCACCCTTATATGGTCCAGGACTCCCTCGTCACTAATCGTCGACGTAAGACTTGTTCGATACTTTCAACAATCTCCTTCTCGATCAAGGCTTATAATGAATGACTATCAATGTTCTCTCATCTCGCACAAGAAGCTAAGTCCACACGGTGGTTTGGACTATGACTTCGATACTACTTGTTTGACATGAGTTTTCGGCATAAAATGTGCACCTAATAGGTGGAGTGTACAGTCTATGTAGTGAATTTGTATATAAAAAAAAAAGAAAAGTGGAGTGTACAATACTCCATCATCACTAATGTTCCGTTTGGTAGGAAGAATATAAAGTAGGATGGATGAAATGTAGAAGGGATACACTTTCTATTCTTCAAAAAAGGAAAGTAAAAATGATATATTTTTCTTCCTTTATATTTGGTTGGATGCATGAAAAATAAAAATGACTAATTAAATTTTTTTTTTTTTGTGCCGGTTAAGATTAGGAGTGACAATCAATTCGTGTCGTGTCAGACCTAACTTAACTCATTTAATTAATTGTGTTGTGTCGAGTTACGAGTTAATTTGTTTATTTTTTATTGTGTTTGTATTCGAGTTAATCAAGTTCGTGTCATAAAATTCGTGTTGAGTTCTAATCGTGTCATCGTATTGAATCAAAAAATTTCAGTCCTAATTAAGATGGAAAAAATATTTTTTTAATTTAAAATTTAAAATTTTATTTAAAATTTTATTTTTTAAATTTTTAAATATATATATATATATACATATTTTATATATGAAATTAATGTATACATAATATATAGAAAAATAAGATACATCTCAACACAAATAATTAATTTTTTATACACTTTCCTTCTAATTTTGGTAAGTTGAAAAAAAAATTAATCCATCCATTTTTCTATCATTTCTATTTTTCATCATTATCAAACATAACGTTATATTTATAACTCTGACTTTTTATATTTCTAATTTTCTATCATCCTATTTTTCATCGTACCGGTGGAATGATAATTGATGTGAAATTTGCTCGACATCCCAATAAATTGAGGCCCCACATGATCATAGCGACACATTTCCTAGTGTAGGTCATGGAATGAATGGACGGCATGACATGGTGCTCACGGCTTCCTTGTCCAGGTGTATGTCGTTTTCCAGGAACCAAAAGGCATTATTAATTGTACTAACTTGGGTCAGCAACGGCTTGCAATGAACCAAAAGGCGTTATTTATTTTCAAAGTCAAATTTCAATGACTAAAGTTTTCGTGATACAAATTATCAAGGTTTGGGTCAACAACTGGTCAAGACAGGCTTGCATTTAGCTGCCGAGTCGAAACAAACCCCGCCGTTCTTCTACAATTGATGTTATAGATTCCGAAGTTTTATTTGATTAAATTTAAAAAAGAATAGCTTAAAAGCTTTAATTAATTTTTATAATGTTTTTTTGACTTTTAATTTTTGTATTATGTAACACTCGGTTGCTTTTATCCGATTTATCGTCCTATAAACTTGTTTTGGGAGTTTATTTATTTGATTTAAATGAGGAATTGAAGTAGAGTAATATGTCAAATGTCTCTGTGAAATTTAAAAGAAAAATTAATAAATAATGAGTAGTGACAACTTAATTAATGGTACAGGTTTTAGTACTTGAAATTAGAAAAATAAACAAGATGAACTAGAAAATGGACAAGGAAAAGAAAAAGATGATTGCTTTTAAGGTAACAATCAAATCATGCCGATTATATAGGATTGTACTAAATATGCTGATACGCTAAGACAAATTTTCTATTGCCATGTTCTATTTAGTTGGATTTGTATATCTAAGTGAATCAACAATTCGGGATCAAAAGTCTCTTTTCTCACTGTTACATTGAACATTTACCCCAATTAAATCCATTATGCATAGGTCTTGTACAAACTAAAAGTGCTCTCAAATTGTACCTTAACAAAATCAAGTAAAAAATCTTTTATTTCTATCAAAAAATTGTACAATACCTTACATCAAAAAATAAACAAGCCTACATTTTTATCATATACCATCTATCACAGGTATTTGTCGTGCAAAAATAGGTTCATTCGTACTTGATACTAATCAAACTCAATTATTATTTATGTCACCGACTCGTGTCATGCTCGAATTCGTATCAAACATTATATAATCCTAACTTATTTACTTTGTATAAGGTTCGGATGTCGTAACGTGTCATTCTCATCCTTAATCGGCATTACGCCTAATATCCAAGTGTTTATTATAAAACAAACAACTTAAGAAATTAGGTTATCATTTTCTTATCACTTGGATTCTTTTTCTTATTCTTGTAGAACATATAATTTGACTGTATCAAACTTCATTCAATTGAATCACCGGACATTTCAGAATCCGTTTGTAAGAATTAAAAACAACAACGTAAGAGTTAATTTAGGCTACTGTGTGGAGTGTGATCATAAGAAATGCGATGCAATAACAAAACCCAAAAAATATGATCACAATCTGCACTGGATAGCCCACAGATCTGGATTAGTTTGACATAATAGGGCCAAATGGTATGGCGATTATTCATATAACATTTCTCCCCGAAAATTTTTCTACGAGTCACCAAAGTAACTCTTACAATATATCGATAACTTGAGTCATAGTCAAACTTTAACTCTATCAATCTGCCAAAAGAAAGTTAATAATCGATTTGTGGTGAATTGAACTTTGGATATAATTCTTGCATATCTCAAGTAAGATCCTTAAGCGGCACTAATACTCTGTTTGGTATGATGAAAAAATGGAAGAATGAAAAGTTGAAAGAATAGAAAATTGGAGGAATAAATAAAATATCATATTTGATAAAGAATGAAAAAATGAAGGATGAAAAATTGGGTTAATTAACTTTTCATCTGGAAAGGATAAAAAAAGGATGGATTACCCCTCAATGGAATTGGACTGGATATTTCTAGTAAAGTTTGTTTTTGAACTGGATCTCCAAATCTTCTCTTTCTGCAAAACGAACAAACTGCTCAAGATCGAAGTGTTTCGATCGAAAACACTCCAATGCTTAGGTCAGTAATGGAACAAATGTGATTGCTAGAAGAAAAAGAGAGTTCAACGTACCTTTCACCATGGTTTCTTGTTTATTTTATAGATCCTTGTTTGATTAGGGTTTCCGTAATTTTCATTTCGATGTGGCACACCTTCCTTTCATTCAGTGATTCAGTTTGGGTAGCTGCTGAAATCTCTCTGATAGTTCCCTTGACCTAGAATCAAGCTCTTTGGCTTATCTTGAATCCCTAAGTTATAAACGAATCTTTATCTTTTCATCAACTATTTGAAACAGCTCGGTCATAACGGACGCCGACCTCTTTCATTATTCCCTGACTCATTGAATAGGACAGTTTGGTAAGAGCCGAGCTCTTCCACTGCTTGCTGAGCTTGCTGACCAATTCGGCTATGCTTGTTCGTCTTAGTGACTCGTGCCCTCTTCACGTGCCTTGTCTTGCCATGCTTGTGTGAGCTCATTTAATGTCATAACACGTGTAATAAAGAGAGCCACTCTCTTCATCTTTTAACTCACCAAAATCAATCCCTCCAAAATTGGAAGGAAAGTTGATGAAAAGTTAATTATTTGAGTTAAGATGTATCTTATTTGTCTATATATTATGTATACATTAATTTCATATAAAAATATAATGATAAAATTTGTGTGTGTATATATATATATTAAAAATAAAATAAAGAAATATATATATTTTTTCCATCTTAACTAGGGTTGAAATTTTTTGACTCAACACAAATTTTATGACACAGACTTAATTATAACTCAGTACGAATTTAAAAATGACTTGATGCGCAAACGAAAAATATAAAAAGCTCATAATTTTATGACTTAACACGAATTTGACACGACACGACTAAATTATCACCCCTAATCTTAGCAACACAAAAAAAAAATTAAAAAAAAATTTGTCATCCATCTAATCAAACACAAAGGAAGAAAAATGTATTATTCATATTTTTCATTTTTGAAGGATAGAAAATACATCTCGCATATTTTTTATCATTCCTACTAAACGGAACATAAATCACACCAGATTATAGTAAACTATTCATATAACGAAAAATGCTATTTATTTTTAATTTAGAGATTTAATTCAATATAACCGTCAGAGTAGAAATGAAAGAGTAAGATCCTCTCTGATCATTCACCATTGGGACCTACCATTATATATAAATGGGTCCCTCAATTATTAATGGTAGATAATGTGGCTCGAAGAGAAAGTGTATTGGAGAGGATCTAAATCCAAATCCAAAAATAAACTATATCTAATATTAAAACTATAAATAATTCAATTACTATATTGAACTAAGTCTCTTATTAATTTCGTAACTTAACTCCAAAGATTGTTTAAGTGATAATAACGACGTATTGTATATTCATATATTCTAAGTTTGATTTTGCTAGTCCTTTAGGGTGGCTTGACTGTGAGGGATAAATCTCTCATAAATAACCTAGTTAAGCATTGAATGACTTATGTTTAATCGAATCGAAGAGAAAATTAGTTAAGATGCACATAAAATTGACCCGAATAATCCTCACCATTGAATCATTACTCTACGTTTGACTTGTAGTTCCCTATTGTTTACTCCATAATGACCAAGGGATTTAATTACGGCACCAAAGAAATAACTATGGTAACATATCTCTAATTTTTATTATTTTAATGATTATGTTTATAATTTTTATGGGTCATTTTATAACTAAAAAATTTATTATGTTTGTGGGTGATTTATCATTATTGTAGGTATTTTTATTATATTTATGGTAATTATTTATGACTATTTTTTTTAGTACAAAAAAATTTAACACATTTATGAATATTTTTATTATATTTGTGAATATTTTTATCATATTTATAAATATTTTATCACTGTTGTGATAGCTATTTTTACTATTTTTTAAAGTACCACCACAGTGACAAATAAACCTACAAATATAATAAAAATAAGAGTAATATTAAATAAATTTAAAAAATAACTGTCCTACTTTGACTTCTAGGTGGTGCCCCCACTCCTTTTCAGACTAAGACTTCTGTGCTAGCCTTTGTACTACTATAGGAGTTAGGACTCCTGTGCGGTCTTCTATGGGGACTGTAGTTCCACATAACTGTCCTGCTTTGACCTGACTTTGGTCAACGAGAGGCTTTGGACCTTTGGGATATCAGAGAGGCAGGCACAGGGGCTGCTGAAGAGCAAGTAGGGCTCGAGTGACAAGCACGAGAAGATGCCACGGAGCAGTAGGGCTCGGGCGACAGGCACGAGAGGATGCCACAGAGTAGTAGGGCTCGGGCGACAGGTATGAGAGGATGCCTCGAAGAAAGTAGGGCTTGGACGATAGACACGAGAGAATGCCGGAAAAAGTTGGGGTTGGCTCATGAATGAGGTCCTAAGTTGGTGATTGAGGCTGCTTGGGAGCAGAGGTAGAACTGCGTATAGCTCAGAAGAGGGCTGCTATGACAGAGACTCATTCCATTGAGATGGAGATGAGGAAGGCTATCTCATTCCATTGAGATGGAGATGAAGAGGGCTCTCAGGAGCTGGGTGCCTGAGACTCATTCCACTGAGATGAAGATGAGGAGGGTGTTGAGGAGCTGGGTGCCTGAGGCTCATTCCATTGAGATGGAAATAAGGAAGGTGCTGATGAAATGGGCTCATGGTGCCTGGTGTTGGGCACCTAAAGTTGGGCGCCTGGTGAGAGGGGGCGAGACTCATCAGGGGGGCGCCCAAGGTGGAGAGGGCGAGATCCCTCATCTGGGCACCTGGTGAGAGGGGGTGAGATCCATCATCTGGGCCCGCCTGGTGAGAGAGGGTAACACCCATCGTCTGGGCCCGCCTAGTTAGAGGGTGTAAGACCCATCATCTAGGCTGCTTGGTGAGAGGGGGTGAGACCCATCATTTGAGTCCGCTTGGTGAGAGGGGGTAAGACCCATCGTTTAAGTCCGCTTGGTGAGAGGGGGTAAGACTCATCGTCTAATTCGTCTGATGAGAGGGGGTGAGACCTATCGTTTGGGCAGCCTGATGAGAGGGGGTAAATCCATCATCTAGGCAACATCGAAAGAGGCANTTGGTGAGAGGGGGTAAGACTCATCGTCTAATTCGTCTGATGAGAGGGGGTGAGACCTATCGTTTGGGCAGCCTGATGAGAGGGGGTAAATCCATCATCTAGGCAACATTGAAAGAGGCACCAAGGTGGAGAGGGCGAGACCCCTCGTCTGGACGCCTTTTGACTTTTTGTCTACCTTGTTGTTGATAGGTCAGAGGCTGTTTGAGATGAAAATAAGACAATTATGAAAATCTTAATCTTACAAAATNGAAAGAGGCACCAAGGTGGAGAGGGCGAAACCCCTCGTCTGGACGCCTTTTGACTTTTTGTCTACCTTGTTGTTGATAGGTCAGAGGCTGTTTGAGATGAAAATAAGATAATTATGAAAACCTTAATCTTACAAAATTTTATTTTCATAAAATAATGAATAACAAAATAAATCAACTGAAATTGTAAAAGATAAATAAAATCTTCAGGCGTGTCCCACAAGTGGGCCAATATTTCCTTGGCGAAGTTGTAGCCCTCAAGAGATTGTCTGAATTTCTTCGAGGGATTGCTGGCGTTCTCTGTCTTCCTGGTCCTGACCAGATGGCGGGGCTTGTTCTCTGCTAGCAACGTATTGCATCAACTGACCATGCTATATGAGCTCTTCTATCTGCCTCTTGAGCTTATAGTAGTCATTTGTGTCTTGACCATGGTCGCGGTGGAAGCGACAGTACCTACTGTGATTTCTACGGTTTGGGACGGACTTCATTTTTCCAGGCCAATAGAGCGTGGGGTCATCCTATATCTGGAATAGGATGTGTTTCACCGAGGCATTGAGTGGCGTGAAAGGTTGTCGGTCTCTCGGGGGGCACGGATCGAGACGGTCCTTCACAGAAACTCTTTCGGTTCTCTTTCTCTTGTTCTCTGTNTTCCAGGCCAATAGAGCGTGGGGTCATCCTATATCTGGAATAGGATGTGTTTCACCGAGGCATTGAGTGGCGTGAAAGGTTGTCGGTCTCTCGGGGGGCACGGATCGAGACGGTCCTTCACAGAAACTCTTTCGGTTCTCTTTCTCTTCTTCTCTGCCTCCCACTTGTCTTCACGGGTGTCTTTCCTCTTCTCCCCTCCTTGGGAGGACTCACCTCGATGGCCCTTGGTGACATCCTCAGCATTCATGTACTTCTGTGCCCTTGACAANTTGTCTTCACGGGTGTCTTTCCTCTTCTCCCCTCCTTGGGAGGACTCACCTCGACGGCCCTTGGTGACATCCTCAGCATTCATGTACTTCTGTGCCCTTGACAACAGCTCGGGCATGCTGGAGGGCGGCTTCTTGAGGACAGAGAACATGAAACTGGAGGTGCGGAGGCCGGCGATAAAGGCGGCAAGAAATACCTTATCATCTAGCTCCTTAATCTGGAGAGCCTCCTCGTTGAAGCGGGCGAGGTAGTCTCTCAGGCTCCTTTCCCAATCTAAAAACATATTAGCCGAACAAAATTAAAACTCAGTTGAATTAAAAAAAAAGGCCTTAAACTTTTTATACATAAATCCAACAGAATATTCATAACTTCTAACGATATAGACATTCTTCAATTACTAAGCAAATACATATAATACATATCAAAATTATACATACAAAACGTTGAGAGAAGGCTTGGATAAAAAATTAGTGAAAAATTAATTTATATTTAATTCACATACAAAATGTTAGAGATTTAAAAAAAAAAATATTATATTTTGTTGAAATATATAATTAANCCCAATCTAAAAACATATTAGCCGAACAAAATTAAAACTCAGTTGAATTAAAAAAAAGGCCTTAAACTTTTTATACATAAATCCAATAGAATATTCATAACTTCTAACGATATGGACATTCTTCAATTACTAAGCAAATACATATAATACATATCAAAATTATACACACAAAACGTTGAGAGAAGGCTTGGATAAAAAATTAGTGAAAAATTAATTTATATTTAATTCACATACAAAATGTTGGAGATTTAAAAAAAAAAAAAATTATATTTTGNGAAGGCTTGGATAAAAAATTAGTGAAAAATTAATTTATATTTAATTCACATACAAAATGTTAGAGATTTAAAAAAAAAAATATTATATTTTGTTGAAATATATAATTAAGTTAAAATGTACTAAAAAAATTATTTTGTGTCTTTTTGTTAAGATATTTTTTCAACTAAATAAAAATTAAATTTACTATTTCACAATAATTTAGTGTTGATTCTTACCTTTTTTTTTTATTCTTAAATTGAATTTTTTTTGTATTAATTTCGACTAAATATTTTTTTATACCAGTTATATTTTGCCTCTATTATAGATATTCATAACTCCGTCCCTGACAATATTCATTTTTTTAAAAAAATTTTTATGTTAAATGAACTTTATATATCAAATATAATATAATAAATATTAATATGTTATATAATTTGGTTAGTTAAAAAGAAAAAAANTAAATTGAATTTTTTTGTATTAATTTCGACTAAATATTTTTTTATACCAGTTATATTTTGCCTCTATCATAGATATTCATAGCTCCGTCTCTGACAATATTCATTTTTTTAAAAAAAATTTTATGTTAAATGAACTTTATATATCAAATATAATATAATAAATATAAATATGTTATATAATTTGGTTAGTTAAAAGAAAAAAAAAATTGAAGTGCATAATATAATTAAAGTGTCCATCCTATATAAAATTCTTGGCTCCGCGCCTGTTTCACCTGTCTCCTCCGTGACCCTGTCGGTGGCCGGTGGCCGGTGGATCCTCACGGCTAACCCATCTAATGTCCATCACATCCTCAGGACAAAGTTCCAAATCTATAATAGAGGCGACAATGTTCGGACNAAATTGAAGTGCATAATATAATTAAAGTGTCCATCCTATATAAAATTCTTGGCTCCGCGCCTGTTTCACCTGTCTCCTCCGTGACCCTGTCGGTGGCCGGTGGCCGGTGGATCCTCACGGCTAACCCATCTAATGTCCATCACATCCTCAGGACAAAGTTCAAAATCTATAATAGAGGCGACAATGTTCGAACAATTTTCTACGACTTGTTCGGAGACGGCGACCACTGGAAGTTTCTAAGACAAATGACATGAACGGAAAAGCTTTTCGTAAACTTGACAACACTGTCGTCGAAGCTGAGCCCACCGGTCGTCTCCTTCCGATCCTCTCGGCAGCTGCTGCGAATAAAACCATCCTTGATCTTCAAGATATTTTTGAGAGATTCACTTTCGACGTCATATATAAAGTCGCTTGTGGGTATGATGTTGAGTACTTAGTTTCATCANATCCTTGATCTTCAAGATATTTTTGAGAGATTCACTTTCGACGTCATATATAAAGTCGCTTGTGGGTATGATGTTGAGTACTTAGTCTCCCAAAGGTTGAATTGCCAGAGGCTTTTGATTTTGCGGTTTCAATCATTGTCGAAAGGTACAAACCAATTCTTCCTTTAATCTGGAAAACTAAACGATTTCTTGACGTTGGATTAGAAAAACAGTTAAGGATTGCAGCGAGTCGAGTTCGGAAATCCGTCATGGAAATGGTGGAAAAGAAGAAGAAACAACGTAAAGAGATACCATTACTTGAATCTGCTGATCTTTTATCGCTATTAATGGGTTCTGGACATGAGGATGACAACTTTCTTGCAGACACAGTCATCAACTTCCCGACCGCCGCTGCTCTGACGTGGTTCTTCTGGTTACTCTCCAGCGACCCAGACGTCGAAACTGAGCTTCTTAAAGAGATCAGAGAGAAGTGCTCCGAAAAGTCCATTTCGGATGAAGTGAAGGACATGAACATGGTTTACGGTTTTTAATAACGGTAACGGTCGCCGTTATATTAACGGAAACATAGTAGCATATGCGGGTCATATCGATCGTTACTTAATAGTAATAAAAATAGAATATGTGAATTTTTTTTTTT